>CM028359.1:90796236-91259864 GCA_016618105.1 Dendrobium huoshanense
TTCCAATCTCCAAGTCAACAACCCTTACACCCACCAAACACCACTTACAAATCCACCTAGCCGCCGGCCCCATACCCAAGCCCATTCAAACCGTCGGCCTAGCCCCCCCTATTGCCCATCTTGGTTACTTCCTAATTTGAATTGCCATGATTTAGTTGGTCTTTGAATTCAAATTTCCCCAAATTGAAATTCAAATTCTTTTCTAAATTATAAAATCTATTTTAAGAAAGTTTTCAAACCTTTCCCTCCATTGGACTTTGAATTAATTGGGATGAATTAATTCATTCTAAATCTAATCACCCAAATTAAGGAAGCCTTAAAGTGATGCCGGCAACACCTGTTATCAACAGACGGGCAAGAGAAAGCAAGCAAGATAGAACTCCAGGTTTTCTTGGAGCTGATAGTATTAATTTTTAAAATGGAAAAACTGCTTACCTTCTTACATCTCTGGCCAATATATGCCAGTCATTGCTAAAAATAACGTGGTAATAGAAAAAGGGCATTCTGCTGCTATGTAACTAACTAAGCAACTAGGTAGTGGAATCTGAATTCGAAATAACAGAACAAGCTAACAAATATTAAAAGAAGGTAAGATACTCCCTGGCACTGTATAAGCCGAGTATGCACCGCATCATTCGCCCCCACTAGAAATATAATCTGTAGCAACAGGTTGATTCCGACTATCAAGTTCATCAGGTGGGTGATATTCATATATGTCTTTGACGTTGAATGTGCGCGATGTGTTGAAGTCAGCCGGTAAATCAATTGTGTAAGCATTATCATTAATTTTACTTAGAACAGAAAAAGGCCCCCATTTTTTCTTTCCCAATTTTGAATATTCTCCACGGGCAAACATTCACGTTTAAGCCTTACAAGAACCAAGTCACCCGGTTTAAACAGCTTCTCACGCCTATGGACATCAGCGTCCAGTTTGTATTTGGAGTTGGATTCTTGCAATTTTAAGCGAATATTTGAGAGAAATTCGGCATAATTCTCCACCAAGGATGCTGCTGATTTGCTTTTACAATTCGGGAGGACAGCAATATCCAGAACAGTATTTGGAATTTGGTATAAACAATGCTAAAGGGGCACATACCAGTGGACCGGTTGGTCATTGAATTGAATGCGAATTCCGCTTGACCAAGGAGTTCGTCCCATAGCTTTGGATTTTCTTGAACCAGGCAACGCAATAAATTGCCCAAGGTGTGGTTCACCACTTCGGTTTGGCCGTCGGTTTGCGGGTGGTATGACGAACTGAGTTGGATTTGCGTATGTAATCGTTTCCAAAGCTCCCTCCAAAAATGACTAATGAATTTGACGTCCCTGTCGGAGGTGAGACTACGGGGAATGCCATGTAAGCGCACAATTTCTTTGAAGAAAAGCTTGGCAATGTTGAGGGCATCAAATGTTTTTTTACACGCAATGAAATGCGCCATTTTGGAGAACCGGTCGACTACGACCATAATCGAGTCGTTGCCATGTTTGGTTCTCGGTAAACCTAATATGAAATCTAGGCTTAAATCCTCCCATATGGACTCGGGAACGGGTAAAGGTTGATAAAGCCTGGTGTTTTGACCACCTCCCTTATATGTTTGACAGATAGAGCATCTTTCGACAAACTTGGAGACATCTCGCCTTAAATGAGGCCAAAAAAAACGTTGCTGGCTGTAGCTGGCGATGGTGTTATCCCGACCCATATGTGCAGCTAGCCCTCCGGCATGAGTTTCTATGATGAAATGCTGCCGCCATGACGAAGAGGGCACACATAACAAATGGCCCTTGAATAAGAAACCATGGCGAATTGAATAATCAGCAGCAGGCTCGTGATTGCAGCATTTAGCCCATGGTTCTTTAAAGTATTCATCTTCTGGGTACAGCTCGTTTAAGCTAGCTAAACTCGTGAATTCAGTCTGCAGCCGGGTAATAGTAAGAGCCCGTCGGCTTAGTGCATCAGCAACGGTATTTGTGCACCGCTTTTATGTTGAATTACGAAAGTGAATCTCTGTAGAAAAATGATCCAGCGCGCGTGCATACGGTTGATATTTTTCTGGGAGTTAATGTATTGTAATGCTTTGTGGTCGCTGCGAAGTACAAAATCTTGATGCAATAAGTAGTGCTCCCACTGTTTCAAAGCTCGAACTACTGCATACAACTCCTGTTCGTAGACTGTCCATCGTTGACGAGATGGACTTAATTTTTCACTAAAAAATTCCACTGGTTTCTGACCTTGGGATAATACTGCTCCAATGCCAATAGTAGAGGCGTCGGTGTCGACGGTGAATGGCTTGCTAAAATCGGGTAAGACCAAAACAGGGGCGGTAGTTAATGCCAATTTAATCGCGTCGAAGCTCAGCTGTTGCTCTTCAGTCCAGAAAAACTGTGGTCTTTTGAGAACATCAGTAATTGGCGCCATTATGCTACTGAAGCCACGAATGAATTTGCGATAAAAGTTAGCTAAACCGTGAAAACTTCGGATATCCGTCAAACACTGGGGAACCGGCCAATCTTCGATGGCTGCTACCTTTCTGGGGTCAACCTTGATTCCTTCTGCGGAGATTACAAAGCCCAGGAAACCAACCTGGGTTGTCGCGAACTGACATTTGGGAAGGTTCAAGTAGAGCCTGTTTTTTTGTAGAGTGTCGAGCAGATCCTTTAGATGTTGCAGATGGGCTTCTCTGTTTGCACTGAATAACAGGATGTCGTCAAAATAGACAACGCAACATATGTTCAGAAACGGCTTGAGCACTTCATTCATGAGCCGCATGAAGGTCGCCGGCGCATTGCACAATCCAAACGGCATAACTTTCCATTCGTAGAGCCCTTGGCGAGTTTTGAACGCCGTTTTCCATTCGTCGCCACTACGAATGCGAATCTGGTGATAACCGCTGCGCAAGTCTAACTTCGAAAATATGGTAGCTCCCGAAACTCTGTCTAGCATGTCTTCAATTCTCGGCGTTGGAAATCGAAATTTCACCGTGATCCGATTGATCGATCTGCTGTCCATGCACATTCTCCATGTGCCGTCTTTCTTGGGCACGAGCAAAGCCGGCACAGCACACGGGCTCACACTTGGTTGAATCAATTTCTTGGACAGTAGCTCATCAACAATTTGTTGAAGGGCTTGGTGTTCACTTGGGCTCATTTTGTAATGGGGTACATTAGGCAATGAAGCCCCAGGAATCAGCTCAATCTGGTGTTGTACAGCCCGCATAGGCGGCAACTCATTCGGTAAATCGGGCGGGCACACATCTGCATATTGTTGTAATAACTTACTGACTTCCGGTGACATTTCTGAAAGCTCAGTGTGATTGTTTGGCTCTTGCACAATCAAGACCAGCATATTGTGGTTCTCTCGCCAAAGGTTGAGCATTGTCTTTGCATTAACAATGGTCAAAGCCGTTTTAGTACTCGGTTTGCTCACTTCAGGATCTGACGTGCGAGGCAATAACCGCAATTTTTTTCCTTTCCAGTCGAAAGAGTAGGTATTAGCCCTACAGTCATAGATAGCTCCCACATCAAATTGCCATGGCCGACCCAAGATAAGGTGGCAGACATCCATATCGATTACATCGCACAAGACTTCGCCAGCGTAGTGCCGGCCAATTGAGAATGCCACTTTGCACAAATCCGTTACGGCTTGTTCCACCCCTTTCTTTACCCAACTAATTTTATATGGGCTCGGGTTCTTGGATGTCTTTAGCTGTAGCGCCTGCACCACGGTACGAGATATCACATTCTCTGTGCATCCACTGTCAACTAACAGGTCGCAGACTTTTCCTTGAATTGTACATTTCGTTTTAAAAAACGCATTTCGTTGCGAATTGGGAGTTTGTCTTGGTGCTAGGAGCAGTTTTTGAAGGACACATATCACTGGTTCTCCTTCATCAGCTACTACATCCTCCAGTTCGTCTTCTCCGGTACATTCCCAATCTTCTTCTTCTCCTTCCAGTAATTGCAGTTGGGGACGAGTGGGACATTCATTTGATTTATGTCCTTGCTGGAAACATCGAAAACATTTGATGTTAGGATTTTTAGCATAAGGATTATCTCTTACCGGAGCTCTGTTTCTTGGATGCTGCTTGTTGTCTAGGCCCTTTGAACTGTCAGCTGCTTGCGGAACGGAATCCTTACGAATCGACATCGGCTTACTGGATTGGCCCCCTGGTATTGTGTTGTTGTCTTGTCGCCTTCAGTGTGATAGTCAAAAGAGCGTCGCTGGGGTCGGCTAACCTGATGCCTACTCTGTTGCATTTCTACCTTAATGGCATAATTAATGGCTTGAGACAGCGACCAGATTGCATTTAACTTCAGTTTATCTTGAATGGTTTCCGTAATCCTTCAATGTATCGGGCTACCAGTTGGTTAGCCGATTCATTCAAATTATTTCGGGCACTGAGCCGGTGAAATTCTTCAGTGTACTCATTCACGGTCCTTCCTCCTTGCTTGCAATGTTGATACTGAACATATAGCATTTGTTCGAAATCGATCGGCAGGAACTGACTGCGCAGCAGCTGTTTCATACGAAACCAGCTCTTAACCGTGCCTTTGCCTTCCCGCCGACGGGACTGTAGCGTCTGCTGCCACCACGCACTTGCGCCTCCCTTAAGCCTGCAAGCCACATATTTAACTTGCCTTTCAGGCTCAATCTCCATGTACTCAAAGAAGGTTTCCACCGACCTTTCCCAATCCAAATAATCTTCAATGTGTAGTTTGCCTTCAAAAAATGGAATATCAAGTTTAACACGGAATTCGCTGTGGTGTCGTCCCCTCTCGTTAAACCTCCTTATGCGAATCTGTTCGGGTTCTTCATCTGAATCCGATATCTCCAGCTGATTGAACGCTCTGACCTCATCTTCCGAATCCGATAGCATCCGCAGATTCGTTTCTCTCAAACGCCCCCGGTCCGTCGAGAACCCACGTCTAGCTACCGGTGTGGTTGCCGGCACATTCGCCCGTACGTCGTGGTTCCTATCCAGGCGAGCGTTGATCTGTCTCAACTCGTGGCGCATTTCTCCGAAAAACTGTTGTACCTCCGCAGCCAGCGACTCCGTCCTGGTCACTAAACTCCGGTGCCCTTCCAAAGAGCTTCCAGGCTGAATTCTTCACCGGTGGCCAACCGTTTGCTGCCCTCCGCCATCCTCGCTCTGATACCAAGTTATGATGCCGGCAATACCTGTTATCAACAGACGGGCAAGAGAAAGCAAGCAAGATCGAACTCCAGGTTTTCCTTGGAGCTGATAGTATTGATTTTTAAAATGGAAAAACTGCTTACCTTCTTACATCTCTGGCCAATATATGCCAATTATTGCTAAAAATAACGTGGCAATAGAAAAAGGGCATTCTGCTGCTATGTAACTAACTAAAGCAACTAGGTAGTGGAATCTGAATTCGAAATAACAGAACAAGCTAACAAATATTAAAAGAAGGTAAGATACTCCCTGGCACTGTATAAGCCGAGTATGCACCGCATCATAAAGTCTCCTTAAATTCCTCCCCATCCCTTCTATAGCCGCCGACCATGCTTGGCTAAACCGCCGGCCCCACTCCACTTTCCATACTTTGGGTATCCTAATTTAGGTTGAATTAATTTGGGATTGATTTGGGAATCAAGTCAATTAAGTTTGAAATCAAATCATTTCCTCATTCTACTAAACTATTTTAGGAAAGTTTTCAAATATAATTCAATATGATTTTCAAATTAAATTGGACCCAATCAAATCTTTCCTAATCTCTAATCCTAAACTTAGAAACCCAAATCTCCTCCCATAAATCCCTCCCCCCCCCCCCCCCCCCCTCTTCAAAGCCGCCGGCCCCCTCTTTCCTACCCCCCCCCCCCCCTCTCTGTCCTACCCACCCCCCTCTCTCTCCAATCTCCCTCTCTCTCTCATTAACTCTCCACCGGAATTTTGGAATTGAACTTTCCCTCTTAATATCCTATCTACAAATTTCAAAAATCTGAAACTTATTTCATATTTTGGAAGGGAAATTGCTCCTTGCCTCTTCCCTTTTTCAAGTTGAAGAGAAACTTCTTTCTCTTCAACAACACTCAAGAATATTAGCAATCCTTGGGAAGACATCATCGTCTGGCATCTATGAATGACCGATCCCTCCACTGAGTACGGACTTGAGTACGACGAACACGGCTTCGTGCACATTCTCCATTCAACTTTCTTTTACGTCAACCCAAGAGTCGATCACACGGTTGAGGATTACCTAGAACGCATCTTGGACACTTTGGTTGAAGCTATTGAGGAACAATTGGAGATCGTCGAGTGGAAGATTGCCGCCGGTCCTTAGCGAAGGTTTTCTAGTCTCCCTCCGCTTGTGTTTCTTAAGTCTAAAATTTTCTTATGAGTTGATTGTAGTTACGAAGGACGCATCCGCCAATTATGCTAAGCTTAGTAAATGTAGGGATTTGAGCACATTCATTTGTTTACGTATTGCAATGTTAGACTAGGGATTTTGTTGAAGCTACTATTTTGGCATAATATTATTTTCCTATGTTATTTTTAAGCGACAAGTCTCTTGTTGTGTAACTTACCCTAAACGGTTGTGACCCTTACGTTTTCTTTCGGCGTTTTAATTGCTAGTAGTTTATTTGCTATTCCTCTAATCAATAAGTTGTGCAAAATCTTAACAAACATCATTGCCATCATCATAGTTCTACATCACTTATGAAGTTATTAATTCATTTATGCTGATTTTAGAAACATGATAGGTGAAGGGGAGAAGGCATGACAGATGAAGGTACTAATTTGTTTTTGGCACAAGTAGCAGGTCAGGGCGTACTAAGGTCCACCTGTGAAGATAGTAACATCAAGAAGATTGTTAAGGTAAAGTTTCTACTTGCCATTTTACCTATTTTCTATAATCTAGATTAAGTATTGGTTTTGCATCGCAGGAAATCAGTGAAGGGGAAATACTCGACTGCTGTAGAGCAAGCTGAGTGAAAGCAATCAATGGAACCAAATTAGATACCAAGTAGACTTTTCAACTCACAATAATAGGAAAAATGATAGGCTGATGGTGGAAAGAAATGATAAAGAAATGCCTGAATAAATGATGGAAGTATCTATGAAAGAAGAGAAGGACATACTTGAAGAAACCAACTCGCATCAGTGAAGATAATTGTTTACACAGAATAGACATAATAAAGAGGTAAAGAGAAGACATAACGAAACTATTTCTGTGGCTTTATACTGTTCAGGAAGACTATTCGTGAATTTTTTTGTTTGATTTGAAAACTTGTATTACTAAATTTTTGTGATGCAACGCAGCAATTTTTAATAGCATTTTTTTGCAGACTAACTTCTGTAACAGTACTTGTTTGCATTGGCTGTGTTAAACCATCATTGCCTTTTCTTACCACGTAAGAACTACATATGTATTACTATGTTTGCTTACTGTTCTTATTGATGCCTCATCATATGTGAGAGATTTTTCATCAAAATAAATAAATGCAAGTGAAGATTTTGAAAGTTGTATCTATCAATTGATAATATTGTTTAACAAGCAAAGTACCAAAACGTTACAGACGATTTCATCAGAACCATATTTTCTTGTATACCTTGGAGGTTCATGAAACAATTGTTCATTCAGGCTTATATATATTGCATTACTATTTTAAGCAACAATATCCAAGGCGAAGCTGTATGATTAGTTTTCATTGCAATTTGCAAGGTACTGTACAAGTTCGAGCCATAAATACTGAAGACAATTTGTGCAGTCCAATTTTAAATTTATTCGACCGTTGGAAAAAAAAAACTTAAAGTAAAAAATAGAAGACTCAAAATATGAAGCCAATTGTTGTATTGTGAAAAAGATGTTATCTTCATTACTAGACATTTGTTTTGATCAATAATATCAAAGATTAGTGTTTCATTGTACCACTTAATGGTAGAAAGAGAGAATGATCTATCTAATCTCAACTCCATTAAATTGCATAAAGATTTTTTAAAAAAAATTCTATAAAATTCGTGGAACTAATCACCTCTCAAGACAATCAATACAAATCCAGTGGTATGATGTTTATATATATTCACAATAGTTATAATGCATTATATTATAAGATATGGTAGATATGAGAACTTCATCCATGTTGGCTATCTTATACTCTTAAGAAACTTTAGAGGATAAAAGGCATGCATATTATCAAATAATCCTAACATATTAAGCAACATAGGAAGCACATAAAACAAACTCATCGTTGATTCTAGTGTCCATTCTAGTGTTCAAGAAGGGTCAGAGTGTTAGATTAGGCAGCCCGTCCAACGGGACCGGACCATGCGAAACAGACAGAGAACGTCCGCCTCCTGTATGCACTGATAGCACGCCAAGGCTAAAGTGCACTGTTTTGAAAGGATTTTTGAAGTAGTTAGGATGGAAATTTGAATGTATAATCTGTTTGGAGATTTCCTTTTGGATTGTATGCATTAAATAGTTTGTTTTTCTAGGGTTAGGACATCTTGAATTTGGCTAAAATTTAAGATCTCTTAGTTTCTTTGGGCTCTAGCGTCATCTAGAGATATTTGGGAGAGAAATATCCTTCTCTCGAATAGAAGATCAATTGTATCATGGTATTTTATGTCCATATCTTTGATTATTGCAATACAAATTACTGTTTTTCTGATTTTCGTTGAGTTCGTAAGAGTTTTTCTCACTATTTTTTCGAAATTGATAGGAAATACTTTAAAACTTCGAGTGATTCCTACCATAGAGTTAAACAATGTTATAATTTGCATGGGCAGTAAACAATTTACGTATCATTCGATACATTTTATTCCAATTCATTAAAAAATTTACAAGTTTGTAATAGCTTGAGGCTTCATGATTTTTTTTTTCTCTCTAATGGTACATATCAATTTTAATGCAAATTTTGAATAAACTTAATAATAATATAATTACTTTTTAAAATTGTTAGCAATTGCGTATAATTAAGTAGATTCGAGATTATTAATTAAAACACGTTCATATTAAAAGTAGCCCGAGCCTGATAAAAAAGATAGTCTAGGTTAATTTACAGCGCGATAACGAGAGGTAACCTCCAGAGTGCAAGGCAACGCATCTCCTGGGCATGGCGACGGCCGGCGAAGGCTCAGACTCAGACAACGCGCCGGAAAGGAAGCCGGCGGGTGCCAATGGAGTATCGGATGAGGCGAAGCGTTTGGTAGAGTACGCCATTGGCGAAGCTATTAGATTTAAGCAGGCCGTCTCCGCGGCCGCCGGTGACGCCATATTTTCTGCTCGTTCAGGCCTTTCTCAGGTTATTTCTGCTTCTTCAGACAGCCTTCAGGAAGCACAGGTATTCCCTTTCACCCACTTTTTTCGGTGTTTTCGCTGGATTGTTAGTGGTATTTTTGGTGGATTCGCAGGGCTTGGTGAAATTGGTGAAGAGCGAGTACACTGCATACGAGGATTTGGCGGTTGAGAAGATTAAGGGTTTATTTTTTTGGCTTAGTCCTTCCCTTCTCATAATCAGTTTGTGGACTTCGCTAAAATTTTAATTTTTTTTATATTCCCAGAGGGTATTTATATCGCAGCTTGTCATCCGGGCATTTCTCTTGCTGTTGCAGGAGGAGTGGGGCTTGTAGTATTAAAGAGTAATATGCTGTTCTGTCTATTGGGCTGTACCAATTTTTTTCCATTTTCTTTAAGTTAATTTGCTGCAAAATAAGGTGGTGGATTCGAGCAAGAAAAGCAATTACATGTGATAAAACTCCCTATTTATCTTATAGAAGATTATTTATTTATTTATTTATTATTATTATTATTATCTGAATTTGTTCTATTCCATATATTGTTTTAGATAATATGGAATTTTCAAACCTTTTTTTTAGCTGTTTTCTCTAATTTCTTATCATGCAGGACCTAGAAGTTTTCTAATACGGAATACAAGGCTGTTATTTTTGAGTGAAGAGGTTCGTTTATTTATAAAAAAATTTCGTGATTTATGTTCTATAATTTTCAAGTTTGTGAAAATTGGACCAGACAACTAACCGGAAGAAGGAGAGGTTCATGATTTGATGATTTAGCCGGGCTTGAATGGACGTCGAACCAGATAATGCAATAAATAGAAATTTTATTAAAAAAATAATAAAATTAACATTTTATGCTTTAAAGAGTACATGGTGTGCATACATGAATCTTCCTTCTCATTATGAGAGTGGCGTTGTTTGCGTGGAATGCATCCAACACATTTTAACGTTGTGCTACTGGTGTTTAAGGAGTGTCAAACAAGTGTTCAATAAGGGTCAAATTTGAAAAAAGAAGGATAAGGGACCAATAGGGTGTACAATAGTGCTTTATAGATAGTAATATAGATTGTTCCTTTATTTGTACTATGAATGATGGATTTTGAATTAGAAGTTTAGCAAGCATTGCATACATCTTATACTTTTATGCTAAATGGGGAGATCTCCAAGGAATTATTTAGGCATGTAGTTTATATTTAATAATATTTGGCAAGTTGATGTAAAAAGTCTTCTTAAAAGTTAGTTGGATGCTAGACACTTGAATGTGGTAACATGATGCTATAGCTTCTCACGCTCTCAGAGCAAGTCCCATAATTAGAGTGTTGTCTAAGAGAGCCCATTCCTTGAAGAGCTTGGCAGTGAGGCCTATTGTTTGTTTTGATTAATGTGAATGATGAGTTAGGTTATGATGGATAATTTGATATGAAGCGATATGGAAATAGCATTAGGAGTTACAGGAAAAAGATGCACACAAGGTGATAACTTAGATAAAGTGTCGATGCTAGAGCTTTAACTTCATGAATAATAAGTTTTGAAGATGAGAAGATGAGCTGAGAAGAGAGGGTAAGTGATATGGATACAAGTACCATGATGGATTAAAGAGCATAGATGATGATGATAAAATAGATAATAATATGATTATATTATCTTAGACTTTGCATGTCATAAATTTAGTTAACTATTTAATTTATTTGAACATCTTTATTCAAGATTATTTATTTACAAATATTTTTGTTCTTCGATTGCTAAGAAAATTGAAAATTATTATTTTGCTTAACATACTTTAATATGCTTATTATAATTTGATAGTCTTCAAAAGTATTCATCATGATTAAAATACATCTATTAAGTGATAGCTATAGCCTTTTTCATGCCCCACTTCATTTGGGCGAACAGCTAGGGTGGCTTCTAGTGTATTAGGTGTCGGACGACCACATTGCATGAAGAGTGATTATTGTTGTTGATAATATTGGACAACCACATTGCTTGAAGAGTGGTTATTGTTGTTAACATCAATAGATATAAGATATGTATGCCCCAATATGCATTTCTAGGAGAGTTGATGAATAATCTCAGTTACTTTGCCGGTCAACAAGAGTAACTCTCCCATGAATATATCAAGAGATAGAGACTTTGTCTGTCAAGTTGGTGAATAATCCCAGTTACTCGCCAAGAAAGCTATCTACATGTACTCATCAGAGTTCTGACCATTATGTACACATGTCTATAACAATCATATCATGTATTTGTAGAATATATTTTATATAGGGCTTAGATGTTGCTGCTCTCATAGCCTTCAGAATCCTACAAATATAAGGTCAAAGGACTATTTTCGGGATATATATTGTCATCTGGGTCTTTTATATCAGTTATAGAATCCTCAGAGCTTTTCTCTCTAGAATTTCATCTCTCTGTCTTTTTCTCTTTCTTTTCCTCTTTCTCCATTGGTTGTTTTTTAGATATCTTGCGAGTCCTGTAAGTAGGGCTCAAGCGTCATCCCATACAAATTTGGATCAAACATCTTAAAATGTGTGATGAGCATGTACTGGTGCAAAGAACTAAATACCAGGCACTGTGAGAAGCAAAGCATCCAAACAGAGAAACATATGGGGACATGAATAATCAAGAGCTTGCAATTAACAGGTAGCTTATGGAGGCAGAAGAGAGGATCAAGAGGATGATCCAAGGAGCCATAATGCTGGCTCCCAAAGCCCAAGGGTGGAAATGCCAAATATACTCTATTATTTTGAGAACACTGGTAGATTTTAGAGCTTTTCCCTATACATCCTTGCGATAGATGAAACTTATTGCCCAACAATAATGAAGAGTCCACTCTCCAGCCTAGGCAAGTTAAAAGACCAAGGCTCCAATTGAAAAACGGGTTTTGCAAGGAAATTATTGAAGTTAAGCCCCCAACCAAGTTCAAAATATCTTACATAAAATCATTTTTAAGGGAGATGAACCCAACTAATCATGTGGCCTACTTTAAGTTGGACACCTCACTACTTTACATCAGGGACATTTTGAAAATTCGCTTGTTTTTTACCACCTTCAAGGAATCACCTCGCATGTGGCTCTCACGCCTTCTACTGGAGGTCATAATCTCCTTCATCAAGTTCAAATGGATGTTCATCATTAGTTTACAAATGCTTAGAAGCCCTCGAAGAATTTGTTGGCTCTTTTGAAGATGATGCAAGAGTCAAACGATTCCCTTCAAAACTTCATTGTCAGGTTGCATAGAGATATTGTAGAATTTGTTGAAAGTCATTAATATTTATTTCAATGCCAAAGAGTACAACAACATGGTAGAATCTTTTACCTTAAGTCGTCCAAAAGATCCTCCCAACAAGTCCAGATTTTTAGTGGGTTATGGGAAGGGACATTAATTGCTTCGAGATCCAAGAGTGGAGAGAATTATGCATTTCCAAAAAATCACCCGTATTATCATCAAATGGTGCGTCCTGAAAGTGTTGATGATCATTGGCCCGCTAATCATTTGAAATGAGGAGCATCAATCCCGCTTGAAGATATAGTGAAGATTGGCCACTTCCTGTTCATCACTACCTAACAATCACCCCAATGAGAGTGTCAATGGCTTAGTTCATAGAGGGTATACAAAATAAGGATTTCTTCAAATGCTCAACACTCATGAGGGTGTGGGTCAATGTGCGGGCGCATTCTAAGATTGTGCTTTTTATAGAAACCATGAACAAGATAATATATTGCCGTCATATTAGAAACTTGATGGAAGAGTTGATCAAGGAAAGAAAACTAAAGGAATTTGTACTTGCTGATACAATTGGAGTGTGATGGATAAACGTCACACCCTCTTTGATGTGATGCAAAGGGGAGTTACACAAGAATTTAAAAAGAGAATTAAATGTTAGCTCCTCAAATTATTTGATCATGCATCAAAGTCAAGTAGATCACAAGTAATTCGCGATGTTTAATTTGCTAGGCAAGAAAATACAACAAGAGTGCTAAGTCTTTTAAGCAAATGCAAAAGAAAACATAAAACAAAAGCTAGTAAATGAAATCCAACGGTTAATACCAAGTTGTTCACACTTTGGGACCTTTATCACTCTCTTCCTACGGAGACTAAGTTGAGCGGCGGAAGATTGTCCAAGCTAGCATGGAGGTTGCCACTAAGATGGAAGCGCCAAGGAACGTTGTCGTGGAAGAAGATCTCGGAGGCGGAGGAGGCACGGTAGATCGACCTTTGATAAGCCAAGTGTAGACGGAGAAGTGTTCGTCGATGGAGTCTATGAGCGTCGGCACGATGCGGCCCAAATAGTCTTCGACGGTATCGTCGAAGTCAAATCCGACGTCGAAGAACTGTGATCGGAGGATGTCGACCCTTCCGTTGTTGTCGTACTCAAACCCGTAATTCCACTCGGGTTCGTCCATGCATCCTTGGAGTGGATCCGGATGGTTGCCGCAAGCAAGATCTTCCCCCAAAGAGAGCAAGAGGGGCGGCGGCTTGGCCAAGGGAGGGGGAGAACCGGCGGGAGAGCAAGAAAGGGGGAGGGGGGCGGCTGGATGAGAAGAAACTGAAATTTGCTTTCAGTTTTTGTGAGATTAGGAGGGAGGGATTTAGGGATTTGAAATTCCAATTAATGCAATTAATGCCTTAATTGAGAATTTTCAATTAGGGAGGGATTATGGGATAAAATTGAATTTATTTTCAGTTTTAAAAAGGATTGGAGGAAAAGTTATGATCTTAATTTGAATTTCAATTAGGATTTAAGAGGAGTAATTGCTCCTTAATGGATTTTCCCATAGGGGGGCCGGCGGCATGGGCTAATGAGGGAGGGAATTGGGGGAGAGAGGAAGGGGGTTTCCAAGTAGGGTTTGATGACTAGGAAAATATGAAAATAAATCCACTCTCATGAAAGTTTAATTTGGATTGATTTTCAAAAACTTTCCAAAAATAGAATTTCCCAAATTTGGAAAGAAATTGGAATTTGAAAATCAAATTTCAATGAGGGGGAAAGATGTGGTGGAGTGGCGGTGGTGGAGGGGAAGGGTGGTCGTCGGCGCGGTGGTGGATGGCGGTTGAGGCTTGGCCGGCGGTGGGGGAAAGGCCTTGGGGCCGGTGGTAAGAGCAAATGGTGGGGAGATTTTAGAAGAAACTTGTAGTAAAATTGAATATTATACTAAGCAAAAGAAAAGATAAATTGAGAACTCACTAAGAGATCTCAATGGGAGTACTCACCAAGAGAACTCCATGCACTCACAAAGAGAACAAATTGTGGAAAAATTTCATTCCTTCAATAATAATCTCATACAAGATGTCATGGCCATATAAATAGGCTCTAAAGAAAATAAAGTGCAAAAGTCTAAAATGCCCCTTGGGGCTACAAAAGCAACTACTACCCGCAGGGGTAAAATGGAAAACTACGAAAATAAAAACATAATAATAAAACTGAAGGTACAAGTAAAAATCAATAATAAAGACTCGCAATCATGGCCGTCGATCTCCGTGGTCGTCTCTGATAGACGCGCCGAATCTCCTATCGATGACCTCATCATTCTCCCCGGGTGGGAGAGAACTCGAACCCGTCGAGTGTGCACTACGGAAGCTCTCATATAACCCAGCAGGTCTGGGTCCAGTCTCTGTAGCTCCTCTCGATCAATCCACGTGTCCTCTGTCCCCGGAGTTCCTTCCCAATGGACCAAGTACCGTTGGCGACCTCCATCTTTCGTGAAAATAATCTCATCATCCAGAATGGTTTCAATCTTTTCCGCTCTAGGTAAGTGGGGTAAATTGGGGAGTGGGGGAAGGCTAGGGATCTCACTAAGTGGGGTCACACAAGGTTCATTATGAAGTGGATTGTTGGGGTTAAAATCAGGACCCTCAAAGGCTACTATATCCTCAATATTAAAAGTGGGATTCATATTAAACCCTTCCGGGAGTTCCAGCACATATGCATTATTGTTAACCTTCGCAAGTATTTTAAAGGGCCCGGCACTTCTCGCATGTAATTTCTTTACGGACCCAGGAGAAAAACGCTCCGGGCGGATTCGTACCATCACAAAATCTCCCACCTTGATATCTTTAAATCTCCTTTTCTTATCAGCATGAATTTTATAATCAGTATTGCTTTGTTCAATTTTCTTTTTAATTTTATTGTGTAACTCATGCAGATGAGATGCGAATGTAAATGCAGACTAAGATATTCTAGTCCTAGGACTCATGGGAACTAGGTCAATGGGCTGATTTGGCTGATATCCATACACAATCTCTGCAGGGCTGAGGCCAGTAGTTCGGTTTATAGAGTTGTTATAAGCAAATTCGGCTATAGGAAGCTTTGAGTCCCAATCCCTAAGGTTTTCTCCTACCAAAGTCCTTAAAAGATTCCCTAGACTTCTATTGACAACCTCAGTTTGGCCATCGGTTTGGGGGTGAAATGCAGTGGAAAATTGGAGCTTAGTCCCCATTTTGTGCCAAAGGGTTTTCCAAAAATAGCTCGTAAACTTAACATCCCTATCGGACACGATTGTCTTAGGAAGGCCATGAAGTCTAACGATTTCTTCAAAGTAAAGCTTAGCGATTCGGGAAGCATCGAAAGTTTTGGAGCATGGGAGGAAATGCGCCATTTTAGAAAATCGATCTACGACCACAAAGACGGAATCATGTTTCCTAGTGGTTTTGGGTAGACCCAGGACGAAGTCCATGCTTACATCTTGCCACGGGCTACTTGGTACGGGGAGTGGGGAGTAGAGTCCCATGTTCTGTTTTCGCTGCTTGGCTAGTTGGCAAATGTGACATCTCCTTAAGAGTCTCCCGACATCGCGCTTGAGACTGGGCCAGTAAAAACGGTTTTCTAGTGCAGCAATAGTTTTTGCCTGCCCGAAGTGGCCAGCTAAACCTCATGCGTGTAATTCCCAAACAAGATATTCACGAAGGGAGGTTTGGGGAATGCAGAGTTTCTGGGCCTTGAATAGGTACCCATTCTCTACTACAAAATCATCTGTCAAGTGTCCACATCCCGAGGTCAGAAGGGAATAGGTATCATTAAAGTCCGGGCAGCCCTTATAGTCTTCCTTAAGGCGTTCAAATCCGATAACTTCCGTCCTCATCTCTTGGGTGATCATCAGTCTCCTGCTGAGGGCATCCGCAGCTTTATTCTCACTTCCCGCTTTGTGTCTGATCGTGTATGTGTACTCCTGCAAGAACTCGACCCAACGACCATGGCGGGCGTTGAGCTTCTTCTGCGAGTTTATGTATCTCAAGGCTTCGTGATCAGAGAATATCACAAATTCTTGGGGCAGCAAGTAATGTCTCCAGTATCTAAGGGACTTGATGACCGCATAAAACTCCTTGTCATAGGTTGAATACCGCTGACGGATGTCATTCAACTTCTCGCTAAAATACGCCACGGGGTGTCCTTCTTGAGATAAAACTCCACCAATACCGATTCCTGATGCATCACAAGTCACTTCAAAAACTTTAGAAAAATCAGGGAGACGCATAACAGAGGCTTCCACCATTTTCCTTTTAATGTCCTCGAAGGCTTTAGTGGCAGCTGATGTCCAATGAAATTCGCCTTTCTTTAGGCAGTCAGTTATGGGTGCCACGATAGTACTAAAATTCCTGATGAACCTCCGATAGAATGTGGCCAATCCATGAAAACTCCGGACATCTCTTATGGTTTTAGGCTCAGGCCACTCGTTGATCGCTCTCACTTTCTCGGGGTCGGCCGAGATTCCTCGAGATGAGATTATGAATCCGAGAAAGGTAACACTATCAGTGAGAAACACACACTTTTGAGGGTTTGCATATAACTGCTCTTTCCTCAAAATCTCGAATACTTGTTTCAGGTGTCCCAAATGTTGGTCTACGGATTTGCTATAGATTAGGATATCATCAAAGTAGACGACTACGAATTTTCCTAGGAAGGGTCGTAGGACTTGGGTCATAATCCGCATGAAAGTGCTAGGAGCGTTACTAAGGCCAAAAGGCATGACCATCCACTCATATAACCCGTCTTTTGTTTTGAAGGCCGTTTTCCATTCATCCCCAGGGCGGATCCTGATCTGATGATATCCGCTTTTAAGATCCACTTTGGAGAACAGTGTTGCCCCAGTCATCATATCGAGCATGTCGTCTAGTCGGGGAATTGGAAAGCGATATTTAACGGTAATCTTGTTGATAGCGCGGCTATCAACACACATTCTCCAGGAGCCGTCTTTCTTTGGAGTTAGGAGGGCAGGAACGGCACATGGGCTAAAGCTCTCCTTAATAAATCCTCGTTGTAGAAGTTCCTCTACTTGCCGTTTTAGCTCAGCGTGCTCCGTTGGGTTCATCCGGTAGTGAGGGAGGTTAGGCAGGGATGCCCCAGGAACCAAGTCTATGACATGTTGGATGTCTCTAAGGGGAGGAAGTTGGTTAGGTAACTCCTCGGGGAAGACATCAGCGAATTGCTCTAGCAGGGGTTTTACCTCGTCAGGGACTTGCCCTTCGTGATCATCATCCACTTCCCTAGCTACCAGGGCGTACATGGGTGATCCGTGGTGAAGCTCAATGTTCACTTCTTTCGCAGTTAAGAAGTGTAATCCCTTATTAGGCTTTAGGTGGAATAACCCTAGTTTCACTCTTATCGGGTCGGGGCTGTGAGGGAATCAACTTAATCTTCTTTCCGTTGTGCTCGAACACGCAGGTGTTCGTTCTCCCATAAATGTGGACATCGTTGTCAAACAGCCAATGGCGGCCAAGTATAATCTGACCCACATCCATAGTCAACACATCACACCAAATCTTCTCCTGATATCCATTAAACTCGAGCGGGATAAGGCTCCTATCTTTGATTTCCATAGAAGTTGAGTTAATCCAGGCGACCTTATACGGATTTGGGTGAGGTGTGGCCTTAAGGTTGAGCTTAGAAATCATCGCTGAAGAGACAGCGTTGATACAACTTTCGCTATCGACAATAACCTTACAGTTCTTATCCTCGATCTTAGTAAAGGTGTGGAAAATGGCTGTTCTTCTCCAATCATCACTCGGCTTGGGTTGGGACAGCGCGCATCTAACGACTTGCAGAGTGACGGGTTCATCCTCCGTAAAAGAATCTTCCTCTTCATCCACATGGTGAACTACGTCAGTATCGGGCTCTTCCTCATCGTCATCAACCTCTTCTATTATGGTGACCTTATAGGGGCTGGAACATTGTGAGGCAATGTGCCCATACCCATGACACCTATAACATTTGGTTCCGGAATTGGGTTTTGGGGTGTCTCGTTCAGGTGCTTTACCCTTAAGGTCGGAACGCTGAGGGGCTGAGCTAGCAGTGGGTCGGCTACCGGTCGAGTTTGGGGGTCGGTTTTGAGGCTGGCTGGTGGAAGAGCGATACGGGTTGGGTCGGGAGTCGAACTGCCTAGTGTGGGAATGGGTTTTGGACTCTTCTAGGTCAAGTACCAGGCTGCAAGCGGCCTCTAGTGTGTCTATTCCCCTAGCAAACAGTTCAGTGCGAAGATCTTCCCGAAGGCCAACTCTAAACATAGATAGGATTTGTGTTGGGGTAGCAGATTCCTCGCCGTTACAACGAATCAGGAAATCGTCGAAGGCGGAGATGTAATCTTTAACTGACTTGCTCCCCTGAGTTAGCCGATTCCACTTATCCAGGAGCTTAGGGTAGTAGGACGGTGGCAGGTATTTCCTTCTAAGTTCCTGCTTCATGGTTCTCCAATCGCTTATTGGGTGTTCTCCCCGAGATTCACGGATGTTCTCCAGATTGGTCCAGTAAAGATTGGCTTGTCCCGTGAGCTTCATTTCAGCGAACCTGACTTTCTTTGCTTCCGAGATGTTGTACCATTTAAAGTAACTATCCATCGACTTGAGCCAATCGAGGAAAACTTGAGGGTCAAGGGTCCCGTCGTACGTTGGGGCATCAATCCTAATGTTTTTCAATAATTGAGCGTCGTTGTCTCTCCAAGTGTTGTCGTCTCCTATAGGTTCTTGATGTGGTCTAGGATTATGACGATAATGGTCTTGGAAGTGTCCAGGATCCCGAGGTTGTTCGCGATCAGGTCGGTTGTCGTCACCATAAGGTGAGTGAGGTCTCGAGGGAGTATAAATCGCAGGATTCCCGTTACGCTCGATATTATCTAATCGGTCGCTCGTGTGGCGCCTAAAGTCAGCTAGATCGGTTTGGGTGTTGCGAATTTGTTGAGTAACGGTGCCTAGTTGTCCTAAAATAAGGTCTAAGGTAGCTTGGAGATGTTGTGGATCCATGGGGAAAGTTTAGGGGTCACTAGGATAGGTAACGAGATGGTGGGCAGCACCTAGACACTAAGGTAGAAGGGTCCTAAAGCTTCTATAAGTTGCTGGTTGGAAGCGGACAGCAACTTTCAACAAGGATTTAAATCGCCTAAAAGTTATGGATATGTGTGCTTCACTGGACAGCAACTACGCAAGGCCTAAAAGTCTTCTAAAAGAAGCTTAACAGCGGCTGGGAGGTGTGGACAGCAGCTTACAACTAGGAGTTAGGTTGTCTAGAGGTTAGGAGTTGGTTTAAATCACTGGACAGCAACCTTGGACAGCTAACGGAACACTCAAAGCCTCTAACGGGTGCAGGTTTTGAGAGGGCAGCAACCTTATACAGCTAGGAAATTAAAAGACAGCAAACGGCTAGATGTTTGGACCTCCTAACAGTGAAAACAGTTGCAGAATTTGTGAGACCAGCAAGGTTAAACAAGGTGTAGCTGACTTAGACACGTATGAATTTACTAAACAAAAATGTCACACTACAATGCTAGCGAAGATGTCCTAATTCAGCTATATGCTTGCTGGAAAAACCAAAAACAGTAGTAAAACAGTGGGAATAATTTATCTAAACAATGATATGCATGAAGTTTTTAAACTACCGCAATGAACTAAACCCTAGGATGCTTTTTATGCATGTCAAGCATGGTAACCATGCTCTGATACCAAGATGATGTGATGCAAAGGGGAGTTACACAAGAATTTAAAAAGAGAATTAAATGTTAGCTCCTCAAATTATTTGATCATGCATCAAAGTCAAGTAGATCATAAGTAATTCGCGATGTTTAATTTGATATGCAAGAAAATACAACAAGAGTGCTAAGTCTTTTAAGCAAATGCAAAAGAAAACATAAAACAAAAGCTAGTAAATGAAATCCAACAGTTAATACCAAGTTGTTCACACTTTGGGACCTTTATCACTCTCTTCCTACGGAGACTAAGTTGAGCGGCGGAAGATTGTCCAAGCTAGCATGGAGGTTGCCACTAAGATGGAAGCGCCAAGGAACGTTGCCGTGGAAGAAGATCTCGGAGGCGGAGGAGGCACGGTAGATCGACCTTTGATAAGCCAAGTGTAGACGGAGAAGTGTTCGTCGATGGAGTCTATGAGCGTCGGCACGATGCGGCCCAAATAGTCTTCGACAGTATCGGCGAAGTCAAATCCGACGTCGAAGAACTGTGATCGGAGGATGTCGACCCTTCCGTTGTTGTCGTACTCAAACCTGTAATTCCACTCGGGTTCGTCCATGCATCCTTGGAGTGGATCCGGATGGTTGCCGCAAGCAAGATCTTCCCCCAAAGAAAGCAAGAGGGGCGGCGGCTTGGCCAAGGGAGGGGGAGAACCGGCGGGAGAGCAAGAAAGGGGGAGGGGGGCGGCTGGATGAGAAGAAACTGAAATTTGCTTTCAGTTTTTGTGAGATTAGGAGGGAGGGATTTAAGGATTTGAAATTCCAATTAATGCAATTAATGCCTTAATTGAGAATTTTCAATTAGGGAGGGATTATGGGATAAAACTGAATTTATTTTCAGTTTTAAAAAGGATTGGAGGGAAAGTTATGATCCTAATTTGAATTTCAATTAGGATTTAAGAGGAGTAATTGCTCCTTAATGGATTTTCCCATAGGGGGGCCGGCGGCATGGGCTAATGAGGGAGGGAATTGGGGGAGAGAGGAAGGGGGTTTCCAAGTAGGGTTTGATGACTAGGAAAATATGAAAATAAATCCACTCTCATGAAAGTTTAATTTGGATTGATTTTCAAAAACTTTCCAAAAATAGAATTTCCCAAATTTGGAAAGAAATTGGAATTTGAAAATCAAATTTCAATGAGGGGGAAAGATGTGGTGGAGTGGCGGTGGGAGAGGGGAAGGGTGGTCGTCGGTGCGGTGGTGGATGGCGGTGGAGGCTTGGCCGGCGGTGGGGGAAAGGCCTTGGGGCCGGTGGTAAGAGCAAATGGTGGGGAGATTTTAGAAGAAACTTGTAGTAAAATAGAAGATTATACTAAGCAAAAGAAAAGATAAATTGAGAACTCACTAAGAGATCTCAATGGGAGTACTCACCAAGAGAACTCCATGCACTCACAAAGAGAACAAATTGTGAAAAAATTTCATTCCTTCAATAATAATCTCATACAAGATGTCATGGCCATATAAATAGGCTCTAAAGAAAATAAAGTGCAAAAGTCTAAAATGCCCCTTGGGGCTACAAAAGCAATTACTACCCGCAGGGGTAAAATGGGAAACTATGAAAATAAAAACATAATAATAAAACTGAAGGTACAAGTAAAAATCAATAATAAAGACTCGCAATCATGGCCGTCGATCTCCGTGGTCGTCTCTGATAGACGCGCCGAAATCTCCTATCGATGACCTCATCACTCTTAGCTTGGTATTTATCCTTCAGCTTGCAGAGAATATTAAGGTTTTTTATATTTATGCTTTGTTGATTTATTGGGTGTTGGAAATGGCTGAAGCTGCGCCCTGTTGGCTTGAATTCCATATCCCCTCCACCTAGGATTGACCTCTCATATATAGATAGGCCACATTAGAGCTTTTTCACTCTGGATTTATTGTTTTGTTTAGGATCCTTCTTTTGCTCTTGTTTATAACTTTTCTTTGTATATCGACTTGTTTCTGCTTTCTCATTAATAAATTAGCTGGGGTCCATTGCCTAAGCTTCAATAGATTTTACAGAAAGAAAAGACTAGAGGGTAGTGTATGCGCGAAGAGATGTAGAGAAGGTGGCGATTAACGATTCTATGATTATGTCAATTGATTTTTGGCCTTGTATGCTGAACTCCTTTCTAGGCTGCATTTTACTATTGCAAAAATGTAAAACGTACCTAAATGTTATTGATGAAGCTCATAGGATCTATTTTTATTTCTATGTAAGATTATGCTAGGCTTCAGACTTCTGCGGTTTAATTTATGATGCTTGACTTTAATTTATGATGTCATATTTTTTAATTTTTGCAGAAATGATGGCATAGTCCACTTTGATCACACACACACTTAACATTTTTTTTTTTTTTGCATTTATCTCTAGAAAAGATGGCCATAGTTTCGTAGCTCTGAGAAACATAGTTTTTTTTTGTCTATGATCTGTGAAGCTGACATAAATGTTAGTCTTTTGACGCAATATATATGTATATATATATTTTTTTTTGCAGTCAATGCTTGCTGATGCTGAATCAAAAGTAAATGATTTGCGACAATCAGTCAATCTCGTGAAGAATGAAAGCAGAAAGTTGGGGGTATTTCCTCATTAGCTCGCCTTCTTGTTGATGATTTTAATGGTTTCCTTAGTGGTTGAATTGCTCAAGTATTCTATGTACAACAATAATTGTAAATTGATTAGCTATGCATTCATTTTTTCATGATAACCTGTCAATCAATAATGGAGATGCCTTCCACATTAATGGCCTCTGTTTCTTAATAACTTGATACATTTATGTTGAAATATCAGGGATAAATCAAAATATTTTGTTTTCAATAAAAAATCATCGATTTACCATCTTTAGGGGCTTTCCAAAGCTATTTAAGGCTATTAAAGGTGTTCATATATGCTACTATCCCTTGCCTGCTGTTCATTTTGTTAATTTTAGAACCGAAACTAATTGATTTTGCTAATATACAAATCAAATTCCAATTGCATTTCCCTTGTTTCGCATGTGGCCCGCTCCTTAGGCCTTCTCATTACTTGCACCTTCTCGTTACTTGCACCACCCTTGTTTTCAACGTATTGTTCATAAGCATCTCATCCTGTTATTCTCATGTCTTCTCCCCCTCGACTCTGCTAGTGATGCCCTCCACAAATTTGCTGTCGAGAGATTAATGTGCAGGAGGGGCCTCACCTTCTCAAATCGGTGGCCCAGCATCTCGACAGTCTCCAATTCCGTATCCAGCTGTTCTACATATTAGTGGTCTCAGCTTAATCCAATGTAAAGGGTTGCCATCTTTAGTGGTTTTCAGAATTCGGTTTAGTGTTTTGTTGTCTTTTTCATGATGCTTTGTCCCTTTGCTTCGTAAGGTCACTCAAGGGACTTCCAAACTTACATGACTGATTCTTCTGACAGAATCATTTAAGATTTTCTTATTTGGAGTGGTATATGCGAAATTCTTACAATATCTGAGACCAAATTGTCCTTCCACCAATTGCCTCAATTGCTCAAACTAGTCATTCAGTCATCTATTTCTCTCGCTTGAATTCTTAATTCTAGGCTCAGATGCTTCTGCTCATATTTCTAATCAAATTCTGTTCTCATATAATTCTAATTCTAATTATACTATTACCTAAGCTATTGGTTCCAAAGTAGTTACTAAAAGCATCCATCACACTATACCCTTTACCTCTCTACCTTTGGATTAGTTTTTAGGGAAATTTACCTACATACCACTTTATAACATTCTATTTACATATCTAACACCCAAAACTTTAATATTACATAAATACCACCCTATACTATTTTAATATCAAATATACCACTCATATTTTCTTCCTACCACTCATATATTTCATTTCTACCACTCATATTTCATATAAAAATGAACTATGGGTGGCATGTATGTAATATTAAAGTTTTAGGTGTTAAATATGTAAATAGAATAGTATAAAGTGGTATGTATGCAAATCTCCCTAGTTTTTAATGTACCCGAATGTTCTTTTTAACTTGGGCTTTGTTTGGCATTGCTGTGCTGTGTAGTGTTGTGCTGTTGAGTATAGCGAATTATTGTTTGGTTGGATTGTTGTCTAAAGTGTTACAATAGTTATAAAAAATTGCTGCAATATTAACATGAGTAATTGAATAGCTGAAATAAATATTAGTAGGAATTTTCTATCATTATATATTGATACATTACTCTCATTTAGTATATAATCAATTATTTAATTTATTTTTTTTTAATTTAATTGATAAATATCATAAAATCAAATGAGATGCCAACTGAACTCTTTCAAGAAAGAATTGCTTTGATGCAATTACTGATTTTATAAAGTTGAACTTTTTCTAACGTCTAAACTAAATGCCCTGGAACCGCTTCTGCTATTTTAATGATGCATCATAAAGCATGACCAAATGAACCTATAATTTCTATTTGCAAATTCACCCGTTCTTTCATTGCATCATTACCTTTAATAATAAATTTGTATACAATATGGGGCATGGGATTCACGATTGCAATATGGCATGAGTCACATTGTCCTATCATTTTACTGCTCCTACATCTTTAATAGTTATGCTTCTGATGTATCATTGTTGAGACATTCAAGACTTTCCAAACTACAGAAGATGCTCAATGCTTCATTATCTTTCCACCTTTTCATCTTCAGATTGTTAGGCATGTCAACTCAACAAGCATGCTCGAGCTTCATTCTTTAGGTGTAGTAATAGCCAAGCTGAGTCTCCCTTTTACCTTGTTCACGCAGAAATTTAACGTCCTAATTATGTCAGTACCGCTGATGGTTCTTCAATTACTTTGTTACCTTCACCAATGATTATTCTTATTACGCTTGTTTATTCTTTATAAAAAATCATTTGGACTCCATCTTTTGATAGTTCTATGCTAACATTTGAAGACAATTTAGTGTTTTTATTCAGATTTTACTCAATTATAATACAGTAGAATGTTTTTTTGTTTCTTTTTTAACTTTCATAGTTTTAGGATGCATATGATAAAGTTCCAAGAGAAGCGCTATGGAGAGTTTTTGAAAAGAAAGGAGTCAATAATGCTTATATTCAAATCATTAAAGATATGTATGCAGGAGCTATTGCTGTGTTCAAACACAAGGTAGATTGACCAAGTATTTCACTATTTCGGTTGGGTTACATCAAGGATCAGCCTTAAACCCATATCTTTTTGCTTTAGTCATGGATGTTCTCACTAGACATTTGCAAGAAGATGTACCTTGGTGTATGCTTTTTGCTGATGATATTCTTCTTGTTGATAAGACTAGAGAGGGAGTTGAAGGTAAACTTGAATTATGGAGGTCAACCTTAGAGTCTAAAGGTTTTCGCTTGAGTAGATCTAAAACGGAATATATAGAGTGAAATTTTAGTAGTAATAGACCTAGTGAGGGGATTGTGACTTTGTGCGATCAAGTCATTAATAAGAGTACACGTTTTAGATAGCTTGGATCTGTTGTTCAGAGTGATGGTGAAATAGATAGGGATACTATTAGCAAAATTCAAGTTGGATGGTTGAAGTGGAGGAATGCATCGGGCTTGTTATGTGATAGAAATGTACCCCTCAAACTCAATGGAAAATTCTATAAGATGGTAGTGAGTCCTGCAATGCTTTATGGTGCCGAATGTTGGCCATTAAAAGAGAAGCATGATACTAAGTTAAGTGTGGTAGAGATGAGGATGCTCAGGTGGATGAGTGGCTTTACTCTTAGAGATAGGATACGAAATGAGCATATACGTGAAAAGGTTGGAGTAGCTCCAGTAGAAGATAAGATTAGAGAGAGTCGCCTTAGATGGTTTGGTCACATAAAACGACGGCCTTCCAATGACCCGGTTAGGAGAGTAGAGGTATTAGATTTGACTTATGTTAAGAAAGGTAGGGGTAGACCTAAAAAGACTTGGTTAGAAAATATTAGGAATGGCCTTTCTTTAATAGATTTAAACGAGAATTTGACTTTTAATAGGACACAATGGAGAAAAAGGATTCATGTTGCCGACCCCACGTAGTGGGATAAAGGCTCGATGTTGTTGTTGTTGTTGTATAGTTTTAGGATGCATCCTTCATTAGTTGCCATGTTCCCATATCCCTTAAAATGGGGTGGCTTATTGCAAAAGTTGTTACATAATTGAGACTGCTCACACTTTATTGCTTCATGCTAATTGCCTAATTTACCACTTTTGGGGGATGTGATAGTTACTGCTGATTATTTAATCAGCACAATGCTCTCTTTAGTTATGCATAATTAAATTTATTGTTCTATTATCTGTCCTAATGAACCTCTATATTCTATTCCGCTCTTTTTGGTTGTACTTGTTTTATTCATAATCTAACACCCAAAATGGAAAAACTTTCATCAAGTTTTTTAAATACACATTTTTGGGCTACTTTCGACTTCAAAATGAACACATGTTATTCTTCTAACGCTAATTGCTACTTCTCCTCAACTTAAATTTCCTGTTTTTAAGAAACGAAAATTCTCTCCTCTTCTTCTATTGAGATTTCCTTTATATTTGAGGCCATTTAGTTCCACTATCTTGCACCTTCCTCCATTAATAAGCCTAAGAGGTTGCTTTGGTCCATCCACGCAGTCTGTCACTTCAAGTCTATCGTCAATGTTCTCCAACTTGTCCTCCTGTTGACTAAAACAGTGTAATAGATACCCTTAACTCTTATTTCTTTCAGGAAAAAGCTATTTTATCTACTTGTAATCCTCACCCTATATGCAATTGTTTAACCTATTATTATTTGTCTACCCCTTTATACTTTTTTATCATCCTCTTCTGTTTCAATTCCAACGACAACCAATGATGCATTTTCCTATCTGATGATGTCAAGCAACATTGGAGAAATGTCTACATTAATGTCTAGTGGTTCCCGTACCATTTCCTTCAGGTTAATCCACCTTTGTTTGCTATTTGTTGACGGGCATAGATTGTCAAGGTGGCTCCTGTTGCCACATTGACAGCCTTAAGGTTAATCTTGTTGCCAAACACTACGCTCAAATTTTATGTTTAGATTATAGCGATATTTTCTTACCAGAGGTTGAGATTTCTTATGTTTGCTTGTCCTTATCAGTGGCTCCTGTGCATCATTGGCTTATTTATGAATTGCTTATAAAAAATGCCATACTCCGAGGCGTATATGGAGTAATTGCATGATTTTGTGCCCAAGGGGAGTTTGGGCTTCATGCAACTCGAAAGATCTCTCCATGGCTTGGAAAATGTCTTCATGAGCATGGTTATGGAGATTCAATGCTGTTGTTCAGGAGTTTGGTATGATTAGTTTGTGAGGCAAATCACTGGATTATCTATCGCCAAAATTCTCATGATTGGCTTATCTAGATGGTATAGTTAAGTGATCATGAATGTATTTGTCAGTTTAAACAACATCTCTTCAGTCAATTTCAGACCAAATTTTTTTGAAAACATATTATGAGAATTGAGTTAGTGATGTGAAACTGATGAGGACATCGTCAGAGATTGTGACATATGTACCATCAGGAGATGCCGGAGATCGACGGCCACGATCATGGTCTTTATTTTCATCATTTTATGTAGTAGTTTATTTGATTTTTATGTTTTTCCGTTTTTGCCCTTATGGGTATTTGGTCATTATTGTAGCCCGAGGGGCATTTTAGTCTTTTGCTTTCTTGTCATTTTGAGGCCTATTTATATGGCCCTTTTATTATGTAATAGTTAGTTTTGTTGAATGAAAAAAAATATTCTCCTTTGCTCTCTTTGTGAGTGCAACCTCCACGATCTCTTAGTGAGTTCGTAGGAGAAGCTAGATCTCTTTGTGAGTTCTAGGTTTTCTTGTTCTTCTATTTTTCCTTATTTCTCTAGATATCGTCGTCATCACGGAAGTTTAGGTGGAAGCATTTGTGGAAGATTGGAATTCACTATTTGAATCCCTATATTTTCTCTACCTCTTCTCCTCCCTTGCTCTTTGCTGTCGCCTACTCCTAATTCCCCAAGCCGCCGGCCACCTGGCTGCTTCCTCCCGCCAACCAGCCCACCCTCCCGGCCTCTGGTCGCCAATCCGAGCCCTCCCTGTGCAGTCGCCTCCTCCATCACACCCAACCTCACGACTAACAGCTAAGTCGTGAGCCCCTCAGCCCTTATCCCTGAAGCTTTCCCCTTGCCGCCGGATCTCCCCTTGCCCAAGCCCATTCGGATTTCAAATTCCTGTGCTTAATTGATTGCCTAATTTATAATCTTATTAAGGCAAGATAGTTAATAGCATTAACTCTAGTTGAAATTCAAATTCTATTTCCCTCTCATTTCAATTCAATTTGGGAGTTACCTAATACAATTAAATTCTGAAATTACTTCAGATTTTAATTAAGTTTCACTTAACCATGTGGTCCCCACTTGTTTATTTCCTAACCCCTTTTTTTTATATGGCCGGCCAACCTGTTTTCTGAATTTGAAATCCAATGCCAATGCCTTAAATCCTTTCCCATTCCACATCCCTTTCAAACATGAAATTTGGCATGCTTTTATTTCTTTCAGTTAATGGGAAATTTCCAACGGCTGGAGGCCTAAACTAATTAGGAAATCTTCATGTAGATTAATTCTGAGAATAAAATCTGAGATTTGATAATTCTGTGAGTTTCTCAAGAAAGGCCGCGTCATTAACTTGATTGCTCTCATCTCTCCATGGGGCCGCCCATCCGCTCCTCCAAATCCGGCTTCTTCCCCGGCGACGAGTCCTCTCGGGATCACTTGTCTACTAGTGGCATCGCTAAGTCTACTTACGATTCTCCTCCGCTAGCCACCACTTTCAAAACGAGTGACGGACCTCAAGGTGAATGATCTAAATTTTAAATGTATGGCTTTAGTAGTAGCTATTTGCATTATCTAGTTTATTTTGGTTATCTTTTGCAAGACTCTTGTAATTCTTAAATGTAATCACTGTCGTTACTTAATCTATCACGAATTTTTTTGAATCCAACTTGAGTAAGCTAGGTTTTATCGTTAACATTGCAAAGTTAAACTTTCATTAATCTCTAACGTGCAATTCATGTTTCACCGCATGTCATTTCACATCAGAAACAACCAGGAATTATGAGGAAATAATAAAACTTTTGTTAGCTAGCTACTTTACGGTTAATGAATTGCAAGAAGTAATTTAAAGAACTATCTATGAAGTCTTGTTCTAGTAAGCAGTTGCAATTTAGAAGGACAAGTCAATTTAAAACAAAATCGGCAAATTTCAATAAAGTCAAATGCACTCATAATAATAATCCATAGGTTAATATCAAGAGCTTTCACCTCGAGTTCCCTTTTCTCTTACTCACGCTCTATGAGAATTATTCAACGGAAAGAGATCTTTTGCAAACCAAGTGATGCCACTAAGAGGATGAAGATGCCTACGATCTTGATTCACGGGAGAGTAGCCGGAGATGGAGGTATGGGTGGATGTCCCACGAATTGCCCTCGGGAATTGCAAACGAATTCGTGGACGATTTCCGGATCAGCCAAGCACTAACATAAGTGGAAAGAGAGGAAGTGTCTTGTCTTCTTTGCTTTAGGATTCATGCGGGCTTGAAGCTTCCAAGAGAAATGTGGGGAGGGGAAGTGGGCGACCAAAGAGAGAGGGGAGATAGAGGCTTGTGGGCTAAATTAGGTTTAGGGTTTGGATGAAGTTAAGGAGAATAAATTTGAAATTAATTTCAGATTTAAGTGGTTTTGGAGGGATTTGAATTTGAAAATTTTATTTCAAATTCAATTGGGATGTAGGGATTAAAGAGGAAATTCAAGGGAGGAGCCCATTAATGGGGCCGACGGCATTAAGAGGGAGAGGGAGGGATTTGGGAGAGTGATTTTGAAACTTCCAAATCAACTTATGCGATTTATGAAAGAGAATAATAACTCAAATCTAATTTGAAATTTAAATAGACTTGGAGTTATGCACTTTCCTAATTTAGAGTTGGCAAATTAGAAAAGTATTTGAAATTTAAAATTGAATTTCAAATAAAACTTACTTAATTTCCTTTCATTATTGGAGTCAATTTAGGCAAGAAATTATAAGGTTTGAAATTATCATAATGGAAGGGAGCAAAGGGTGGCCGGCGGCAATGGGGAAGAGAAGGGGCCGTCGGGTATGAGGAGGTAGGAGTTTGGGTTGCAGGTTGGAGGGGGATTTTGGAGGTGGAATTGAGTACGGGTGGAGGAACGGTGGTGGGTTGTCGAGTGTAGAGATGAAAGAGGGGAAAAGCATAAAGGCCACGAACCACGGACTCCTCTGTTGACTGGTGGGTATTGCACTCGCCCGCACCTCGGGCTCTCTCTTCTCTCTTGAGCACACTTGAAAAGAAGAAGACAAAATCAGATTTTCATTCAAACATTCATTGAAAAACTAATACAAAGACTTTGGTCACTATATATAGGCCTTGATAATAAAGAAGAAACAAAGACTCATATGCCCTTTGGGCTACAACTCACTAAACTCCCATGTAGGGGTACAAAGGTCAATTGAAACAAAATAATAGAAATAAACTAATACAATAACAAAAAGAACTCATAAATAGATGCTCCTGATCATGGCCGTTGATTTGCGATGCCTCCTGTGATAAACGCGCTGGAATCGACGACTGATGTCCTCATCAGTTTAGCTCAAATGAGTTCTTGTGTTGCTATTTCTCAATGGAAGCATGTGTTAGATGTGGAAGAGGAGCCATACATGTTGGATTGTTGACCTGTTGAGACTTTGAAGGATGTGAGTGCTAAAATTATATCGGATAAGGGTATCCTTTACTAATCTATGTAGATATCAAAGACTTATTGAGAAAATATACTCTCACAATTACTCATCAGGATTTTTCATTTGCCATAAGTTTAGTCTGATAGTTTCTAGAATCCCCATGTAGGCATGTCATTGAAGAATAAGAAATATGTTATTCTTAGATCAACTATTGGGCTGAATTTTGATCCATGAAAATGGACATAGTTGGAATGAATGGTGCATGTTGGAGACTTCAAAAGATGTTGATTTGTGACAATAAAACAACATTGTGTATTACCTCCAACGCAGTTTTTTCTCACTGGTCATCATTTTATTAGTTATATGATTCTTTTAAGGAGTATTTCTATTGTCTTTGTTAATTCAAATAGCCAGTTAGCTAATGTATTCACCTAGTCTGTCAAGGACCTTGAATAAATTGCATTTGTAACAAGTTTTAGACATATGATAGCATGAATGGCGTAGTTGGCATTGTAATACGTAGGTTAGTTGTATTTTATGTGCTTAGTTGTCATTTTGTCGTAGTTGAGGGTTTCCCCTGTATAAATCTCCTTTTTTTGGCAAATGAATATACAACAATTCTTCTTTTCTCTATGCTTTCTCTCAATCATAGCTTCACCATTATTTGTAATTCCTGGTCTTAATTGTTTTGAATTAATCACATATTTTATCATATAAATTGCTACAACAGAAATTGTATTAATGTTTGTCTGAACCATTTGTTACACTTGTAGGAAAGGGCCTTAAAAGCAGAGGAAGAAATGGAGCGGGGGAGGAAGACTCTCATGTTTGTTAATATCTATTTAGCACAACCAATTCTATGTACAGGCCATTTATATTCTTTTCGGTTCATTAAACAATGAGCATTGCTATGCAGAGATGAAGGACGTGGAATTCAAGCTGAACTGCGTTTTGTCAGGAAAATTGAAAGAGATATAATGGGTATGCACGAATTTAGCCTCTACCACATTTAATGGAATTATGCACCCTTTTTTCTTTACTTTGAATTGCATATTTCTATTTTTCTTTCGCAGGCCTGAAAGATCTTATTAATGAACTTCCTCGGAGAGAAGCATCTCGATATAGATCAGTGGTTAGTTTTCTTTATAATTTTAATGTGTTATTATAGATTTATTAATTCTTCATTTAGTTTTTATGTTACAATTATTGCCATCATGCTCTCTTCTTTTAGTTACTATATGTTATTACTTCTAATAATTCTAAATAGAGAATTTCAATAGAATACTTTTCTTGCAACTTTCGAGCATTAATTATAGTTTTAAACCTATAATGGCTTTGACGGTCCGTTGGTTGACTTAGAGGTGGGGGCCCAACCAGCATGGAGAAACCCTAGTTGGTCTAGTAGTTTTGTCGCACTAGATGATATGACAGACCATAGCATGCCTGGGTCTTTTAAATAGCAGAAATCATGTGCAGGTGAATCATGCTCCCCAATCGGAAATTCTAACCTACTTTCCATGAAGCACCAATATAATATAATAGGAAGTGCATGCAAAAATTTAAGAAAAGTCTTGGCTGAAATCTAATTTCAATAATATTATGAAACCAACGGCAAGAAAAACAAGAATACAACACATAAGAACATTTTTATTGAAAGTTTTATGAAAGAAAAGACAAGATACAAGTGAATCTTCAATTGGAGAGGAAGATCCGGCTCTCCCAGATCTCTAGCCGCTGGCAAGAGCTTACCCTAAGAACAAACAATCTAAATTCAACAAACTATACATACCCCTAACCCTACAAAAATCACATACATTAAGCAAACAATAGACAACAAATAAAAAATAAAAAAATAAAATAAAATAAATAAATAAAAACAATAAACAACAAATATCCAAACAGCCCTCCCATAATTCCCTCATATTTTCTTAATTATTTTCCTCCCAAATCAGCCTCCAAATCTGTCCTCTTAAATTAGAAAATATTTTCTAACTAATCAGCCCCCAAATCAGCCCTCTTCAATTAGGAAATGATGACCCATACACCCAAAAAATGATGCACAGTGTTACCCAAAACAGTTGGCTGTGGTGGAGGTGGTGGCAGATGGAAGGCAGCGACGGCTGGTGATGGTGGTCAAGCAAGCTTGCTTGCAGTGTAAACGGTTCTCACCCAATACTGGGTGAGTTTACGTTACCTTAAAACTAAACTAAAATGGTTTACACTACATTTGTTATACTTTGCATTTCTTTTTCTTCTAACCAAGCACCAATATTTTAAAAACTATGCATTTGAAATGCTTCACTCTTATTTTACTTCCAACCAAAAAGCCCCTAAATTTATTTGAGTGTAATAGTTATGAGAAAGTTGCCCTCATTTTTTCAAAATTAGAAAAAAAAATTATAATACTCCCAAGAATTTAAGAAATTGTTTTTATAGAATTATATTATGAGATGCTACTCTCTTATAAAATTATATTATTTAGATTGCAAAGAATGTAAAGTTATTATGAGTGAAAGTTTATGTACCCAATATCGCTTATTAGTTTTGAACTTTAAAATGAAAGTGTGGAATATAAAAAATAAATTAAATTTTATCCTAGGATTAGGTTACAAGAGTTTAAGAATTATAGATGAATTAAGTTAATATTCAATCATTAAACTATGGAAGAAAGTAATTGACCATACGTTACGACGGTATGTTAATATTTCTCATAGTCAATTTGGATTCTTTGCCAGGTATGTCTACTTTGAAAGCTATAAATTTATTGATACATTTGATGGGGAAGTATAAAGGATAATGAGGATCTACATATGATATTTATTAATTTAGAATAATATAATAAAGTTTCAAGAAAAGTGCTCTAGAGAGTTCTTGAAAAGAAATGAGTTAATAATGCTTATATTCAAGTTATTAAGGACACATGCAGGATCTATTACTTGTGTTCAAACATAAGGTGGTTTGATCAAGTATTTTCTTATTTCAATTGGATTTAGGGGTGTAAGTGAGTCGAGCCGGCTCAAGCTCAACTCTTTTATGGGCTTGCGAGCCGAGCTTATCAAGTTCACAAGTCGAGCTCAAACTTGAGCCAGTTTAGTAAAGGAGCTCGAGTTCGAGCTTGAGCCAGCTCGGCTCATGAGCTCGTGAACCGGCTCAAATAATTATTTTTAAATAAAATTTTTTATTAAATTAAAATTTTGAAAAAAATTAATAAAAACCATCCAAGTTTTTTTTAAATGTTAAACATTGTAACTTTTTTTTCTAAATCCCGCCTAAGTTTTAAAATTCTCGTCCATAGCTTGCGAGCCGGCTCTAGCTCGTTTACAGTGGGACAAGCTCGAGTTCGAGCTCGCATTCCAACCGACAAGCCGAGCTCGATAAGGCCTAAAGTCAACTTGACTCGAGTCATTTACACCCCTAGTTGGATTACATCAAAGATTAGCTTTAATCCCATATCTTTATGCTTTACTCATGGATGTTCTTACTAGACATTTGCAAGAGGATGTACCATGTGTATGTTTTTTGTTGATGATATTCATATTGATAAGACTAGAGAGGGAGATGAAGAAAAACTTGAATTATTGAGGTCAACCTTAAAGTATAAAGGTTTCGTTTGAGTAGATCTAAAATCAAATATATATATATATATATAGTATAATTTTAGTAGTAATAAATTTAGTGCGATGATTATGATTTTGGATGATCAAGTCATTAAAAAGAGTATATGTTTAGATATCTTGGATCTATTATTCAAAGTGATGGTGAAATAGATGGGGATATTATTAATAGAATTCAAGTTAGATGACTGAAGTGGAGGAATGCATTGAGCTTGTTCTGTGATAGAAAAGTACATCTTAAACTTAAGGAAAGATTTTATAAGATAGTGGTGAGACCTACAATGCTTTATGGCACAAAATATTGATCATCAAAAAAGAAGCATAAAATTAAGTGTTGCAGATATGAGAATGCTTAGGTGGATGATTGGTTTAACTTTTAGAGACAATGCAAAACGAGTATTTGGAGTAGCTCCAGTGGCTAATAAAATCAGCCTAGATGGTTGTCACATAAAACGTCAGTCTTCTAATGACTTGATTAGTAGATTAGATATATTAGATCTGATATATGTTAAGAAAAATAGAGATAGACTTTAAAAAAATTATTAGAAATGATTTTTTTAATTAGATTTAAGTAAAAATTTGACTTTTAATAGAACACAATAAAAAAAATTGATTTATGTAGTCAACCCTATGCATAGGTGGACTAATCGCCTATGTTGTATAGAACTATTATTCTACTGTCATCCCAAATAAAGAACTTCTAAAAATTCTTACAATAAAATAAGAAATAAAAGGGATAATTCACCCCTCAAACAAAGTCCTTATTAGTTGATGCAAAAACACAAAAATATTTGGGAGATTTACATACATACCACTTTATATTATTCTATTTATATATTTAACAACTGAAACTTTAATATTACATGCATACCACTCATAGTTTATTTTCATATCAAATATGAGTGGTAGAAATGAAATATATGAGTGGTATGAAAGAAATACAAGTGGTATATGTGATATTAAAATAATATAGGGTGGTATGCATGTAATATTAAAGTTTTAAGTATTAGATATGTAAATAGGATGTTATAAAGTGGTATGTATGTAAATTTTTCAAAATATTTTCATACTTATTATTAATCCGTGTGTTGCCCCTCTTGCAGATTTCAAACTTTGTTTCTCAAGTCAAGCAAGAAAAGAAATCTCTGAGTAACACTGCTTCGAAGATCGTCAACTACGGCATCCCTTTCTGATGACAATCATTATACTTTATAAGTTTTAAGTGTTTTTTTCTTTTCAATCTATGCCTTTAGCTCTGTTCTGACAATGATTGTCAGCTTATTGCGATAGCGTTAATAATTTCATTTCTGGTTAATTACCCATACAAGTTAACTTTATAGATTTGATTTTGATTTTCTTTTGAAAGATTTAATCATTATGAACTTGTATTTGACATTATTACTTTGTATGAATGGAAATAAAATAATTTTGAGTATATTTATGGTTGCAGAATTATGGTCATGTCATGGATTTTTTTTAAATAAGTTTAATTGAATTTCCAGCTGCATTTGCAAGACATTATCACTCCCATGTGGTTCTCGCTCTGAGAACTCTCATTGTTATTTGGATGTTTTGATCATTATTGACAAATATTTTGATTACTTGCTGCATTCAGTTAAGCAAACCCATAGAGAACAAAATTAAATAGCTTTTAATTACATTGCCAGAAACAATAACAAGATATTCTAATAAATTTGATCAAGATAGATTAATAATTATTGTATGGGCTTTGAGATAATGATACATCTTAACTACTTAATCCAAATTTATGTTATAATAATCTCAAAACAAATATGATTGATATAAAATCCAGATAGTTCTGCTCAACTAAACGCTTCCAAAGTATTCAAAACGCAAAATATTGGGAATCAATATGAGTCCACTTTTGATTCAGGAGGCATCAAATAGTTTCAGTTACAGCAATCATAGCTTCAATCGCAACAATTGTAGCTCTGTTGGACATGGAAACTAAACTTTACAAAATTGGGATAAATACTATATTGCAACTTTGAAGAGAGGAACCCATGCTAGTAGTACCACTTAGGTCTCAGCTCCTCTTCTGCCTCTGTTAGCTCCTGATATTGGTACCACTCTGCACTGCCTGAGCCAACTGGCATTGGTGGCCGGACAAAAATCTCCACTGGTTTGGGGACATGAACATGCAAGTGCAGTTCTCCTTTGCAGTCCACAAACTCGTTTTGACCAACCCCGAGACCAAATGGCTCGACCAAAATCCAACCCAGCCCAGATATTGCAATGTCGGATGCAGGTCTATAGAGGAGAGCAAGGTTATTTATCTAATGACAAGAACACATACAGCAAAAAAAAAAACATGTTTATTTCACAACAACAAATTGGTCTGCTTTTACACTTTGCAAGGAGAATTCAGTTCATAAAAAAGCAAGATATTTGTATTGTATCTACTGCAAGTAAGAAAAAGAGTGGTATTCTTAACCTTTGTAAGGGAATTCTGTTCAAAAGCAAGGTATTTATATTTTATATATAACACTTGAGGTCATGTTATCCCCGTCCATATTAAGGCTGAACCTCACAGTTTTTTAATGAAAATACCAAGGAGAAAATCCATCTCAAGCTGCTCTTCTACTATAAGCGCACTTAACTATGATGTTCCCTAAGAAAATTCACTTGATAACTCTAAAATGCGCTTTTTGATGTAACAAGTGAACTTTTAGGAAACTTTTCTTGGAGACTATAATTTAGCATGTTTATACTAGAGCGCATTCCTGAGATGATTAACTCTTGAAAAGTTTCACAACAAAGGACAAAACCATAAAGTTTAGTATGATATTGAATGGCCTGAAGTTAAAGTGAACAATATCTTCCAAAGTATGCCTTGGGTACCTACTGCAATTAGACTGGTTGTGGAATTTGGAAAAGACTATTATATGGTACTTTGATGAGATAGCAATTTGCTTCATCCTGTTCTGTCAACTTGGCTACATTATCATCACAGACTTTGAGTGAAAGTAGAATACCTCTTTTGGTCTTCAAATTTTATTTTCAACTGACGCACAGATTGAAGTCCTGGCCATAGTTCCCTTAGCTTTTCAGATGGAGGTGTCAACAAAACTCCAACTTCTTTCTGGAAAGAAAAGATAGAAATGCGTATTAAAGAAAAGCAAGGCACAAAAGCCTCAATAATTATCTGATAATTACAATGGCTTGAGGAAAAATGAGTGTCATAGGGTAATAGATTAGATTGATGGTATTTTTCTGTAGTGTAACATTAACCTCAGGTGGCAAGTTACTGCAGAAGTTCAGGAATGACATCCCAAATTAGCTGTGCACTGCAGACTGAATTGACTAATCAAAGTATTCTTCATGTCAAATAATCATCCGTAAGTAACAATCTCACCTTATTAATTTGTAAGATGACAAAAAGAAAAAAATTTGAACCTTAGCAAGCCAAATTTCCCGAACAGACTACTTCGGAAAAGTAAAAGAATGCCTTCGAAGGTCTGTAAAACACTACCATATAAAATGACTCAAAGAGTGGCTGTATTGCAGTAAGGGTAATGATGATGATAACAATCATGATCTTGATGAAATGCACTTAATTTTCATATATAATCACCATCTCAAAATAGCAAAACAGACAAACAAACTCCATGCATTCATCCAAGAGAAATTCTGATCAGTCATTGGAAACATTGTGATAATGATCATAATAAAAAACAATAATTTTATAGTGAAAATAAGAAATTAAGAAAAGAAAATCAGCAACCAATAAAATAATCAAGAACAGAATAATAGATAACTAGCCATCAAGCTTCAACAAAGAAATTGGCTTAGTGTGCAGCTGCTGTATTTTCTAAGTGAACAGGTAACATGGCATCACTAAAACGTAATAAATGTAGCTTTCTGAATGTACAAGTTTGTGCATTAAGTTGATACAATTCTATTTGAAGTCAGCGTAGCATGAAACTTCGGAGTTTATTAATCGAAAAACAGTTGGTCAAAAAATTATAATTGAAATCAATCTGTATCCTAACAGTAAGGTCTAATCTAGAAATTTGTGGTCCCATTACATGGTAAAACTCGTCGGCTTCAGCAGTTGGGACCATGAGAATCTGCAATTTGCGGGGTCCAAAAAATGTCAAACGTGTCTGCGGCAGAACCTGCATTTCATGTATTACTTGCTGAGATTAATTAACATCATTAGATAGTTACAAGAAAGATATAGCACTTAAAGATAGAATGAGTTTAAACCTTAAGGACGTCAATACGCACAAGTCCACCCCAGAAGATTGAGAATCCATTTAAACCAACATTGTCTGCGGCAGTAAGATTACTCTTTGATACTACCTGAGATTCCAAAAGACTTAAAATACTTTTTTTCTCGCAGTATAACTCAGTTTTGCCAAAGAATTTTCAACATACAGGGAATGATTGCCCCCTGAGACGACTTTGAGGTGCAAGGAAAGGAAGATCTTCAGAATGAACAACTGCAGCCTGCCTATGATGAAGATGCACTCCTGGCGTGTCAAAAAAGTTCTGCACAAAGTGAAAAGTCAATGATTCATTGAGCCTTTTCGAAGCGCACATATCAAACTAACAAAAAGCATCCAATTCAAAATGAATTATAAAGCATGTCCGCCTACAAACATCACCCTATTCAAAAGGAAAGATTAAAAATTATCATCAATAAAATTATTTAACTCTTGACAAGATAGAATAGAGAAAAAAAATTCATGCAGCTAACCCTACGTCATGGGATAAAGATTTGATGTTGTTGTTGTATGTTTCATCAATAGATGTACAACAGGTCAGTATAATTTCTAACGAATTAGTATTGCAGAAGTAATTCCTTCTGCTTGACAAATTGTTAGAGAAAAACCTTACTCATAGAAAAGAGACTATACTTGCATGTTTAGTTGAGATAAAGTATGTGCATTAAGCTTAACTAACAATTTTATGAAAAATATTAGACAAAACTTCAGGTTTTAATTTTATTATAGAAATATAAAATATAGAGTTAATAGGAATTTTTTTATGAATGGTTTGACCAACTACATTTTATTAGAATTGTAGGAAAATAATCAATAAAATAATTCACTTATAAAAAATCATAATACTTGTGTGCATGAAAATTTATGGTAGTAGAGATAATTTAACGCATTAAAATTGTATAAAAGTTACGATGTAAGATATTTCAAATAAAAATCCAAAAATAGGGAATAATAATGGGATTTGGCCCTCTTGAAATACGTCCACTAATGTGAGCAAAAACTTACAATGCGGTGACATTCACCACAATACAAGAGGGAATTAATATAATGTAATATATATAAACCTTAAAGACATCTCCTGTGAGCTTCGACATGTCAGAATTGCATAGGACAATGTGTATCATTTGATATTTGATGGAGAACATCAGGAGTCATGAGATAGAGGGCGGTAGACTTTATCCTCGAATATCAATTTTTGATCATTGGTATGCATTGGATGACAATGAACTGGCATGTTGGATATTGGCCAGTAGTGGGTGGTTGGCTTAGTTATTCTATAGATATGGAGTAGACAGTGGATCAGGAAGATGAGCATTGGACATCAAACATCACGTATGGTTACTGGAGAGCATCGATGTTGATCAATAGTCAAAAAGCAGTTGCGGATAGAGCTATGTAATTCTTATGAATCCTACATTTTCCTTTACCAAAAATCCTTTCCTAAACATATAAAAATAGGGCCAAGAATTTAGGTCATCTCTGCCATAATCATAGACACTCGATCAAATAATTCGAACAGTACCCCTTGATCATGATATAATTTTTTATAGCTCAATGACTCATGAACATCGAATTGAGCGGTCTTGAACTTTTTAGATTCATCTCACTGATAAACTCATTTCGACAATAAGCATGCAAAATTTAGAGTTTAACCTAAAAATAGGCACCAAAAGTTTCCAACACTTTCAATGCTAGGCCTAGTCCCATTTGGACTCATATCCATGCATTATTTGTTTCGTTGGGTTTATCTTGTCAAATTGCACTATCTCGGCCATCATCATGCTTAAAATAGAGTTTAGATGATCTCGAAATTAAATCCTAAAGCTTCTTGTCCAAATACTTTGTGCTTGATTGAAAGAATTTTGTGTCTTTACAGCGTTGGTTCGTAGTTGTGCCATTTTGGCTAAATATGTGAGTCCAATTGTACCTCTTTAAGCATGACGAAATGAAAAATCAAACGATAATGTTTGGTAGTCATGTATAAATTTCTATAAATATTTTGACTTCTCTGTCACCTTTTTTTAGTTCTCTACCGATTTTCATATGACTTTCCTACATCTTTGTTTACTTCTAGACCATTTTTTTTAAACTTCATTTCCTTGACTTTGAAGGATTTTAGTTGACAGTTATATCCTTTAGGCTATATATCTATGAGTTCATAAGTACCTCTTTAAGCATATTGAAATGAATGATGAAATAGATGTTTTGTGTTCCTCCACTCATTACTGGGGTGGGAGGGGAGGGGGCAGGTGCGTGTTAACCTTTAAAGAAAAACTTAAAAGGATTGGAGGGTTGCTACAACAACAAAATATTATTCATAATAACCTTATTCTATTAACTACCGATATTTTACATTTCAACGCTTACATTCTATTCTTCTGCAGTTCTCCAATTTAAATCTATTTTTCTATATTCATATCCTGTGGTCTCAGCTATTAGCTACATCATATGTGCACAAAATATACACCAAGTTCTCTCACTTTTGAAGTTATATTGTAAAAAAGAAAAGGTGGAAAACTTTAAACAATAAATTTTGCTATATTCATATCATGTATAACTTTTTACTTGTTACAACAAAGGTCTCGGCTATTAGAGCTACATCATATGCACAATTATACACCAAGTTCTCTCACTTTTTTTTAGTTATATTGTAAAAAAGAAAAGGTGAAAAACTTTAAACAATAAATTTTGCAGTGGAAAGGCTGATCAAGAAGGCAAATGAACATGCTTGTGCAAAATAAATCCCAAGCTCGGAAAATTGGAAAAAGGTTGATCATTCTATGTTGTTGTCAGCATTAAATGAGTTTAGATGTATCCTCTAAAATATTGAATACCGACTTTAGAGAATAATGCATGGATATAAGACATCTGAGGTTCAGTTTTAACTTTAAGATGTGAAGTTCACAATTTGGATGTTAGAGTAATATTTATCATATTTTCTATATATAGTACAATGTATTCTAGTTTTGCACCAAAACAGGTTCCAAACCTAAGCGAAAGTTTTTGTTGGCAGGCGTTATGTTATTACAAAAGTAAACCATGTCAAACAATAAAATGAACCTTAAACCAGACGAACTATTGAAGTAAAAGAATACTGGTTAATTGTGGCATACAAAGAATAACGTGAAATAAACATGATTAATGTAGTTTCATCTCACATACACCTCCTCCTTGAAAAGCTTCAATTTTAATGCGCCCCAGCGTTGTTCCAGGAACAGCAGACTGCATTGGTTTGTACTTATGAGCAGCAGCAGCAATCGGATTCTTTTTTGCCATTGTTTCTGCAGTTGCCAACAAATGCACATCTAAAATCAACTAGTTCCAAACTCAGAGCTCTCAAAAATGGTATATCCATCGTTTTGATGAGAATAAAGAGGAAAAAAAGTAGAGAGATTTAAAAAACTATAAAAAATGAGTTGTATTATGATAAACTTGATAGTTTTCAAATCCAATAATTCAAAGGTGCAAGCAAACCATCAATGAGGACAGTTGATGCCATACACCCAAAAACAAATCCATAGTTAAAGCCACAGCAACAGCCATAGCTGGTGAAGAAATATAAATTTAAATTTTATGATTAATTACTTAACTATAAAAAGCACAATGATTAAACAAATGAAAAAATGAAAATTAGACAAAAAAAGACGGCTTCGCCACTCCTGTCTTCACTGCTGGTCAAATCAAATACATAGAAAGCTTCATCACTCCCCTCACCAGAGGTTGAGGTTACTTCACCTTGCTCGCCTTAACTTCTAATCTTGCTTCCCTCTGCACGGACCAGTAGAGGGAGACGTATATGTGAACGATTCCATTGCTTCCCTCCTTAGTGTAGATTGAACCCTATGCTCCCTTTAATGTGTTTCAGCTTCCCTAGTCCCTGCTTTAGGCATAGTAGCTCATCTTAAGAATCAATCATGTTCTACTCCTCATTATAGGTCTAACGCTGAATGAAATTGCTTCTTCAATTGAGATTTTAAGAACTAGATCCATCTAATAGCATATTGAAGTAATCCCATTATTTCAACTTGCTTCTTGGATCATAGCTTTCTCTAACCTTATTTTAGGAATGCTAAGTTTCCTACAAAATCATCCAACATAATTAATTTGTGTAATGTACTATATTTTGTTTGCATTTTCATGAATCTAAAACAGTAAAGTTGTACAAAATATCATGCAATATGCTATAGTATTTTAAAATTCAGGTCTCCTCTCCTTTTGTTTTGCAAAACATTTATCCATTTAATTGATTTTCAAAGGGCATGTTCTTCATAAGAAGGTTAAACACAAAATCGAGCTAAGATTATAGTTGAATGTTCAAATTAGTAAAAGATCTGATAGTTGTGGTAACATTATAAAGGAGATACAACAACAACAACATCAAGTCTTTATACCACTAAAAGGGTGGAACATGAGGACTTCCTAGGAGGTCAACAATCCTAATACTACCCTTGCTCAAGCACGCTCAACTGCGAAGTTCTGATGTGATCCGATGCATTAGTGCTGGTATGGTCACACCCCTTTTAAAGGGCGCAATACAAAGACTTCCCAGGAGGTCACCCATCCTCGTACTACTCTCGCCCAAGCATGCTTAACTGAGGAGTTCTAATGGGATTTGGTGCACTGATGCTAGCATGGTCGCGCCAAAACTTAGCAAGTCTTTAATTAGTTTTGCTAAACGCTCATTTTAAGCATTTGACCTCTTCTGAAATTATGTTCTTGTAAATCAACTTTTCCAACAACCTTAAAGCCCCCGCTTCTCGACAAAAATATTCCATTGTCGGGATTTGAACAAGGGTTGTTTGGGTGAAAGCCATATATCCTAACCGGACTAGACCATAATGGAAATGAGTAGAAAATATATTTAAAACTATAAATGGCTACCCTTCTAATTTTATTTTGAAGATGGCCATAACTCATAACAATTGTGATCTAATAGATTTGTGATGCATATTCGAAGTAAAAACAACAAAATAGAAGGAAGAAAAATGCACGAATACAAATATGGCGGTTGATTTTTTATTACTTCTTCAACAATAATGAAAGATACAATTGATCTACTATTCAAGAGGGATCGACTCTCAGAAACCCTAGTTGCCACCAGGAAATTCACACCAAACCCTAGAAACTCAGCACACATATCTTCCTAACCCTATAAAAAACTCCCTCTTAAATAGCTCTCACACACATTAAACAAAATTATAACCTTCTTAAATAACATAAACACAATTAGGAAACATTCTTAAATAGCATAAACATAATCAAAACTTTTTCCTAAATAGCATCAACACAATTAGAAAACCTTCCTAAATAGTTCCCCCTTGAATACTCCTTACATAATGAATAATAGCTCCCCTGGCCACACAAGGGGAGTCGAAATCTCCCCCCATACTGCCCCTAGTTTCGCCCACAAAAAGGGCTGGTTCGGGCAGGGCTAAGCTAGTACACCCCCACCCCCTGCGCGGCCCCTCAACGTATCAATTTGTTGCTTTTAGGTAGGGAAATAGAGAAAATATATTGATCTAGATGGGAAAATTGTGAAGTTTCATGCAAAGTATGTCTCACTCAGTTTAAGATGCAAAGGCCAAAAGTGGAATGAAGATGAACCTATAGTATCCTATTATTCTTCATATATGAGACAAAAATAAACAATTGCTCAAAAAAGGTGAACATGGGACATTGAGGCCACCAATGGGAGGAAGAAAAAGAGTCCTTGTTTTTCATTATTAATTACTACTACATGAGTCCTCAGCAACACTCCCTTCTAGTTATTAATTTTAAAAATTACCTTTGCCATATTAGCTTCTGATGAGGACATCGTCAGCGATTTCGACACGTGTACCATCGGAGACGCCGGAGATCGACGGCCACGATTAGGAGTTTTTATTTTGAGTCATTTTATGTAGTAGTTTATTTATTTATTTTTTTTCAGTTTTTACTGTTTTACCCTTATGGGTGGTCATTTGATATTGTAGCCCCGAGGGCATTTATGTCTTTTAGTTTTCGTTTTATTTTGGCCTATTTATGGAGGCCTCATGCATTGTACTAGATGATGATTAATATGAAATTTTCAGTTTGTGCTTATGGATCTCTTTGTGAGTTCTAAGTTTTCTCTCTTTGGATGATCTCTTAGTGAGTTCGTGAGAGGAGAGGCTCAAGTGGGGCAAAAGCAATACCCGTCAATCTTGGTGGATTCCAAGGTTCAGGTTCTCTTATCTTTCTTGTCCTTTTATTTTTCTTCTTGCATCGAATTCCCTCTCCACCCATTCATCTTCATACCCCGACCACCTCTTGCTCCCTTCCCCAAAACCGAAAACCCCACATTCCCCCCACCAGCCCTCCTCGAGCCCTAGCCACCCGCCGGCCACCAAACCCCATAGCCGCCGGTCCCTTGGACCTTTTAGCCGCCGGCCTCTCCTAAGCCTCCATGAATTTTGAATTTCAAAATTCAAAACCCCATTCTATACTTACCTTATTGGATTTTTCTAATTATGGAAAGTTTTTTGAATCTAATTCTAATTTAAATTTAAATTAGATGAGATTTGATATTCTTATTCTTTAATTAGCTAATTCATTGAGGAAGCATTAATTACTCCCCATTCAGCCCTCAATCGAATACTGTTGCTATTCAATTAGTTTCCTAATTTGGGTTGATCCAAAATCAATGGGAATTTGAATTCAAATTCCATTTAGATTTGATGTCAAATCTTTCCCTAATTTCCTAACCCAATTAGGTAACCAATTACTCTGCATAAATCTGAGTTTAAAATCAGATTTATTCTCCTACATCAATTAAGAGCTTGGGACCACATTTAATTAATACCAATCCCCTGATTTGCTCCCCTAATGGCCGGCTCTTTATTCCTCTCCAATCAACATTAATTGGCATTCATTTTGGATCCAATTAATTATTTCTCTAATCACTTTTCCCTCCCACCATCCATTACATTCAAATTTCAAATTTGAACTTCCCCTACCCAATTGATTAGGGAAATCTAAAAATCCTGCCCAAGAAAAATCTGTTTCTGCTGTCTTTGGCCTTCAAATGCTAGCTGATGTTCAACAATTCCAGCAAGCTTCTTACTGCTGTCACGCCGTCCAGAAGATTTCCAAACTTGCTGCCTCAAATTTTTGGACGTTCAACCCTGCTGTCCTGAAATTCCTGCAAAGAGAAATCAACAGTTTCGCTCCTAAGAATCCTCCTGTTGCTGTCCAAAGCCTTCCTATGGTTGCTGCTCAGATTTTCTAAGTTATAAGGTTGCTGGCCAGTTGTCTAAAACCCAACGCTACTGTCCAGAGCCTCCATTGGAAGAATTTTCCTGCTGTCCAGGAAATTCCTGTCCAGATTTTGCTATCCAGAAAATTCCAGTCAAGGTTCTTGCTGTCCAGAAATTTCCAACCAAGACCTTTGCGGTTCCAGCCCTCCTAATGCTAGGAAACTGCAGTCCTGCAAAACCAGAGCCGTACTCTTGCTGTCCAACGTCCTCAGAAGCCACCGTTTCCATCCAAAACTTTCTGGAATTGCTGGCCCATATTTTTTTACTTGCTGTCCAAGGGTTCGAGAACGAATGCGTTGCTATCCAAATGTCCAAGGAGCCACCACGTCATCCTGTGGATTCCCCGTCGCCGGCTACTTCCCCAACGAACTAGACTTTGGGCACCATTTGTCTCTTAGTGGCATTGCCTGGTTTGCTCTCAATCTTCCTCCGTTAAAATCCCACTGTCAAGAGCGCGAGTGAGGGACCCAAGGTGAAAAGTTCTATTTGTTAGCCGTGGATTATTGTTTTTGCCATAGCATTACTCTCTTTATTTTTATGTTGTTAAATTGATAGCATCCCGTTAATCTAGTTGTAACTGCATGCCTTACATAATTTCGACTTGATAGTTCTGAAAGCCTAACTTGGGTAAGCATTAATTCTATAACTAGCAAAGTTTTAATAATCTTATATTAAAATCCCCAAGCAGTTCTTGTTTCAATGCATACGTATCACATCATCTTGGTATCAGAGCATGGCTAGTATGCTTGACTTGTGCTAGATGCATCCTAGGAGTTAATTTGTCTTTAGTGGTTTTCATGCATAGCATCATTTAGATAGCCTTATCTTTTGTTTTCCTTTTTGCTGTCCAGAAAAATTTGCACTAAAATTTTCATTTTACTTGAGCATATCTTTTTGTTTGAGCGCTGCCATCATCCCTTTGACATCTTTATTCGTCTAGGCCGCTTAGACATTAGATTATACTTGCTGTCCACTTAACTTCTGCACCTGTTTGTAGCCTTTTGGGCGCGTTTTAGGTAGTAGTCACTTGCTGTCCGCACTCTATAGTCCACCCAAATAGCTTAGATAACTTTGTCCATCTTTTAGCCTGCTGCCCTATTATTTCCTGCAACCTTTGGAACCCATTAGGAGCTTAGTTTAGAGTGTTGGTGCTGCCCTTCTGTCCTTAACCCTCCCAAAACTCTTCCTAAACACCTAGGCTTCTTTGCCAACTGTTTTGGTTTGTTGTCCATATTTTTCTGCACCTTGTAGGAGTCAAAGCGAGCTTAACTGAGTGTCTAAATGACGTCCCTTACACCCAATCATCATTGAGTGTCACTTGACGCTTCCCAATGGACCCTATAAGACTCCAAAAAGAGTTTAGATGACATCGTTAACCTAGTGGGCAATATGACTAGAATTATGACGGAAAAACCCGTTGACCATCCCCACTCTAATTACAGGCCCCGCTCAGCTTATCACCCGAGACCTGAGCCCAGGCCTACACGAACTCACTTAGAATCGCCTTATTGTTTGCCTACCTTTGATGGTTCTTTGGACCCTTACTACTTTAGGGAATGGGCGAGACAACTAGATGATTATTTTGAATCATGTCATATCCCTGAATCCCACCAGATTAGCATCGTTAAATCTCACCTAAAAGGTCGAGCTCTTCAATTTTGGATAAAATTGGAAGACCGTAAAGAGTCTCGCGGTGAGTACCTTACTTGGAAAGACATGAGACGAGAACTTAATTTGAAATATCGACCCTCTACTAGTGACCGTCATTTAGGGCATCCCCCTACCTCGTTTGCTGGGACAAACCATGGACATCACGGTAGTCGAAACCACCCATCATTTAGTAACATCAGGGTTGCTGCCCCACCCTATAGGCCTTCACCTAACCTTGAAGGTCGACCCTCTATTGGGTCTTCTGATAGATCAATCTCTTATGAGTCCCCACGTGGACCTACTTCTAACCATCCCAGTCACCCTTTAGCCTCCCCAGTCCTTGACCCTACAAGTATGATTATAATAAAGAAAAACATTAAGAAGAAGAGGTTCCTTGAACCTGAGACTGAGTGCATCCATTTCGTGGATGCTAGTGATGTCACTAATGACGAAGAATTCTTTGAGGATGGAACACAAGTGGTTGAGTCAGACTCCCGGCATGACTTGAACCCTGAGCTAGGAAAGTTGGAACCTTTAAACATCGACACCTTAGTCCACCCTGATCCTAGTCTCATCGAGGATATTTCTTTGGATAAGGTTTGTCTGGATGATAGTAATATGATCTTGAAAAAAACTAACCTGACCGTGAACACACTGAACTTAAAATCGAAAGATTCTGATTTAATTACTGAGACGACTCTGAATAATTCAGATTTAATTTTGAATAATTCTGATGGCAATGTGGATAATTTCAAATTGGAAATGAGGAAATTGAAGTTACTACCTGAATTAAATCTTGATTTAAGTGACCCCGGATTCATTGATCTTAGGGTTATAACCAAACCTGATCCTTTTGAGGATAGTAATATGAGCTTGGAAGATAGTAATTTGAATCTGAAAGATTCTGAGCCTAAGTTGAACCCTAAACATCCTCTTGTCTTATTGGAATCTATTCTAGAAGTTGCTCCTTTAGATGTGCATTTGACAGAGTATACCTCTCTTGATTGGACTTATATCACCGACCTTAGTGTTAGAGAGAGTCGTAGCCCATACTTTCAGGTCACATTTCTAACTGTTGTGCCCAATTTTGTTAGGGAAGCCCTACCCAGTCTCTTGAGTCCCATACCTGCTAGTCACTCTTTGGGCTATCCTACTATGGTAGTAAGTCATGACCCATCGTATTATCATATTCCTGATTCCTACATTATGCCCTCAATATCCTTGTCCTTCCCTAGTAAGGATATTCTCCCTCCTAGTTGGATGACTTTGATAGATCACCCTACCGTCGCTAGGAGACTGTCTGTGACCCGAGCTGAGACGCCCTATGGAGATGCCCTTTTAGCTAAGGAAGTCTTCATTGCTCCCCCTACACCAGTTCCCTTAGACCGAACACTTTAGACCCCTCTTTTATGACTCGTCCACCTATTATAGCTACGTGTTCGTGTGAGTTCGTATGTTGTGTTGTAGTTTGTTGTCTTCCTAATTTATCTATGTTTAAAACTTTAGTTTGTAAGCTCATGATTCTTGTCATTCATCATGCACACCGAGTCTCTTGCATCCACATTTGCATCTCATCTTCAAGAACTGCAGAAGGATATTAATAAAAAGAATAACCAAAGCAATGCCAGTTATAAACTTACTGTCGATCTCAAGAGACGGTTCAAAGAATTTGATATTAGAGATTTTGTATTGGTTCGAATTCGTCCGGAGCGGTTCCCACAAGGGACCGTTATAAAGTTATATGCTAGAAGCGTTGGACCGTTCAAATAACAGCAAAAAGATTTAAATAGTAATGCTTATGTGTCAGACTTTCCTAAAGGTTTTAACATTAATCCTATGTTAACATCAAAGATCTTGTAACCTTCGAAGGTCCAGAGTGTAACCCTCCTATTCCACGAAATAATGAGCCTTGTGTGAACCCACCTGGTGAGAACCCCAGCCTAACTCCACTCCCAAAATTGCCTAATTTACCCAATACAGAGAAGATTGAGACAATATTTAGTGATGAACTCAAATTTCCACTAGAGATGATGGTCAACAAAGGTATCTAGTTCAATGGGCAGGGAAACCGGAGACGGAGAACACATGGGTTGATCGTGACAAGCTGCAGCGAGTGGACCCCGACTTACTAGAGTGGTACGAGAGCTCCATATACGATTACTCGACGAGGTCGAGTTTTCTCCCACCTAGGGAGAATGATGAGGACATCGTAAGCGATTTCGACATGTGTACCATCGGAGACGCCGGAGATCGACGGCCACGATTAGGAGTTTTTATTTTGAGTCATTTTATGTAGTAGTTTATTTTTTTTTCAGTTTTTACTGTTTTACCCTTATGGGTGGTCATTTGATATTGTAGCCCCGAGGGCATTCATGTCTTTTAGTTTTCGTTTTATTTTGGCCTATTTATAGGAGGCCTCATGCATTGTACTAGATGATGATTAATATAAAATTTTCAGTTTGTGCTTATGGATCTCTTTGTGAGTTCTAAGTTTTCTCTCTTTGGATGATCTCTTAGTGAGTTCGTGAGAGAAGAGGCTCAAGTGGGGCAAAAGCAATACCCGTCAATCTTGGTGGATTCCAAGGTTCGCGGTTCTCTTATCTTTATTGTCCTTTTATTTTTCTTCTTGCATCGAATTCCCTCTCCACCCATTCATCTTCATACCCCGACCACCTCTTGATCCCTTCCCCAAAACCGAAAACCCCACATTCCCCCCACCGGCCCTCCTCGAGCCCTAGCCACCCGCCGGCCACCAAACCCCATAGCCGCCGGTCCCTTGGACATTTTAGCCGCCGGCCTCTCCTAAGCCTCCATGAATTTTGAATTTCAAAATTCAAAACCCCATTCTATACTTACCTTATTGGATTTTTCTAATTATGGAAAGTTTTTTGAATCTAATTCTAATTTAAATTTAAATTAGATGAGATTTGATATTCTTATTCCTTAATTAGCTAATTCATTGAGGAAGCATTAATTACTCCCCATTCAGCCCTCAATCGAATATTGTTGCTATTCAATTAGTTTCCTAATTTGGGTTGATCCAAAATCAATGGGAATTTGAATTCAAATTCCATTTAGATTTGATGTCAAATCTTTCCCTAATTTCCTAACCCAATTAGGTAACCAATTACTCTGCATAAATCTGAGTTTAAAATCAGATTTATTCTCCTACATCAATTAAGAGCTTGGGCCCACATTTAATTAATACCAATCCCCTGATTTGCTCCCCTAATGGCCGGCTCTTTATTCCTCTCCAATCAACATTAATTGGCATTCATTTTGGATCCAATTAATTATTTCTCTAATCACTTTTCCCTCCCACCATCCATTACATTCAAATTTCAAATTTGAACTTCCCCTACCCAATTGATTAGCGAAATCTAAAAATCCTGCCCAAGAAAAATCCGTTCCTGCTGTCTTTGGCCTTCAAATGCTAGCTGCTGTTCAACAATTCCAGCAAGCTTCTTACTGCTGTCACGCCGTCCAGAAGATTTCCAAACTTGCTGCCTCAAATTTCTGGACGTTCAACCCTGCTGTCCTGAAATTCCTGCAAAGAGAAATCAACAGTTTCGCTGCTAAGAATCCTCCTGTTGCTATCCAAAGCCTTCCTATGGTTGCTGCTCAGATTTTCTAAGTTATAAGGTTGCTGGCCAGTTGTCTAAAACCCAACGCTACTGTCCAGAGCCTCCATTGGAAGAATTTTCCTGCTGTCCAGGAAATTCCTGTCCAGATTTTGCTATCCAGAAAATTCCAGTCTAGGTTCTTGCTGTCCAGAAATTTCCAACCAAGACCTTTGCGGTTCCAGCCCTCCTAACGCTAGGAAACTGCAGTCCTGCAAAACCAGAGCCGTACTCTTGCTGTCCAACATCCTCAGAAGCCACCGTTTTCATCCAAAACTTTCTGGAATTGCTGGCCCATATTTTTTTACTTGCTGTCCAAGGGTTCGAGAACGAATGCGTTGCTATCCAAACGTCCAAGGAGCCACCACATCATCCTGTGGATTCCCCGTCGCCGGCTACTTCCCCAACGAACTAGACTTTGGGCACCATTTGTCTCTTAGTGGCATTGCCTGGTTTGCTCTCAATCTTCCTCCGTTAAAATCCCATCGTCAAGAGCGCGAGTGAGGGACCCAAGGTGAAAAGTTCTATTTGTTAGCCGTGGATTATTGTTTTTGCCATAGCATTACTCTCTTTATTTTTATGTTGTTAAATTGATAGCATCCCGTTAATCTAGTTGTAATTGCATGCCTTACATAATTTCGACTTGATAGTTCTGAAAGCCTAACTTGGGTAAGTATTAATTCTATAACTAGCAAAATTTTAATAATCTTATATTAAAATCCCCAAGCAGTTCTTGTTTCAATGCATACATATCACATCAGCTTCCATACCAACAACTGACATAGATCTATATGAAGTATCAGTTTGTTTGAGAATTATACCATTATTCTACCAAAAAAAAGGGAGAAGTTTCGCCATCCTTATCAACAATGATGAGAAACTGTCCATGCTACAATTTTGTCATTCCTCTTAACTAGCATAATACAAAGACCTTTACCAGTCATAAAGACTTCTTTAATATTTAGTACAAGGATATTATTGATCATTCCAAATACTTCTACAAAAGTTAGATAAGAACTTCAGGGTGAAGCAAAAAATACTTACAACCTATATATGCTGCATAAAAAATATTACAATATAGATAACTAGATATCAAAAAGACATGGAATGTGACTCTTGTAAAGTGTGCTTCCACGATGCTGTACATTCAAAAGAGTATAAAACTTCAAATAAATTTACAGAAATTTCAACCTACTGCACATGGTAACATAATTTTTCATAATTGTAAGTATGCCAAATAAACTTACTAAGCAAAGCACTAATGAAAGCGGATTTTCCAACATTAGCTGACCCCTGTAGAAGACACTAGGAATAATTAATTGTCTTAATCTAGAGCTTCGCAATGCCAAAAAAATAAAATGAAATAGAAAATCCATAGCCAGATAATAATGAAGTACATAACCAAATACCATGAACACCCAAAAAACAAATTAAAATCAAGGACCAGAAATCACTTCCATACAAATTTATAATTTGAAATTTAAGGGTCCACACAGTATTGCTTGCAGTAGCATGTTTAATGTTGTTGTAAAGATAATTCTACGCTTCAAGCTTCAGATTTGAGTATAATTGTGAGAACCTAGAAAAATCCCAAAATAGTCCACATACTATTCGTATATAGTCAATTTAATCCCAGAGTATCACGTTGTCCCAATTTAGTCCCTCGCTATATAAAATTGATCCAAAAAAGTCCATGATATAATTGTGATATAAAATTAATCCCAATTTAGTTCCTCAACTTTACAAAATTGATCCCAATTTAGCCCCAAAAGGATCATTTTGGATCAAATTTTATAGACGAGAGATTAAATTAGACCAACATTATACTCTGAGACTAAAATGACCATATATAAATAGTATGGGGTCTATTTTGAAATTTAACCATTGTGAACCAATATGGTGTCTTTCAAGTTCCAGCTTCACCAAGTATTTATGAAACTAAGTTTTCCTCGCATTGGGGAGTTAATAAATATGCCAAACTTAGTTTTAAAATTATATTATCTCATTGAATTCCAAAACTACAGGAAAAAATAAAAAAAAAATAGGCATAGCATAAGCTGCCAAGCTAGTCCAATCCCAATTTAATAAATGAATTAGCACCGATGTTTAAAGTTAAATTTTCAAAATTATACAGAAACTGCCAAGATAAGTTGCCATAGGAGCTCAGGACGATATCATATATAGTTGAAAACATGGTGGCTAAGAAAGCTAGTTATCTCATGAAAGTTGCATCAAGTGTATCATTTGGTTGCCAACAAATAAATATAATTTCCTTTATGTTTCTACATTAAATTAAGTTAAAATTAAGTTAATGAAAGTCCAAAACAACTGGAATTTGACCAATGTTTAGGTAATAATACCATGAGCGAAATGAATCATATCACCGTACACCCCACGCAATTATTTCTTCACGCTTAGAAAATGACACTTTTACCAACTCCTTTTTCTCATAACCCTCTCTCCTTGAAGCAGTTTTCTAAGCTACTATGTCGCATGTTCAAATCAACCGTGGGTAGCAAGAATATGTTACTGCAGGAGTATTGCATCCTTCTCTTATCAGATATGATTACATAAGAACTTAGTTCTCTCATGCTTGTATTTTATGTATAAAGATAGGTATTCTTTGTGCTATAGGTTATGGCTGTTTTAGCACATTGTTGTATGCCATAATCAATATAAAGTAAAGGACTTACCACTTGTATTAGATAGTGAATGCATCTCAAAAACCTATTTCTAAAATTCAGCTTCCTCTCCTTGCTTGGGATGTTTGCTTCTTCCCCAGCTTCGATTGTGCTGAAGGCCCCTCCTTCCCCTCAAGTTGGTGCCAAGGAACTCCCCTTCACTTTCATGTTTGATGTCGGGACCGTATCTCTCACCCTCTACCTCTCTTAAGTTTCTTAGAATTCTCATATTTTTCCCTTCCTTTCTTTAATTATGTTGCATACTCACTTTTACTATGGTATCGAACCCTATTTTAAAGATAATATGATATTTAGCTAAATAATTATTATTTTAACCAAAACAAGGATCAATAAAAATAATAGTGATAATATATGGCCTATGGGGCTAATAAGTCAATGATTAATTTAAAAATAAATAATAAGATAATTATGGGTAGTGACTTATTATCAATTAAATAAGGATTAGTAATCAGATTAAATAATGAATTATATCAGATTATCATTTATTTTAAAAGTTACAGGTTAATTAATAAAGGAATACATTTTTTTTTTCAAAGAAAAAACAAAGATTTGTTGTCACATCTGTGCAATATAAATTTTCATATACAATACTAATTTCAAAGAAAAAACAAAGATTTTCAAGCCTATCCTCATACAATTTGTATCAGGATATCTGGCATAATTTGTTTCCAACAAAAAACAGCCACTCAAACTCACTTCAATTAAGCTCACTTCTGAACTCAACTCCAACCACTTCCAAATACTTTAGTCAGAGAAAAATTGCCTTTAATGGCAAAAGATTACTAGTTGTTTACCTTTTAAAGTTTGATCGGTACTCATCGAAGGCTCAAGTAAAAAACATCTACCATTAATCAAAATCAAATTAAACAAATCTACATGATATTTTTTATCAAAATACGAAAGCTATAATCCACATCAAATTCAATACAAGGGTGCTAATGACAATTTAATGAACTAATATCTAATATTTTAGTATTGACACAATTTGAGCCACAATGGCGCATACTAATCAAACATTTTGTCTCACATGGTTAATCAAGAAGTAGAATATGGTTCATTACCATCAAAATTCCTTTTCCATTTAGAAAAAATCAATCTTTTGACCCTTCATACTATTTACAAAAAATAATTTCATTTTATCATAAAAAATGTATAAAAGTTCAAGTTTGCCATACTGTCTATATTTTGTTTGTCACAAAGTTATATTCATACAAATCATACATGTAAAACAATGCAAAAGCTATTTCGCAATGTGAGTACCTATGACTAAAGAGAGATATAGAAGGATAATCACATGTGTCTATGAAAAGACTATGCATTTAATTTCTCTCTCTTGACTTAAAACATTAAGAATGCATAACACAGTTTGCATGATCCAAACTTTTTTTTGATAGTTGTCTCTGAGTTCAAACATAGTCTAAATATAAACACAAAGAAACAATCAAACACGCATAAAAAAGGTCATCAGCATAAAAAATGTTGTCATTCCTCACTCCGGGAAGGAGTGAATTCAATTTTGCATTATAATGAAACAACTAAACAAGCACTCCTAAAGTGTGAATTTGAATTAACATAATAGAAAAGAATTAGTAAGAGACCTACAACATCAGCAGTAATAAACTACATTTCAAGCGAAAAAGGAGTCATCACTAACCAGAATATAAACATCCCGCCCCTGCACCAAAAGGAAAGTAGGGAAACTCGTCATTATTGGATTATTCAACAAGTTTAATATAACATACAATAATAAAGATTGCATACATTAATACAAATTAAACCTACGGAAATGCTTGCTTCTACAGGCACATGCACGCACACTGGCATTTGTAACAAAAAGGATCTTGCTACATAAATGTGTTTAATCCATAACCGGACTTGTGCCCATATATATATATATATATATATTCAGCTTTATCAATTCTCATTCATCATTTATTGTCATTTAATGTCTCATAGGAACATAGGTTTTTTTTTTTTTTTCCCTTCAATATTTATATTCATGTAACCTTCACTTTCCTCTTTTCTTATTTAAAATTAGCTTTATATTACACTGTCCTACTGGTTCATCTTTTAACTTTGGTTTTATATACACAAAACAACAAAGTTTTTTTCTCAACTTATCTTCAATATATAACATTCCCAACACCACTTTAATATAAAATTTTCTTTAGTGGAACAGCGCTTTAATCTTTAGCATTCTCATTGTTAAAGCTGATTTAGTCTCTTTATACAGGAGCAAAGACAGAGTTCAAAAAGGGCCAAGGAGCAAGCAAGTGAACAAAACATAGAGAGAGAAAGAGAGAGAAATAGTTCCACTTATTTCAAGGAGATGCTAACATGCGTGGCTAGCGAGTGAGAAAAAGAGCCATGGAGAGACAAGGCGATCATGGTTAGCAAGCGCGTGCAAGAGAAAGCCATGAATAGTTTTCCTTTGTATATTAGTTATTTTTAACAAAAAATTTAACTGCATTAAATCATGATTTATTTAGATTTAGGGTCAAGACTTTCTATAAGCTGAAACCCTATAAATAATTACCCCTCTTACTCACAGGAGGGCATTCTCAAATAAAGATGTTGCTTAATCTCATATTTTAGGCTTAGATTTATTATTTATATGTAAATAGTTGACAAAATTGAGGTAGACCCAACCAGGATCCAATGGCTCAATCAACACTAATAAACAAGCAGACTTAGCATGCCAACTTCAGAGGGTTTTGACCTGTAATGTTCAAGGAGAATAACTAGCATATATAGATTGCCTCCTTTCAAGTGTCCCAAATAGGTAGGGTTGGAAGTGTGAGGCAAACACATACATTTAAGATCTACTTCAATTCACTCAATAGTACTGGATTGGTAGTACTAAGTTTATTAAATAGTTAAGAGTTATGCAGCATAACTGCTTATGGTTCAGAAGTATTGGACATGATTGATAGAAGCTCAAAATCATAGCATAACCATCGATTGTCTACTGAGTTTTTTGTTTGTCATAAAAGTATGTTTAAGGTACATATGAGTATAATTGACGATTTTACTTTGATTGATGGGCAGTTTTACATTGATTGATAGGTTGTTTAACTTAGGCTTCGTTTGAGACGACTTTTTTATTGCTTTTTAAAGCAATTTCCTAGTATAAAAATTTTAATTTTTTGTAATAGGAAGCTGCTTTAAGAAGCAGAAAAAAAGTAGTCTCAAACAAAGCCTTAGGCAAGTTCAATTTGATATAAGGGCTTACATCTATTAAAAGGCCAAAAAATTAAAAATAATTTGATGAACTCGTTCGTTTTTTGCTAGCACAAAAAAATTGGAATGGAGCTTACACGTATCAAAAAGCTCATTAGTGGGATTAACAAACTTGAGGAAGACGCAAAGTCCAAAATAGGTCTTATAGCCTTACCCTATAAGTAAAGTAGATTGATTGATTAAATTGATTTGATGGGTTTGCTAGCTTTATGAGAACCAAATAGTTTATTTGAATTCTCATTTTGGATTTTCATAGGAATATCAAGACTTAAAACCCTAGATTTGAAGGGAGTCTAATGTAGGTTTTATTGATCATAAATAAAAAGACAAATAAAGATGGATCTTACGATCATGTTCTATAGACAAGATGGTCTGATGGTGGAGATTCATCAAAACTATAAGATCATTTCAAAATCAAAAACATCAAACCCAAGTCCTTAGAATATTTTTCTAATCAATTGGAAAGTCGTCATGATTTTGAAGACTAAAGGGGCTTCATGATCATTTGGGTTAACATGGAGGTTTTAGGTATAAATTTGAGCTTACTTTGGAGCCCCGAGTACATCCGTGTTTTTTCAATGCAATAATATGGATATTATTACCCGTAACTCATTTATAATTATAAAATAATAACCTTAATGGTTTTTCTTGCTTATTAATCATAATTTTGATGAATTATGCTTTAGCACTCCATTTGATGCATCAACACAATTTTCAACATATTGGCATGTTTCTATACAATGTTCAAATTGCAATCCTCATACATCATCTAAAGATATTTAGGCCACTCTTAAGAGTCCTCTATCTTATAAGTAGTTTATTAAATATGCTTCTTAATATGTTTGCTTATTAATGAGCTAACACATAATTAATGTTCACATGTTACTCTAGATGTTAGAAAGGTTTACAATATAGCTTTGTTCCTCAATTATCTTTGAGATCAACTCAATGTTTTGCCATATCTTTCAAAACTAGCATGTTTGCATATAGCATATGAGTTAACTCAAAGTCAATCATGGGATTGTATTAGAATCCACAAAATTCATATGATTTAAACATGAAGATGATTGAATATTTTTCTTTTATTTTCTTTTTAGTTTTTAAGCCTTGGGAAGAAGCCTTCTACGAAAATGTTTGCTTTTTGAATGATGGTTTCAACGATGATGACAAAACCCCTTCTATTGCCAACTAAAGGTTAATGTTGGAGTCACGTGTCAGCTATATCTATCACTATCTAATGATAATGTAGTTGTGGTTAGATTTTGGCTAAGTATAGCATGCAGAGGTGAGTATTTATCTCAAAGAACCATGATCAAAAATCAACAAAGGGAGGAAATTTCTAGCCATATCAAAGATCAACAGGTTGAAGGTCTTTAAATTCCAATCAGATCAAAGATCAATTGAATGGAAGCCTCAAATTAATCAGATTTAAGATCAACAACACTTTAGCATTCATCTCTGCATTTTTTCATGAAGGATTGCCTAGAGCAAGGTATAAAAAAGAGATCAAATGACTAAAGCTTATTGAGCTGATGTAGTTGAGCAATAAGATTAGATGGCATTGAACAATAGGGGTCGTTGAGCTCAAGTTATCAGTATCTACAATGCTACAAGAAAAAAGAGGCCAATTGTGAGTTAGATGTTAATGAAAAGTAGAATCTCGAGCTAAATCAAAAGGAAGATTAAGGGTTACGCATGACATAGAATTGTGTCATTGAGAGTGGCGTTATCCACATTGTACCAAGAAAGATGAACAAGCAAGAGATGATTCATTAGTTGTTGTGATGCAACTAGTGTGAGAGGATTTGCTAAGAGATGACTCATTGGGAATAGCGCATTCAGGAACCATGTCTTTAGGAAAAGATCAAGAAAGAGGGAGAGTGGGACCAACGAAGGTGACAAGAGCAAGGAGTTCAAGGGAGAAACGGTGCAAGTGAGTTGGGAGCAAATTTTGGGTCAATTACGAGGGGAGTGATTAAAAGAGAGCGTAAATTGTTGTATTTCTAGAAGGGTTGAGAGGGATAGAGCCATGAGTGAGACTGGGTGTTGTGTTGTAGAAGAAAAAAAAACACATGCATGGATCTAAAAGCAGAAGAGGCCAAAGAAAAAACACATCAATGGATCTAAAGATACAAATAATTTGTGTGAGAGTGAGATTAGGAGAATATATCACAAGCTGTTAGTTGTAGACAAATGGACAACATGGAGTAGGGGTGTAAGTGAGCCGAGCCGGCTCGTGAGCCGGCTCGAACTCGACTCGTTAACGAGCTAGCGAGCCGAGCTTATCGAGCTTCGAGCTCGAGCTCGAGCCTATAATTGAGCTCGAATGATAAACTAGCTCGAGTTCGAGCTTGAGCCAAATCGGCTCGTTAGCTCGCGAGCTGGCTCGTTAAATATTTATTGATGCGGTGCATTTTAAGCTAGGATAGTACTTAGGAGTACTTTATCCATTTTGTTCTAGAATACTCTTTTGCTCTCATAAGTATGAGGTCTTGTAGAAGAAAAAGGATGGAATGATATTATCCCTTTGTTAAAGCTTTGGAAAGCTTCTTCTTCTTCCCTGGATTGGGAAAACTCAAATCCTTCTTGCAGGTCGCATCTTCCGACGATCCACTACATCAGTTGGTATAAGAGCCAGGAGCTTGTGAAGATCGATGGACTGCGGAAGAAGGTCGGCAGTCGACGACGATTGAAGCCGCAAAACAAGATTGGCGGTCGACGACGATTGACGCCAAGAAAGGTGGGTTGTCGACGATGCTCGAAGCCGGAACGCCTTCTATCAAGCTCAATCGAAGGAATCGCTCGATCAGGTAGACAGAAACCTTGATCGGATTAGAGAAACCCTTCGGTCAATAAGGAGGATGAGGATGTCGTCGACAACCATACCGAGGCATTCTTCTTCTTCGCTATCCTCGTCCGCTCCTCGCAAATGCTATCATTCCCGCCATTCTTCCACCGTCATTGACGACTACCCCCCGCTCGAGCTTCCGCTCAAATGGCGTGATCCCCCTCCGCTTCAATGCCGGGTCCGTGTTCCCAAACCTCCTCCGCTTCCGCCTGACCTGACCAACGCCAAACCGACTCCGTTCGAACCGCCTCCGCTCCAGCTCAAGACGACGGCCCCAAAAAGAGCCCTCTCAACATATCCGAAGCCGTTTCAACAAAGCTCTTATGCCGTCGAACAAGTCTTCAGTATGTCTGGACTCCCAAACCCGCCTCAGGACGGCATTCCCACCTCTGGCTTACTCCACTCTTCGATCCAGGCGTGCGACCAAGCCCAACCCACCGGCCTCCAAAACCCCCAACCGCGACGACCTGCCGTCGCTCCGTTGTCGCCAACAGCAGCCGATCAGACCCCAGCCGACCAGCTTCCCGCAACCCCAGCCGCCGACCAGCTTCCCGCAACCCCAGCCGCCGACCAGCTTCCCGCACCCCCAGCCGCCGACCAGGCTCCCGCAACCCCAGCACCGGTCTCTGGCGACTCCACTGGTTGGCAGCGCCTGTCTGGCGATCTTGCTCCAGGTAGCGATTCCGACAAAAGTGTTGAGTCCGATCTCTCACGACCCGAGTCCTATCTTCCCGCCACTTCATTTCACGCTCAAATCACGGAGAATGACTCTGTCCCTTCACAAGAAGAAATTGATGTTGAGCAAACTGCCACAAGACCAGAAGAAGATGCCGTGAATGATGAGGAAGCTTATGATCCTTCAGAACCTGTGGAAGCTTCAACTGTTGAAGATGAAAATCCGGTAGAGGAGCACCACTGCCGATGCTGTGGTAGGACTTTGTGCAGTGAACACTCATCAAATCAAATGGCTCTACCTCAGTTTGGCATCTATTCAAATGTCAGAGTCTGTGAGGATTGTTTCAATAATCCTTCTCGGTCTAGAGAAAATGGTCAAAGTTCCTATGATACAGTTGCTTCTGTAGTAAATGGGGTTTCAAGATTAAATGTGGATGAGAATGATGCTCCAGAAGCAGATTCATTCTCTAGGGAAGTTGTTGCCACTGTTGTACTTGAGTGCAAGTGTGGAATGCCATTATGCATTTGTAAACCTCCAATGCCAGATCCTGCTCCCTCACAAAATAGCTTCGTTTCTAGTAGTCATTCCAGTCAAAGACCGAAGAAGACCTCATCAAACCAGAGAGCGGTGGAGTCCATCTCGAGGAAGCCCTCTTCTTCTTCATCATCTTCTTCTTCAAACAACAAGCCAAGTTCATTTTTAAATATGAGTCAAGCAAGCAATGGTAATGCTGACAAGCCTAAGGCAGATTATGATGTTAACGGAGAGGGTTTAAGAGAAGCCACAACAATGGCGGAAAAATCAGATCATAGAAATGGGAATATTGAACTGAATGCCAACTATATTCTTTTTATTAGGAATGATTTTACTGCAAGTGTGGAAATCCCAGTGTTAAATTCGGCTGAAATGGTTGAATCAACGCCATGCTCGCAAACTGCTCGACGTTATGTCGCAAATGACTTCAGAACTCACATTCCCACATTCTCCTTACCCCCACATCACCATGTTTTTCCTGTCAGTTTCAAGGTCCTACAGCCTGACCGTGAGTTCTCCGTCTTCATGAGCAATTCTTATGGAGATTCACTCGATATCCAGGGAGCATATCGTGGTCCATTGCTTCAACAGAATGGCGTCGAAAATCAAATCAAAAAGTTAACAATTGATTCTCAGATGAATGATCTTAAAGTTGATGGAATCCTCGAGCTTCGAATATTTACTAATGCAGTTCATTTGATTGAGACAGCAAATGTACCCATTCTAGCAATTGATATCGATGGTCTCATAAATGGCTGGAATATGAAATTTGATGAATTAACTAGCCTTTCGGTTGATGAAGCTATAGGGAGGCATTTTCTTACTCTTGTCGAGGATTCTTCTGTTGAAGAAATGACGAAGATGTTTTTTTTAGCATCGCAAGCAAAGGAGCAGCAAAATAATGAATTTCATTTTAAATTTTTTGGTCTTCGAATAGATGATGGTCCAATTATTCTGGTTGGGAATGCTCGCGCTAACCAGGATATTCATGATTTTGTCATTGGCACATATCATTCAATATACAAGTTGAGTGGATTAAAGCAACTGTGGACGCCTTAGCACTTCGATCTCAACTACAAAAATCCTCTGTAAAAAGAGATGCATGTTTTGTGGGATCATGCTTTGAGACTTTTGAAATACTACGTGGAAGAACATCAGCTTAAACAAACTATGAAGAAGATGCAAATGATGAGAATAAAATCTTCGATCCAGGAATCTGTCTTCTGCAACAATCTCTTTTTCAATAATGCGACTCGACGGAGTCGAGCCTTTTTTTTACGCTAGGGGAGAATGATGCGGTGCATTTTAAGCTAGGATAGTCCTTAGGAGTACTTTATCCATTTTGTTCTAGAATACTCTTTTGCTCTCATAAGTAGGAGGTCTTGTAGAAGAAAAAGAATTGAATGATATTATCCCTTTGTTAAAGCTTTGGAAAGCTTCTTCTTCTTCTTCCCTGGATTGGAAAAACCCAAATCCTTCTTGCAGGTCGCATCTTCTGACGATCCACTACATCATTTATTAATTAAAATAATATATATTATATATTATAATATATTAAAATATATGTTAATGAATAGATACTTTAATTAAAATAATATACTAAATATATTATAATGTATGCTCGGACAAGATACAACTGGGTTGCTTTAATTAAAGTAATGTATTAAATGTATTATAATATTATATGTGTCCCAAATGTGAGTTCCAAGGCCAGGCTGACAGCTTTTTAGTTTTGGGAAAAAAAAAGTAGCTGTCAAGTTATAGGCTACTCAGGCGGGAAAAAAAAAAGGCGGACATGTTTCAAGTCAAATGAAAAATAGAGAGGCGGGAAAATGCCAAACTGAAACCGAGCCGACTCGAGCTCGTTTACAGTTGAACGAGCTCGAGCTTGAGCTCGCCTGTCGAGCTCGACTCGAGCTCGAGCTCGAGTTCGAGCTCGCTTTTCAACTAACGAGCCGAGCTCGATAAGGCCTAAACTCGACTCAACTCGACTCGTTTACACCCCTAACATGGAGGAAAGGTAGCACGATGTTTGATAGAGAATATGAGGTGGGTGACATGCAAATAATTGTTTAAGATAATTTTTTAAGGGGGTTTACATACCCTTCACAAAAGTTTTATCTATTTATATATATATATATATATATATATATATATATATATATATATATATATATATATATATATTTATTTATTTATTTATATAACAGTCAAATCTTTAGATCACATCAAAAATACCACCAATATTAACTTATTTAAAGTAAAACACATATTTGCATGCATAAGCTTTAATGTTATTTAGAAACTAAAATTGTATATAAGTAAATATAAAGATTTAGAAGTTAAATATGAAAATATATAAAAACTAGGTGGTATATATGTAAATCTCTTTTATTTTTATTTTGAAGTTAGGTGAAATCCATATAAGAATTATTTTCAATTCTCTCTCCTATCCACAATCAAGCTATTGATTAACGGCGACCTTAGAAAGAGGAGAATTTAATTAGTGGTTGTTATTTATTGTTATTATTTCCATGGATACATGTTCTAGTGTGAAACCATTATTTGTGCACAGAACTATCCATATTTTAAAATTACTAATTTAGTAACTCCTAAATTGATTTTTCACAACAATTTGATCAATTATCTTGATAACATTTTCGCCAAATATCAACCGCCTTTAAGAAAAGGAAACCACCCTCTCTCTTTGTTTATACTTAAACCTCACATTTACATCAATAAATTTTTTTTGGCAAACAACACAGTTGCTCACTACACGCGCCACTCTACACCCTCTTGTGTCTCACTCGCCTACTCATTCACTCTACACCCGCATAGTCGGAATTACCTGAATTGATATATGCTCGGCCCCCTCCTTGCTCTCATACATTCCCCATTTTATCAATTGCCTTGACACCTCTCAAATATGCTAACCTACTACATTGTTAGTGTAAAAGCTTGCTCTTTAGAGCATGCTCCCTCCAACATGAACTAAGTCGATTCTCTTTTTCCTTGACTAATTTCTCTCAACAATGTCATGGTCATGCAATTCCCTCTCAATGACTCCAAATCGTCTACTATTAGTGCTACAATCAAGTTTGGTTCTACCAATTATCTCATGTGGTTGATTCACAAATAGACTCCAGCATCAACCTTTCATGTTCTTGTCAATTCACCATACAATTTCATTGTCCATACCTTGTTATTACCTTGTTATTCAACAGCCTCAAAAGTCAAACTGCCTCAGCAAATGATTTCAAATTTTAGCCAAGAAGAAAAAGGCGAGTTCCTTCATTTCACTTTCTGGACTATAATAGTTCTCATATTTGTCATTTAATGTCACAATTCTCTAAATAAATAAACACTTTATGCACCAACAACACTTTGAAATTTAAGTAATCTTCATTTCAAATTTTTTACTCTAATAACATTATTATTGATCAAACCACTTGCTCTTTAGACATCTCAGCCGAACAGTGGGATCAAACACAAAAACCATCATTTATTAAATGTTACATAAACTTTAATGTTTCACATGAATGTTCTCAATAGTTTGAAGTGGATTTTTTTTTTTTTTTTTTTTTAAGTGGATGTTATTTGGACTACTTGCTATGCCATCACTAGGGTTCCATCAACCATCCTCAATAACATTTCACCTATCTCTAGTTTTATATCATGGCCAACCTTTGTTTTCATTGGCATCACACATTTGGTTGTACACTTTTTTCATGTGTTTCAATTGCATGAAAAGTTTATCCTCTTATTATTTGATGTACATATTTCGGATATTCTCATACATAGAAAGAATATCAATGGTATGATAAGCTCACCTGATGTTTATACACTTAAATCAATTTAACTTTTATTAGACTACACCCTTCTTTTCTCCCTCCTCCAAAAGTCATATTTACCGCTTGTTTATCTTCTTCCAGAAGTTCACACCTACATCTACCCATTCTAGGTTTACTTTAGATTACCTTGACCTCATTCCACAGAAAAAAACCCTTCACAATCATCATATTTAACTGAGCATCGACATATCAATGACATCTCTAATCTTCATTTACCAATTGTCCAACAAAAACGTAAATTATATTAAATTACTCATCTTATTCGATTTTACATATCATTTGATCAATTATCCTCTTTTTTTTCATACATTTGTCTTGTCCCTATCATCTATGTATATTCCAAATATATATCAGAAAGCGCTATAGAATCATTTCTAGAAAAAGGTTATGAACACTTAGATGAGTGCTCTACTCGGTCATCATATGTAGAATTTGGCAGTCCTCCATCCTCTGGAGTTTGAATTTTCACTATCAATTTTCATTTTAATGTTTGCAATAATTGATAAAAAGCTTCGTTGATTGTCAAAATCACATAGGTATAGAGGATAGATAATTTTCAAACTCTCTCCAGTTATCACGTAACTGTATTTAGATTCTCTTCTTTGTGGATGTCGATCAAGGTTGAACTCTAGTACAAATGGATATTAGAAATAACTTCCTCTATGGTGGCCCTAATGAGACAAATGATATGAAGAAACCTCTTGAGTGAGCTGCTTAGGGGGAGAACCTCCTATACCTATTCTGGAAGGCTAGCTATAGACTTAAACAAAACCCATGAGTTTAATTCGAAAATTTTTGCAAGATACTTGCTAAGATTAGCCTTCACAGTGGCACCACATATCATTCTAATTTAGTAAAAGTGACCATAACATCTTTGCAACAAAACGTAATTTGCAAAAGTGTTTTATCACCAAAGATCTGGTGCAACCAAAATATTTTTTTGGAGCTGAATTTGCTTATAACAAAAAAGAGGTATAACATCTCAAAGAAAATGTATTTTGATCTTCATTAAGAAATTGGACTTCTTGATTGTAGATCGCCTAATACCCTGATAGAGACTTGGACCAAATCTAATAACAAAGAGATATTTGATAATCTGTCTCAACATTAAGGGTTGGTTGCTAAGTTGATTTCTCTATCATTTAACAGACCTAACATCTTACTCTTCATAGGGGTTGTTAGTCAAAACATGTCAAAATCAAAGTAAGGGGTAAATTGTTCTATAAATTCTCGAGTTTATCAAAAAGTCCCATAAAAAAAGTTATTAAGACTGAGCACCTGAATGTTGAAACATTATCAATTGTTAATTATGTTTGGTTTATTTAAGATAAAAAGTAATACTTCAAAATATTATATTTTTGTTTGAGGTAACTTGATCACCTAGAAAAGTAAGGAACAAAATTATTGAGACCAAGTCTACTGCAGAGACTAAATAGATTAGTATAGCATGCTAGGTGTGTGAAATAGTGTGGGTAAAACTCTTCATTTTTCCATTAATCAGCAGCTGACAATATGCTGTGAGAATTGTGTCATGATATATATGAGTAGAAATCCTCTTTTCCATGAATAACTAAAAATATTAAAGTTGATTGCCATTTCATATATGAGATATTATAACTTTCCAAGAAGATTGACTCAATTCGAAACAAATGGGGGATATCTTTACCAAAGCTCTAGATCATATACCATTTTCATGTTTACGCAACAAGATAGAGCTAATGATAAAAATGATGATCTAACGTGAGGGGGTGTTGCCATATATATTAGGAAACTAATATTATGGAAGGTCATATTTAGAGAACATTTTATTAGGGTGATATTCTTTCATTATGAATATTATCCGCCTCATTTGTTCCGTTTCATAGCCATCATGTATGCCTATTTGAAGGCACATATATTCAATCAATAATAAATGACAACCCTTTCTCTTAGAAAGATATAATTCTACTAAAATTAAAAACTTTTTTATCACTTTACAACTACTTCAAATATTGGTCAGCAGTCCAAATTCAAGGTTCAATAATACCTATCTCTTAATAGTTTTGGTTTATATAAGAATTGTACATAGAAAATTCTCATATTGCACGTGTACCTTGTCTATTACTAAATGAGCACATAGACATATTGACAGAAATGAAACAATTTGTAATTCCATGTGAGAATATGATAATTTAATACTACACAGTTGTGTGATACAATTTAATGCCCAATATATTAGATCACTCTTTGCAAATGATCATCATCCATAATTCGAATTTTTTTCAAATAAAAAAGTAGAAATTTTGAGGAAATATTTAAAAGATAGGTAGAGGATATTGCATCAAAGATTTAAGCTCGTGATAATGTCATTTATGGAGGTTCAGTGCCGATGTCCAAGTTGTATGAGATAACTATATCTCTTGAATTCAAGCTAATGGCAAGAGTTTCAGATTCAATTATTTTTACATTCTTTTAAAATAAAAATAAAAATAAAATGAAACATAAAGGCATGACAAGAAATAAGAATCGACCTTTCTCTCCTTCTGAATCTCTGATATAACTCCAGCAATCCCGACCAAAGACTTCGAACTAGTCAGGTGTACGCTGATAACACTGCAAAAAATTCATCTTATTAGCTTGTGGAAACAATAACGCCTGTTATCATATCCACCAAGGGCTGACGAAGCTGGTAAGATGACTACAAAGGGCAATCTAGGAGAGATATATGAATGGTAAGAATTTGATGCCACGTTCCGAATCTCAATAATAAGAATCAACTTTTGCATTCATGGATTTTGTCCTTAAAAGACCAAAGTAAAACTTTAATTTTCCTTGAAACAAATGGAAAAAAAAAATTAATGATTCATGTTGGGTGGAAAAATTCATACATATATCTCATGGAGTTAAAGACATCATAAATAAATCAAACTCTAAGAACTAAAAAGCAAAAAACAATATTAAAAGCATAACATATAAGGATGGAAAATAGTGGAATTGATGAAAAAAAGTATATCATTAACACGAACAATGAAAAGGATCTATCATTAACACAAGCAGCAGCAACACCTAGCGCCACCTTCTACATAGCCAAAAACAAATTTGGCTAGAAAAACGAGAATAGATGGCCAAAAGCATAATCAGAAACATCTTACATCCAGGAGCATTAGCAATCAAGATATACACCCATCACTGTCAGCGGATGTTAAAAAGCCCTATAAACACAAAGCTCTAGAACCCACAGGGTAAAAAGAAAGAACTGTCTTACTTGAGCTTCTTCTTCATAGTAGTTTCCACAACCCAGTCTCCCACACAATTCAGATCTGTACCCTTAGGAAGAAGATCAACCTGAGATAGAAGACTATGAACTAGTTGAACATCAAAGGACTGTAGAGAACATAAAGAGAGGAAAATATACAAAAATATATATTATAAAAATAGAAACACCTTAGTTACAACTAGTATAATTGGATTAGCACCAGCAAGATCACGTATTCGTGCTAAAAAACTTCCATTGAAATCAACTATATCAACCTACACAATAAAAGCAAAATCAATAAGAAATAAGCAGAATGATAAACCAGATAAGAAACAACTTGATTGCATGTGAAGGGCCAAAATGTAGCAATTTCAAGTGAAAATATTGAACTAGAAGAATCACAAAATAACAAAACAAGCACATTTAGATATTTCGAATAGCTCAAGAGATATTTGAGTAAGGAAAAAGCATTATCAAATAAGAAATTACCAAAATTATCTTACCAGGCAAGTATAATTATGAAAAAAAAAAAGGTAAACAGAGCTGACATAATACTATAGAAGAACATGAACGAAAATCAAAGTATATTGAATCAGACTGGCTAACAAATAACAAAGTTGAGATGTCCAGTAGCTGCAGAGTATCCAAAAGATGGATAATGTTTGAGGCTAATAGGCATTCTTTTATAATAAAATTTCCTCGATGAAATGCTCAGTATCGATGGAAACCTCTTGCACTAGTTATGCTTATGCCAGATGATATATTAAGGTCTCTATTAATACAGATCGACAATTAGATGCTCAAAAAATGCAAACATGAAAATTCGTAGACCAAAATCTTAATTTGGACAATTTTTACATTTCCTTATATGAAAACAAAAAACTATGAAGAAACCCTTGCATATGATAAATTAAAATTTATCTATTAGAATAATGTGTAGAAACCTATACGTATAATAATAATTGAGAAAAAGCTCGAAATAATCTCCTGACTATTGATAAATGCTCAAATTAGTCACAGAATTTTATATTGCCCCTCTTTGTTCCCTCAACAATTAAAAATTGTCCAATTTGGTCTCTGTGTTAGTTTTGTCATTTGAATTAACAGGAAAAGCTGAAAAACTTCGCTTCTTCGTGGGCAATTTTGTAAAATAACTTATTACATGCTCACTCGTCATCCCGCTACAATCCCTGGAGAACGAATTGTGCGAGCCAGAAGTTGGACATCCGGTGCTGACGCATCATCCTCTATCCCAATTCCGCTTCGTCCTACCCAAACCAAATAATTCTTGGCCCTCTGCACTAACAATTAACAAAAGGAGGGTTTCAAAGTTTTGACCATGGTAGAGAAGCCAAAACCCGTGAGCGTTCTTTACGGTGCTATGTGCGGTTTGCCGGTGAAGTACTGCGAGTTAGGGCCTGACTTTGTGAAGTGCAAGCCTCGGCTCATCTAGAACGCGCTAGATCTTTACCCTAATCTACTCAAAGGTATTATAAGCCCTAGCTTCACTCAATTGAAGTCTATGATCCTCTGTTGTTTTCTCTCTTTTTTTCCGTCATTAATTGCTTTTTATTTAGGCTTCAGAGGCTAATGATAAATAAGCAGAGAGAGCTACAGAGCATTTGCACACTGTTCGAGCTTAGGAGGCGGTAGAGGTGCTCGTGAGGTCCAAGATGATCCTTCTAGCGCTTAACTTAGTCTATTCATATTATAAGTGGCTCCCTGTTCTTAGTTTAATAAAGCATTTTGGTTGGCTTACATGAGAGTTTTAGGTGGCGCAAACTTGTCATGGTTAGACTATGCTAGGGTTTTAACTTTGTTTCACTAAGTGGATGTAGAATTCTGTTATTGATAGGAAAGTCATGTTGCTCAAATATTATGTTCTTGTAGATTTACGATATGCTCAAATATTTTTAATTATCTTGGATTCAATTAATTCTTATTGGCGTAATACTATTGGAATCATTGAGGGTAATCAACGATAAATGTAATAGACTACCTACCAATGCGATGTTTTTGGAGAGTGAATTCTTCCATTGGTTTTCTTTGTTGATAAGCAAGAACATTAATTTCTAGTTGAGTTTATTTATAATTTTCTTGTTCAATATGTGTATATATTTAAGGAGTCAAATGGGTAATGATAGACTCCGTGCTTTAGTTTCTGAGTGGCTAGATGACACCAATTTCTTATAACAATCTAATTTCTTCCATTGGTTTTCCCATTATTCTTCGATCTCATATGTAATCGATGATTAAAATCACATAATAAATGAAAAAGGTGAGTCTCAACATCCACAATAAGAATTTTACCAAAAGCATAGTCTTCGTTGCTCATAATTCCTATATTTATAGATATAGGAAATACTAAACTACTAAAATAGCTTAAAAATTGCTAACAAATTTAATAAAATGGACTTAAATAATCTAAATGACAAAATAACTCAAATATTCATAAAAATATAAAATCCAAAATTTAAGTGCACATCTCAACAAAAAAATGAGCACATTAAGTTTATGATGAGCAAAAAATATCATTCTTTTTTCTAGCAGAAATAATGATGACCAGAAGCATATATTTGATACACATATAGCAAAAAAAACAATGTGTACCAGCTTAACTATCAGCACTTTGTCATAACAGATGTCTGAAAGCTTTTCTCGAAGTTCCTCAGCTAAAATGAATTGCTTACCACCTGAATAGCCACCATGGCCACCAACAGCAGTCACCATGTGCCCATGGGACAGTAGCTTACATCTACCACAAAGTATAGTTCTAAGTTGGTGATGCTTCTTTTTCTGTGACATGTTTGTTGGATAAAATTAAGAACCATAGAAGAAAACAAAGATGGCTAATGAAACAAAATTCACGATTAAACAAGGAAAAGTAACTACTTAACTATGAAATTAATAAAGGTAATAACAGAAAGTAACATTTTACGATTTAAATTTTTTAGCAAAGCATTAACCTTTGTTGCTCTTGAAAGCAATGAGAAAAAAGCACCATTGAGAAAAACTTGCAAAGGTGCACAAAGCAATAGAACTCGGGCATCAATATTCTTGGAGTGCTTGAGCTGCAGCAATGTGAGATCATAACGTGGAAAGAGAGAATTTGGTTGAGCTACCATTATTCTTGGATTAGAGTATAGCTTCTCAGACCAGCTCCCGGCTACAACACAACAGTACCCTCACCATGCCCTTACACTACACCATATATCTTATCACAGTTTAATGTACACATGGAAAACCATTAAAATATTGTATGGGTTCTAGGGGTGCAAGGAGTCGTGAGACAAGTCTTACACCTTGGATCATTGGGCGAAAATCCCATATATAACTCCATGACTTCATTAACAGTGAAGTGCACTAAAAACATGCTTTCATGATCCATGTTTGGAGAGTCTGAACGAAGCCTCGCAGGGTAGGACATTACGAAATGCCCAATCTCATGTACGGGCCTATTGGGCAGCTTCCTAAATATCCAATAGTATTTGACGCTCTAAAGCCAATCCCAATGCTCAGTAGAATTAATTAAGCTAACGCTATTATGTCGGAAAATCTCATATATCCATTTACATGAGGATGAACAGTACGACACACTATTTCTTTTTGTAAATCAAAAAATTAGGTCAAATAAAATATGAGAAAGAATATACACGGGTATTCTTTTTTTAGTGTTAGAAATGAAGTACGGTTGGAAACTAGTTACTGAATTTTGGAGTGACATTTGAGTTTTTCGGTTGGAGATGGCCTAACAAAGGAACAAGTTCGCCAACGAGGAAACGTGCTCTAATTTTTATAATTTTTTCCTTTTAAAATTATTTATTAATCCAAAGAAGCCACCAACATCTTTTTTTTGGGACACATGAAAAGCATTAATGGTTCGTTTTCCCCTTTGCTTCTCTCTAGCGACTTGTGGCCTTAAGCACGGCTTTCATTTTCCCTTTCGCTACTCTCTCACCCCCAAATGTTGACCGTTCTTGGCAGATGTTTATGTCTTCTAAGCTCTAAGGGTCATGTTATTTGCATTCTCTTCTTGGATTCGGTAATGAGACTACAAGCGGAACTATTTTGATGTATTCAGACCTTTCAAATGAGATGGCTAATAGAACTATTTTCATGTATTCTGAATAAAATTTCTGGCTCCACTGACGACATTCATGGTGTGTGCAATTCAATCAGAACACCACAGTTACTTTAGAACAAACTCAACATTAAACTAACTTGAGCAATACAAGAGAACAACAATGTAAGATCCCAAAAGCCATAACAGGAATCCGCGCCCAACACGATCGGATAAAAAAGGACAAAACAAAGAAGGCTCACCAGCTCAAATGTCTCGGGATCAACATAGCCTGGTTCATCCGCCTCTTCCGTCTGCAGCGGAGCGCCACAGCCATAGCAGCAAACTTCTACGGAGGACGACACAGCCTTGCCTCTTTTATTCTTCTTCTTCTCCTTGGAACCACTCTGCTTCAGGATAAGCACGGCTCTGGCCCTAGCGTGCTGGTGCTCGAGGAAGCGCTCACCAGGGCTCGGAGCGGCCGCGCCGGTTCCCTCCGCCTCAACGACGGAAGGGTCGGTGGTAGGCAACGACGCAGTCTCAGACGCGGGCGGCCTGCGTGAGGCCCGACACGCGACTGGCTCCGGACAAAAAGTAGCTAGCAGTGGTTTCTTGAAGGGTTCAGGGTTGGAGCTTTGTGGATTGTGGAGGACGAATGACGAGTGGAGGGAAGAGAAGGGCCAGAGGGCTCGCGGTGAAGTGAACAATGGAATGGGCGCCATTACCTCGACGTTGCCACAGGGCCGAGCGACAACTAGTAGTAAGGCACTAAGGCCATCTCAAAAATATGGGCTGTTTGATTTGCTACATTTAGGATGCACAGTAATTCAAAAGTACTGATTTTGATAATTTGAGTGATGAGTTGGATGCAAAATAAATTTAAAATAAAATAAAGCAATACAACATATTTCATTCTAGTTGAATTTTTTGTGTATTTGAAATTCTTCTTATTTGAACGATTTCCAAATACTATTGCCGGCTATTTATGTTTCCAGGCAGCCACTGCCTTCGACCAACACTAACATCACTGTTGGCCACCATTGATGGCCTCCGCCGCCAGCCGCCTCCTCTAAGCCATCACTGTCATCGCCTCTAGCCATTGCAATTACTTTACTTCACGCTAAACAAATAATAATAATGTCACCTAAATCCTTTATTTCAAATCAAATAAAAAAAAAATATTCATTTTACACAATTTTCATTTTTCAAGAAACCAACAACCCCTAAAACTCCAAAATGACCTTGTTCAAGAAAATTATATCTATGAAGAAATTATTATATGCACTTATAAAAAGATATGAAAACATAAAATATGTAAACTTTATATTAATTTTTTAAGAAAAAATCATGAGATATATGACCTAAATGAAATGATTAACTATATAATTAAGTTATAAAAGTCCCTCCATTAGAGAATATGTTATTAAAAAAATAATAAATTTGAGTTTTATCCTATTTTTTATTGTGTAACTTGCTCTAAAAATAATGGAAGGGTGATAATGGAGATTGGATAATATTAGCCAGCACAGCAGTCAGATTTTGAAGGTCAGTTGATAGAGGTTAACTGACGAATCAACTAAAGTAGTCAGGTGTGATACATCATCAAAAAACAATTTTGATCAGACACGAATCTCGAGGTAAAATCAAGTTGCAACCTTCTGAAATTAAAATTGGGGCCATCTGAACCCTGATTTCAGTGAACTTACAGTCAAACTAAACGTTTCAAAAATACGAACCCAACGATACCAAATTCGACTCAATCCGAGCCCAAATGGGTCCAAATCAAGGGCCCAAACATGCTTATAGTCGAATCGAGCGACTCAATGAGACGAATCCAATGAGCCCAAGATCACAAAATTCTAACATCATTAATACCTTCAAATGTCTAGCGAACGGTTCACAATCAAGAAATTCAATATTAGTCGTCAATCTAAACCACTCCCCCATTTACCCTTGATCTTCCTCTTATTTTAAGAGTCATGCCACTATGATAAATATATAAATAGATCATCATTCCTCTTGAAAAGGGACCCCTAAGCCTAAGAAAATAAGAGAGAGATCGGATATCGTTCTTGCCTCCATGCCTCCTCGACCACCGCCCGAAGTTTCATCGAACCACCACCTGACGCCAGAGTTCCGTCGAACTTCCACCTGATGCCCGAACTTCCGTCGGACCACCACCTGATGCCCTGACTTACGCCAGACCACTTCCTAATGCCCGAACTTCAACCAAACCACCACTTGAAGCCCAAAAGTTTCGTTGGACAATCACCTGAGTTCTGCCAGACCACCACATGACACCCGAACTTCCATCAGACCACAACCTGAAGCCTAGAGTTCCGTCGAACACCACTTGACGCCCAGAATTCTGTCGGACAACCACCTGATGCCCGGAGTTCCACCTGACAACTACTTGACGCTCGGAGTTTCACCGAACCACCACCTAACACCAGAGCACTAACTAACGCCAGGAGTTCTGTCCGACCACTAGCTAACACCATAATTCTATCAAACCACAGCCCGACGCTGAAGTTTTGTCGGACCACTGTCTGATGCCGAAGTTCTATCAGACCACTGGCCGACATCGAAGTTTTGTCAAACCGCCAACGGACTACCAATTGACGCCTAATTTTCCAACTAACGCCAGACTTCCAATGGATCACCAAGTGACATCAAACTTTGTCAATATATTTCAACTATACTATTGACATTTGTAATTTGAATGCCTAAGGGATAAATCAGCCCACTGTAATCTACTTAAATTCTAGTGAAATCATTTTCAACTAGGCCAGACCCCATGATTTTTCCCTTTCCCAGGGTTTTCTGTGTAAAAAATCTTATGTTCTATGTGTATGAGCTGGATATTCGTGCAATGCTAAGACATAGATTTATAACTCTATCGCTACGTATATTCTAATCCACAACAAGGTGATAATAATAAGATGATAACATTTGGGTTATGTTGAATGAATTATGATGGAAATGTGGTGGTGGTTACACATGGGTGGCGGCATTCGGACAACAAAAGTCAAATGACGGCGGTGGCCAGCGTTTGTGAGCATCGACCATCAAGTGATGATATGGAATTCTTTATATCTCAAAGCTCTCTCAAAACTCAAGTCTCCTTGTCAGACCTCATGTCTAAAATATAGTACACCTAAATAACATGGAACGTAAAACATGATAGAAAAAATATTTTTTATACTCATAAAAAAATTATTGCATGAATAATATAAATGGAAAATATCAGAGTAAACAACAGAGGAGAAGCTAATATATGATTTCATTATTATAAATTAAAATGGTAGCACATCAACAAAGTATGAACCACAACATGTAAAAAGATATATACATAAAACAACTATAGAAATAAAGCTATCTAAATCTTAAAAGAAAATACAAATAACCTACTATAAAACATTAAAATATAATGTGAAATCATATGCTAATAAATCTTCTCTTGTGGTTATGGTTTGCCAATCATTTTGATAGAACTTGCTATGATCAAAGTTAATAATTAATTATTTTATAATTGGTCAAAAAGAAAGGGGCATGATCCATTAATAAACAGGTTAAACAAGTCGAATTTGACACTTGCACACCTGGTTTTGACTTCTCTACTTGCACACTTGGTGCATTTCAAAATTCAAAGTGGGTTAAACCACTCTAGAAGCCAAATAGTCTCTCAATGAGCTTATGTCTTACTTTATGTGAGAAGAAGAACCATAATAATTGAATATGACTAAGAGTGCTCATTTGACCTAAATCTCAAAATAAGAAAAAGAAGAACATCACCATTGCTCTTGAATGAGGAAAAGAAAACTAAAGACAATAACTAAATAAGACAAAGTGTTTATTTCAGTTAAACTCTTATGTCACATAACTCTTCTAACTTCAACAACATAATATATTATATAATTCATTTTTATTATGTTGAATGGATGCCTTCCACAAAAGAAGAGCATATTATTTGCAACAAATGACAAATATTAGACGAATCATCTAACTTGACCAAGCCAATGATTTTTAATTTTTTGAACATTACATATGACAACTCTTATTTCTCTTGCAACTTGTCTTTTATCTCTGTATGTCAGATCTTCGTATAATACTAAGACAACAGGTTCTCTAACTCTATCGCTACATATATTCTAACATGCAATAATGATAATACCATTTTTTTATAGGGCAATTTCCTTTTTTTTTTTTATATATTTTAGACATTAGATTGATATTTAGTATTTGTTCGATAAAGTTTGATGATTTATGATTCGATTTTTGAGCTTTTTTTTATATGTTTTCTATATGCAATGTTCGCTGTGCATTAAGGATGTTGGATTGTCAGATTGATCTCACTATAAATTGAAGAAATATAAGTAGAAATAAGCATTGTATGTAACTTTTAATATCATGATGATCTTAATTAAGCCATGATTATATTGAAATGATTCCATTAATAATAAATGAGATCACAAATTATTTAATGTTATGATATAATTAATATTTTGAACTAAAATCACATTTCAATTTGCTAGAAAATCAACTTCTTAAGAAGTAATTAAAAAATATTATTTAAGCTAATAGATTTAAAAATTGGAATAAATAGCCAATTAGTTAATGAAGATGAATTGAACATATCCAAACCCTCCTGGTTTACTAAATCCAAATTTACAGTCCTTGCGGCCAAAGAGCCCCGTAGTGCCACAATCAAAATAAGCTCATTGATTAATTACTCGCGCTCGATTACAGTCCCAGAATGGCGATGTGTTAGTTGATCACATCTTCGAGAAAACCCTAGTAGACGGCAATGGCTTGTCGCCTCCCGACGAACTCATTTCTATCTGCTTCATCCTTCGTCCACGTCTCTCCAAGTTCACATTCTTTACACATAGCTTCATCGCCGACCAAAACACTATCGACTGCCTCCTTTTCCCGCCGCCGCCCAAACATTACTCGTGCCGTTCTCCAGTGGAACCGCAAGCCCCAGCTGGCCGGTGAGACCCCGCGCGTGGTCGTCATCACATCCGGTAAGGGCGGCGTCGGAAAGACCACCACCACTGCCAACATCGGCCTCTCGCTTGCCCGTCTCGGCTTCTCTGTTGTGGCTATTGACGCGGACGTCGGACTCCGCAACCTCGACCTTCTCCTCGGACTTGAAAACCGCGTCAACTACACTGCCGTCGAGGTCATCAACGGTGACTGCCGCCTGGACCAGGCTCTCGTCCGCGACAAGCGCTGGCCCTCCTTTGAGCTTCTTTGCATCTCCAAACCGCGGTCCAAACTCCCCCTCTCCTTCGGCTCCAAGGCCATCACCTGGCTGGTGGACGCCCTCCGCTCCCGCACTGCCGGACACCCGGACTTCGTACTAATTGACTGCCCTGCTGGCATCGACGCCGGTTTCATCACTGCAATTGCGCCTGCCGACGAAGCCGTCCTCGTCACAACTCCCGACATCACCGCCCTCCGTGACGCCGATCGGGTCACCGGCCTCCTTGAGTGTGATGGAATCAGGGACATTAAGATGATCGTTAACCGCGTCAGGACTGACCTCATTCGCGGCGAAGACATGATGTCAGTGCTCGACGTGCAGGAAATGCTCGGTCTTCCGTTGCTCGGGGTTATACCGGAGGATGCCGAGGTAATTAAGAGTACCAATAGAGGGTTTCCCCTGGTGTTGAACAAGCCACCGGCATTGGCAGGTCTGGCATTCGAGCAGGCAGCCTGGAGGCTCGTGGAGCAGGACAGCATGACGGCTGTAATGGTAGAGGAGGAGCCTAAGAAGCGTGGTTTCTTTTCCTTCTTTGGAGGATGAAAGGCGACGGCTTGCTGTCTTCAATGCGGTTTATAAATTTCTGCTGCTTTTGAGAGGTGACATTGTTGATCTTCATTCATCTGATGCGTTTCTTATTAAACAATTAATGTGATAGTTCTGAGTTCTGCCTTGAATTGAGGGGCTTTTCAGGTTGGTTTTTTTTTTTTTTTTGGTCTTTTGTAAAATACAGGAGAGGATCAAATTCTTATGTTTGATTCTTGTTCTATTTTCTTATCTTTGGTATCGTGTACATTGCTTTTATGTACCATATTGCTTGTTCATTTGCAGTGATTACTTTTCAGAAATGAATATTGTGTTAAGTGTTTAAGTCTCTTACTGTAAGAATGAATCTATGACATGAGCGTTGTCAAGAGTAAGAAGATTTGCTTGTAGTCAGGGTGTTTCTAATTGCTTACAAGCTTGCTTTACCAGCTGAAATTTCATCTATTTGTTATAAAAAATTTGAAAATTAATTTCCCTTCTTTATGAAATATCTATAATTGTCCATTTTATAAATGATTAATGAAACGGATGGATATGTGAATTCCATGCCTAAGGGCATCTCCAATCGAACTCCAAACACTTGATGACGTTGCTCGCGAGATCCAACTGAACGGCAAAACTTCCGTTATTTGGTTACGGGTGAACAATGGGACGCCAATATTGGCTTTGCATTGTTCATCTCCGCTATTTTTCTGTCTCTACCGAACTTGCCGAAGAAATGCGCCAAAGAAGAGAACGACCGTTACCTTCGCAAAAGGGGACAAAATGGAGTTTGGTTGCAGATGAAGCACGTCATTTTTTAGTTTCACGACATTTTGGAGTGAAAAATGAGATTTTCGGTTAAAGATGCGCTAAGTCAACATCAGTTTGGCTAAAGGAACATTGTTCCTATCATTTAGAGGCTATATACTTTGGGAATAACTATAGCCTTGCTTTGCACATTGTTGTCGCACTTCTTCTTAGCCATATTTTATTTTTAGAAAGAGAAAATGGAAGAATTGGTCTGCAAACTTTTTTTGAAGGACCAAAACAGTCCTGGACTATCTTGACTCATTAAATAGGGATCAAATTAATCTTTTCATGGGATCATTTAGGTCCATATTTAAAAAGTCAAGGGGCTAATTTAGGTCCATATTTAAAAAGTCAAGGGGCTAAAATGAGACTTTTGAATAATCATGGAACCAGTTTGGTTGTTCGTAGAGAATCATGAGATTATTTTGATTTTATCTCTTTTTAAAAATTCATATGGTGAAATGAGCTTTTCACAACTAAATTTCTTGAGATGTGATATCTGTAAGAAAGCTATTATTTGATTTTTTTTTAAATGTAAAACAAAGTCTATAATACCCGCAATAACTTTGAAGTTCTTTATCATAATAGATCTAAAACTAATTTTATAGACAGCAGTAGCTGTATGATACGAGAACCCATTTGTTTTGTAAAAATAAATTCGAGGTTTTAAATTGCACAACATTTTGCTTCATCTCGGCTGTTTATGTTGTGAAGACCTTTAAAAACTTGTTGCTCTTCTAGCTTTTCTTCTCTTAGATCTGTAGTAGGATAGCTAACATAAGAAATTGCTCATCTATCATCTTTCTCAGTGCTTGTCTATCAAATTTCATTAGTATTGAGTCTAACTTTCATTTCTTTAAGCTGAAATTGTTTGTTACCTGCTTCCATGTATTGCAGACGAATATTATTATGATCTGGCAGATCATTTGAAGTCTTGAATTTCTCATTATCACCGCTGCCATGGAGAACATATAAAATCTCAGCAATAAAATACTATAAAATGTACATACAAATTAGTGCAATATTTTATTTTAATAACATTTCAAGTGTGTTTTGTGTTCTGATAACCATTAATTGAGTGACTATGCCGGTGTATACGACACAACGCATTTAGTTTTATTTACGCGTGTGTGAATGGTTTTCTAATTTGGAACTGGGATGAATAACTCTGCTCTGTAGGCTTAATTCTCCTGGTTACGTCAAGTTAGATGTTGAAGCTCTTGCCTAGTTGTATAAGTTTAATTCCTGATTCTCAGAGAATGATACTGCTTTTATGCAAATGATTAGTATGAAATTTACTGAATTTCTTAGGATTGGTTAAGAAGCTGTACTTGTGCATCATGGATTGTTTGAATATAACGCCATAAGTTATACTATATAATTTATCGTCAATTTTGTCATTTTTTTGCTCCATATCTGGTTAAACTTTATATATATATATATTATAGTTGGGACATTTAGGTCAATTAAGACAAACTCACACGCATCGCATACGTACACATACATGAGATTTGAATCCAAAACCTCTTGATTGGTAGCCAAAACTCCCAACCAACAAATCAAAGTGAGTTGTGTTTTATATTTTTTTTATATAACTTATCGAGAAGTGACCAATTATAGGAGCGCTCTTTGACAGACATTTAACCAAGAAATCTTTTGCTTCTCCACTTTCTCTTCAGTTTAAGTCATAAAAAGGTCAACCTTTGCTCCTTTATTTTGCAGCAATCACATGAGCATTGAATATGGGCTTTGTCTTCCTATAATTCTATAAGATATGTAAAGTTACTTGTCTCCTAAAGCCTTTTCCTTTCATCTTCTTTGCTGACATAATAATAAGCTTCAAGAAGTCTTTTACTCTCTAGTTTCAATGCGGTCACACGAGAATTGGATCCTCAGCCAGTTAGCTTCGAGTCTTAGGCCTTAGAGGTTACCCCATTCCTAGTCTGACTTATGATTAATCTATCACTTCATCAATCTTTGAGGCTTAGCACTTGGTAAATGCTATCAAATATAGTGTACCTCAATAATATATATAACACACTTATTGGAAGGCTATCAATTCTTAGAGCCCCGCTCTTACCTCTAGCTAGGACGTTAGTCTCGTAAGAGGACCTCCACATGACCTCAGGTTTGGTAGGTGGACCTCATATTTCCCCTCCAAAGGTCCTATGAAGCTATAGCGCATAGCACGTGCTTTATTTAAAAAAGTAACATAAAATATTGAATTTAATGAAAGTTTAATTATATAAGAGATCATCATATTGCAAAAATGCAATATTAGTGTTTTATAAATAAAAGAGAAGAGATGCACATCTCATCGGTCATCATTTATAAGAATGAATATAGTAAAACTCAGATTGATTATTCTTATTAGAAAAATAGATCGCTTAGATTGCAAAGATTGTAAAGTTATTCTGAGTGAAAGTTTATGTACCCAATATTGCTTATTAGTTTTGGACTTTAAGATGAAGGGGAGATATATGAACAATATAGTAAAACGTTGTTCTAAGATTAGATGGAGGCATTTAAAGAACACTAACAAAAATATTTTTTAGAGTAATATTCGAAATCTTAAGATTTTGTTTGTACATGAGGAAGTGAATGTTATTGTGAAAAAAGTAGCTAATAATATTAAGAATGTTGTAAAGGATGTGTTTGGAGTTTTAAAAGAAAAAATTCCTAATGATAAAAATAGTTGGTGGTGGAATTAAAATGTTCAAGAAAAAATAAGAAGCTTTGTTATAATAATTAGTTTAGATGTAAAAATTCTGAAAATTGGGAAATATATAAAGAGGCTTGTAACGTGTTTAAGAAAGCAATATGCGATGCAAATATTTTAGCTTTTAATGATTTATATAATATATTAGATTTTAAAGAGGTGAAAGATATATGTATAAGTTAGCTAAAGAAAGAGATATGAGTAGTAATGATTTAGTTTAAGTGAAGTTTTTTAAGAATGAAGATCAAAAAACGTTTTTTTTGAAGAGGATATTCAACAAAGGTGGATGAGATATTTTGCTAAGCTTTTTAATGAAGATTGTGAGAATACGATTAACTTAGCACTCTAAATGAAAATGAAAATTTTTATTTTTATTGATGCATTAGTAAAATTGAAGTTATATAGGCTTTAAAGAAAATGAAGTATGGAAAAACTATTGGACCTGATGATATTCTAATAGAGGTGTGGAAATGCTTAGGATATGACGGAATTTCTTGGCTTACTAATTTTTTTATATTATTTTGAAGACTAAAAAGATGCAAGATGAGTGGAGAATGAGTGTGAATAAAGGTGATGCACAATATTGTGCTAATTATGGAGGGATTGTGTCATACTTTTAAAACTTTGGGATAGAGCTATGGAGCATAGGTTACGATGTGATACTAATGTTTCTCAAAATCAATTTGGATTCATGCCGGGTAGGTCTACTATGGAAGTTATTCATTTATTGAGAGGGTTAATGGAGAAATTTAGATAGAATAAGGAAGATCTACATATGATATTTATTGATTTAGAGAAAACATATGATAAAGTTTCAAGAAAAGTGCTATGGAGAGTTCTAGAAAATAAAGGGGTTAATAATGCTTATATTCAAGTCATTAGGGTTATGTATGCAGAGCTGTTACTTGTGTTCAAAGTTCAAACACAAGGTGGCTTGATCAAGTATTTTCCTATTTCAGTTGGATTACATTAAGGATCAGCCTTAAGCCCTTATCCTTTTTTCTTTAGTCATGGATGTTCTCACTAGACATTTGCAAGAGGATGTACCTTGGTGTTTGCTTTTTACTGATGATATTCTTCTTGTTGATAAGATTAGAGAGGGAGTTGAAGGTAAACTCGAATTATGGAGGTGAACCTTAGAGTCTAAAGATTTTCGTTTGAGTATATCTAAAACCGAATTCTTGGAGTGTAATTTTTGTATTAATAGATCTAGTGGGGGGTTTGTGACTTTGAGCGATCAAGTCATTAATAAGTATACTCGTTTTAGTTATCTTGGGTCTATTGTTCAGAGTGATGGTGAAATAGATGGGGATATTATTAGTAGAATTCAGTTGGATGGTTGAAGTGGAGGAATGCTTCGGGTTTGTTGTGTGATAGGAAAGTACCACTCAAACTTAAGGGAAAATCTTATAAGATGGTGGTGAGACTGGCAATGTTTTATGATGCAGAATGTTGGCAATTAAAAGAGAAGCATAATATTAAGTGTTACTGAGATAAGGATGCTCAGGTGGATGAGTGGATTTACTCTTAGTGACAGGATACGAAACGAGAGTAGCTCCATGACAGATAAGATTATCATTTAGCATTTGCATTTTTTAATTTTATTGTGCATAATTTTAGGGTCCATTTCCCTATTGTTCTTTAATGTTCTATTCTCGCGTTCTATTAAAATCAGGTCCCCTGTTAGTCGGAATTTTGACATCCTGGCAATTAAGGGTGTTAATTCGGGTAAATGGGTCGGGTTCAAATCCAACCTGAGTTGACCCGAGCTTAAACCCATTTAGCTAAATGGGTCAAAATTTTCAACCCGGACCCGACCCATGCGAGTTGCCGGGTTGACCCGACTTGAAACCATCAAAATACATACAGAGACGCCGAGACAGCAAACGGCTTGCGCAGAGGACGAACGGAGATAGCCAAGATTGTGTGAGATCAGTTGTCGAAGTGCGAGGGATGACGCCGAATGTCCGATCTTCATGCGAGGTAAATGCACTGGATTTGATTTGATTTTTTGCCCTTTTTTATAAATAATAATAAGAAATATTATTATTAGTATTGAATAATAATAATAATAATTAAACTGACAAAACTCAGAATGGAGACTTTTGCCTAAATTTTCATGTAATTTCTCAAAATTTGCTTACCGTCGCCTTGAAACCGCTTCGATTCATCGTGCTATTTTCGTTGAGTGAAATTATAGTCATTTGTAGATGACTCGAACATTCCGAACGCAACGGCGAAGTCCGTTTTGCCATCCGATGTCATTTGGGCAGTGTCACACATTTTTTTCATGTGCCAATCGTCAATTTTGATCAGTCTCCTCTAATTCGACTGCGACGTGGTTCCATTTGGATAAATTTGACGCTCTGATCGTAACGACGCAATCCGTTTAACAATCGGAAGTCGTTTGACCCTTCAAGTGATGCACTACGCCGACGCATGTGTAGCTAAAAATGTCGATTTTGCATCTTTTTTCGCACGTATTTCAATGTAGGGGTCAACATCATTTTTGTGGGAAAATGGAAATTATTTAGGAAAATGTTAGGAAATACTTGAGTTCACAAGTAACCCTAAGGTAATTCTTGAGTTCGCAAGCAAACCTAACCCAAATCGGCACACAAATAGCGCAAAAACAGCGGAAATAGGGAAGAACTTGTAGGAAAACACTAGCGACGATTGTATTCCACTAGTAAGCAATCAAAACCAAAGCCCGATACAATGTTCTTCAATTCGAGAGGAAGAACAACTCTCCTACAATCTCCGGCAACGCCGAGAGCCCAAGCAAGAAGACCTAGAACTCAAACTCTTTTCAAAAGCAAGATAAAAACCCCTCTCCTCATAACTCCCTATTTAATACACTCTAATTCAAATTAAAAGAAAAAGGACTTCTCTACCCTTCATTCTCCCTCCAAAAACATTTAATTTCAATTTGAAATCAATTGGACCCCACCCCGGTTCCCCCTCTCCCTTCCGCCTTCTTCCGTCGGGCATAAGCCCGGACCGGCTGGGCCGGTCCAGGATGAGCCGGTCCATGCTGGACCGGCATAACATTACCCCCCTCCCAAAGTACCACCTTGTCCTCAAGGTGGAAGGCAGGGAACTGTATTGCAATCCTCTCCAATGGCTCTCATGTGGCCTCATAATCTGGGAGGCCGTTCCACCTGATCTTCACTTCCTTTTCCCCCTTTTCATTGATGCGCACTCCTTCTACCGCTAGAGGCTCCAGTGTCACTTCCATGTCTTCCCTCAATGTGCTGGGCAGCTCTGGGCTTACTGCATGTTCCCCCACCACTTTCCTCAACTGTGATACATGAAAAACGGGGTGTATTCTGGCTGTTGAAGGAAGCCTCAACCTGTATGCTACTTCCCCGATTTTCTCCTCCACTTCGAAAGGGCCGAAATATCTTGCTGCCAGCTTCTCATTTCTCCTCTGGGATATAGTCCTCTGCCTGTATGGTCGGATCTTCAAGTAGACCTTGTCTCCCACTCCAAATTGTATATCCCTCCTTTTACTGTCCGCCTGTTTCTTCATAATCTGTTGGGCTCTGAGAAGATGCCTCTTGAGCTCGTCCAACACTTGATCTCTTTCCTTCAGATGCTGATCCACTGCAGATACTGGAGTACTCCTATGGCTATAATGTACCAGGTGTGGGGGGTCTCTTCCATATAACACCTTAAAAGGTGTCATCTTGGTAGCCGAGTGAGAGGAGGTGTTGTACCAATATTCTGCCCAGGCCAGCCATTTGGCCCACTGCTTCGGTGTCTCAGACACAAAGCATCTCAAGTATGTCTCCAGGCTTCTATTCACCACCTCCGTCTGCCCATCAGTCTGTGGGTGATATGCTGTGCTCCTCTTCAATACTGTGCCCTGCATCCTAAATAACTCCCTCCAAAAATGGCTCAGGAACACCTTGTCCCTATCCGACACAATAGACTCTGGTACCCCATGCAGGCGGACTATCTCCCTCACAAATGCTGCTGCTACAGACACCGCTGTGTACGGGTGTCTTAAGGGAATGAAATGAGCATATTTGCTCAGCCTGTCGACCACTACAAATATAACAGTATATCCCTCTGATTTTGGAAGCCCATCAATGAAATCCATAGTGATCTCCTCCCAAACCTTCTCTGGTAAGGCCAGGGGCTGTAGTAATCCCCCTGGTGCCATCGTCATGTACTTGTTCCTCTGGCAGGTATCACACTTAGCCACCATTTCTTCTATGTCTTTCCTCATCCCCTTCCAGTACAATTCCGCAGCTAACCGGCTATAGGTTTTCTGCACTCCTGAATGCCCTCCTATGGCACTCCCATGAAATTCCTGTAGTAGTTGGGGAATATGAATGGAAGACCTAGGGATCACACTCCTTCCCTGATAGTACAGTCTTTCTCCCACCACTGAGTAGCCTGGGTGGCTGTTTTCATCTGATAGCACTTCTTCTTTGATTCTCCTTAGCTCCTCATTCTGGATGCTTTCCTCTTTGATGGCTCCCCAATCAATCAGAACCGGTACTGATACAGCAATTCCCTGGAGCTCCCCCATACAGCGTGATAAGGCATCCGCTGCCTTATTTTCTAATCCTGGCCGATAGTGGATCTCAAAATCATATCCGAGCAGCTTGGACAACCACCTCTGATGCTCTTCTGTGACCATCCTCTGCTCTAGCAAGTATTTCAGGCTCCTTTGATCAGTCATGACAATAAAGTGTCTGCCCAATAAATAAGGTCTCCACTTTTGGATGGCCAGCACAATCGCCATCAGCTCTCTCTCATAGACCGACTTCAGCCCTAGCCCGGGACGACAGTATCTTACTGAAGTAAGCTATGGCTCTATGGTTCTGCATCAACACTGCCCCCAATCCATAGCCTGAAGCATCTGTCTCCAACACAAACACCTGATTGAAGTCTGGCAGAGCAAGTACGGGCACCGTCGTCATGGCCTTCTTCAGCTTCTCAAAAGCCTCAGAAGCTGCTTTCCCCCATAAAAAATTATCCTTCTTCAGCAGCTCTGTCAGCAGTCCTGCTATGGTGCTGTATCCTCTCACGAACCTCCTGTAGTAGCCAGTCAGTCCCAAAAACCCTCTGAGCCCCTTCAAGGTCTTGGGTTGAGGCCAGGCTAACATTGCCTCTATTTTGGACTGATCCGCAGCCACTCCCTCCTGAGATATCACATGCCCCAGGTACTCCACTTGTGCCAGAGCGAAGTCACACTTCTTGAAATTGGCCTTCAGCTGATGCTCCCTCAGCACCCCCAACACCACTCTCAGGTGCTCTAGGTGTTCCTTCTCAGTCCTGCTATAGATGAGAATGTCATCAAAAAACACCAACACAAACCTGCGAAGGTGTGGCTTGAAGATCCGGTTCATCAATGCCTGGAATGTGGCTGGTGCGTTGGTGAGGCCAAAAGGCATCACCAGGAACTCGTAGTGGCCCTCATCTGCACATCTCCCTTCCTCATCCTGATCTGATGATAGCCTGACTTTAGATCAATCTTGGTGAATAAAACGGGTCCATGTAGCTCATCCATCAACTCGTCAATCACAGGGATGGGAAATTTGTCAGGCACTGTCTCCTTGTTGAGGGCTCTGTAATCCACACAGAACCTCCAACTCCCATCCTTCTTTTTTACCAGCAGAACTGGGCTAGAGAAAGGACTCACACTGGGCTGAATGATCCCTCCTTCTAGCATTTCTCCCACCAGCTTCTCAATCTCATCTTTCTGCATCTGAGGGTATCTATAAGGTCTCACACTGATAGGGGATACCCCCTCTTTCAGGATAATCTGGTGCTCCCGTTCTCTGTCAGGTGGTAGTCCCACCGGAGGTTGGAACACATCCTCAAATTCCTTCAGGAAGGGCTGAACTGACACAGGAATGTGTTTGTCTTCCTCCTCCTGACGATCTTCCAAGCTCTGCAACTCCACAAGGAACCCTCCTCCTTCCTCATGGATCATCTTCACCATCGACCTGAGAGACACTCCAGCTCTGGATAATCCTAGTTCCCCTTTCAGCTTCACCCTCTTTCCCTCTACCATCAGTTCCATCACCATGGTCCCCCAGTTTACCTTGGTTTCACCCAAGGTCTGTAGCCACTTCATGCCCAGAATGACGTCTGTGCTACCCAACCTCAGGGGTAGGAAGTCCTCCACCACCCTAATCTCCTGTAGTCTCATCTCCACCCCCTTGCAGATCCCAGTGCTGGACTCAATCTTCCCTGTCCCCATCATCACTCCATAACTGCCTGTCTCAGTAGGCTCCATTCCCAGCTCCTCCGCTACTTGAGCGGATATGAAATTGTGGGTGGCTCCACTGTCGATCAACACTACTACCTCCCTCCCAAGGATTTTCCCTTTCACCTTCATCGTATGGCTAGGAGTGAATCCCATCACAGAATTTAGGGATACCTCGGCTACCTCCAACTGGGGATCAATCTGCTCCTCATCAGAAGCATCACCCTCCTCAGGCGCCTCGTCTATATAGACGGTGAGAGCCCGAAGAGCGCGATCCTTGCACCGGTGCCCTGGAACAAACTTCTCCTCACATCTGAAACAAAGGCCCTTGGCCCTCTTCTCCTGCATCTCCTCCTCGGTCAATCTCTTGAAACTCCCAGCTGATCTGGTCACCCCGCTCTTCTCCTTCCCACTTTCTTTAAGGACACTAGGTGATGTGGACATCGACCAGAGATTCAGACATGTGTATCGCCGTAGACAGCGCAGATCGACGGCCACGATTCAGAGTTTATATTTCTAGTTATTTATGTATTTCTTTCATGCATTTCTTTTCCTATTGTACCCTTAGTATAAGCTGAGTCATGAGTGTAGCCCCGAGGGCAAAAGAGTCATTGTATTTTCTTTTGTGTTGGGACCTATATATAGGTCATGTTATGTTGTATTTTTTTTTTTAATGTTTGATGAATAAAAATTTCTGAAGTTTTTCTTTGTCTTCTTGCTCGAGAGCTTGAGAGAAAGAGAGGAGACCTAGGAGAGGCTCCACCCGAAGTACCCAACAGCCCACCACGGTGAGCTCTTGGTTTTATCTTGTGTTAACTCACTGTTTTCCTTTCCTCCCCATCCAACTCCACTCACCCGAAACCCCTCAGCCCTCTCTCTAATTTTTCCCTGCAGCCGGCCAGTAAACCCCTCCACCCGACCACCCTCTCCCCTTTTACGCTTCCTGCAGCCGACCCAAATCCAACTCCCCCTCCTTCCGCCAACCTCACCTCCCGTTCCCCCCCCCCCCCTCTGCCGCAAGCTGGGCTAGCCGCCAGCTCAAGCCAGCCCACCGTCCAGGAACCAGCCCTTTCCCCTGTGAGAAATCCCGCCGGCCTCCTGATTGGATTTTTTTTGAATTTCAAAACTGAAATTCCTCAATTAGTTCTTTCCTAATTTACGTCACCACAAATAGGAAAGGGATTTAATTGAGGGCCAATCTATTTTGAATTCAAAATTCAATTTCCTTTCTTTCACCCCTCATTTGGAAACATTGCCTAATTAAATTAAATCTGAAATTTAAATCAGATTTGATTTAAACGCCTTGGCCCCACCAATTAATTACAATTCCTCTTCTTTTTCTCCTTGAATGGCCGGCCACCCCTCTTAATATTTCTCTCTCTACTTGCCACCTAAGCACCCACTAATTACCCTCTTAATTTCCCCCCATTAGCCGCCCCTCTCTCCAACGTGATTAAAGGAAATTTTAAGAGCAAATAACTTCTCCTTCCCCATCAAAAATCTGAATTTCAACTTCAGATTTTCTCTCCACTTCTCTCCATAGCTCACGGCCCGATTCCGCTCTCTTGTCGTCTTCCTCCCTTCTTCAATGTTGAATGGCGGATCCCGAGTTTGAGTGGGGATTAGTCTTCAACGCCGACGGAAGCATTAACATCTTGCGATCGCCGTGCTTCGACGTAGGATTTGAAGACGAAGCTACCGTGGACGAGTACTTGGAGAGAGTCATCCCGATCCTTGCAAGCATCTACGACCGACAATTTTTAAAGCAATCTTGGAGTCTCGAAGGCCAAGCGTTCACGCCATCCTCGTCACCACCAACTTCTCCGTGGCTAAAGGCCATTGGTGTGGCCACCATCTTCGTGGCATCGTTGAGTTTGCTAAAGACCTTCTCCCGTTAACCCGAATTGAGTGTGAATGATCAAGGTACTCATTGTGAAATTTCTAAACATTAGTCGTGGGATTTTATTAATTTTCCGCATTTGTTTTGTTGTGAACTTTTGAGATTCATTATTAATTGTGCCTAAAACACTAGCTTGGAATTGCTTATCATAATATTTCTTCAACGGATAATGCTTGAATCTCAAGTTACGAAAGGCCTAATCTTACTTGAGCGAACTTTGTGAATCTTAAAAGGTTTCATGTGCAATTCTTGAACGTATCACATCATATTTGGTATCAGAGCATGGCTAGCATGCTGCCCATTTGCTAGATTGCATCCTAGGAATCCAATTTAAGTTATCTTTAGCTTGTTTGCATGCATACCATCGCATAGTAAAAATTTTCACTGTTTTTGCTTGCTGCCTTCTAATTTTCTGCATCGTTTTCATCATTTAAGCAAGTTTATTTCATTGTCTAAGTGCTGTCCTTGTCACATCTACATCCCAATTTGTTTAGGTTGCTTATACAAACATTTGAGTTTGCTGTCCACTCACTTTCTGCACTTAGTATAGCCTTTAGGAGGAGTACTAAGAGGTGTCAAACTGCTGTCCACTGTTTTCTGCAGCCGTTAGACTTCCGGTAGGGAGCCTAGAGGCGCTGTTTAGGTGCTCCCTAGACCCGGGAACCTCGCCAAGACACTTAGGTGACTTTCCCCTCCTCTGTGCTTGCTGCCCCGAACTTTCCAGCTGCTGTAGCTGCAGTTTCAGCAAGCGTTTCAGTGGGGTTAGCTGCTGTCCTCGACTTAGGAAGCCTTCCTTGTGATCCTTAACACCCAACCATGGACCCTACCCATCTGCAAACCACTTTAGACATGATTATGGGTCAATTAGGAACACTTACACAACAAATGAAGGATACCCAAACGAGTGTAGCTGAACTTAGACGTCATTCGGGAGAAAGACTAGATAATATTGAAAGAATGGGACACCCGGCTATCTACACACCTTCTAGACCTCACTCACCTTATGGTGAAGATACCCGAACTGAATACGGACCTCCTAGGGATTACTACCGACCCAACCACCGACCCCCTCACGAACCAGTAGGACGTGAAGTCCCTTGGAGAGACAACGACGCCCAACTCCTCAAGAGTATTAAGATAGACGCCCCGACGTTTGACGGTACGTTAGAGCCTCAAGTTTTTCTTGACTGGATTAAAGGAATGGATAGTTATTTCAAATGGTATAACATTTCGGAAGATAAGAAAGTTAGGTTCGCTGAAATGAAGTTGACGGGTAGAGCAAACCAATACTGGACCAACATAGAACACATGAGGGAGACTCGAGGAGAATATCCTATCGCTGACTGGGGAACCATAAAACAAGAATTGAAAAGAAAATATCTTCCTCCCTCATACTACCCAAGGTTACTAGATCGTTGGAATAGGTTAACGCAAGGGAGTAAGACTGTTAAAGAATACATTTCAATCTTTGATGACTTCTTGATTCGCTGTAATGGGGAAGAGACCACCACTCCTACGCAACTCCTATCAATGTTCAGAGCCGGATTAAGAGAAGATCTTCGAAATGAACTCTTTGCTAGAGGAGTGAACACGTACGAGTCTGCCTGTAGTCTTGTGCTAGACTTAGAAGAATCAAGGAGCCACGCCCATAGGACCCAAGACTCTAGACAGAACCCCTACAAGTCTTCCTCTAGCCAACCGTACAACAAACCCACTACACCCTCAGGAAGTCGGCCTGCTCCTAACCAAACCCAACCTCGATCCGATTATAAAGGGAAAACGCCTGATCAAGAAACACCCAAGACCACTGCCGGCACTAAGTGTTTTAGATGCCATGGGTATGGACACATTGCGTCTCAGTGCTCCAGCCCGTTTAAGGTCACGATAATTGAGGAAGTAACGGAGGAGGAAGACGAACCGGAAACTGACTTAGTCCACCATATGGACGACGATGAAGAAATATTCGACGAGGATGATACTGCTGTTGTTCACTGCCTCCAAAAGTTGAACCGACTAGATCTGCAAGTTGTTAGGTGTGCCTTCTCCCAACCTAAACCTAGCGATGACTGGCGAAGAACCTCAATCTTCTACACGTTCACTAAGATTGGAGACAAGAATTGCAAAGTCATAATAGACAGTGGGAGTTGCATTAATGCCGTATCTTCTGCCATGATTTCAAAACTGCAATTGAGGACCACTCCACACCCGAACCCCTACAAAGTTGCTTGGATAAACTCGACTACCCTAGAAGTGAAAGATAGGAGTCTTGTTCCTATCGAATTCGTTGGATACAAGGAGAAAATCTGGTGTGATGTTTTGACAATGGATGTGAGTCAAATCATCCTTGGCCGCCCTTGGTTGTTCGACAACGATGTACACATTTATGGCCGATCAAACACCTGTGTGTTTGAACACGAGGGCAAGAAAATTAAACTCCTACCAACTCAACCTAAGTCGACCAAAGAAGAAGTTAAACCCAACTCCCTGAAACCCAACACGAACCTAAATCTTCTAACCGCTAAAGACTTAAGTATGGAGCTGGATACGGGAGCCCCCCTGTACGCGCTAGTAGCCCGGGAAGTAAGTATAGATCACGAAGAGCCAATCCCCGAAGAGGTAACACCACTGTTGGAGGCCTTCTCTGATGTCTTCCCTGAAGATTTGCCCAACCAACTTCCACCTCTAAGGGACATTCAACATGCCATAGACCTGGTGCCTGGAGCTTCTTTACCCAACCTGCCCCATTATCGAATGAACCCTACTGAACATGAGGAGCTCAAGAGGCAAGTAAATGAGTTGTTGGAGCGAGGGTTCATTAAGGAAAGCCTTAGCCCGTGTGCGGTTCCTGCCCTTCTTACCCCCAAGAAGGATGGATCGTGGAGAATGTGCGTTGATAGCCGTGCTATCAACAAAATCACTGTCAAATACCGTTTCCCAATTCCCCGATTAGATGACATGTTGGACATGATGACAGGCGCCACGCTTTTCTCTAAAATCGATCTTAAGAGTGGCTACCACCAAATAAGAATCCGCCCCGGGGACGAATGGAAGACAGCCTTTAAAACCAAAGATGGGTTGTACGAATGGACCGTAATGCCTTTTGGGTTGAGTAACGCACCTAGCACGTTTATGAGAGTAATGACTCAGATCCTTAGGCCCCTCCTTGGAAAATTTGTGGTAGTATACTTTGATGATATCTTAATTTACAGTCATTCGGTGGAACAACATTTGAATCATTTAAAACAAGTTTGTGAGATTTTGAAAAGGGAGCAGATGTATGCCAATCCTAAGAAATGCACTTTCCTCGCAAATCAAGTAACCTTCCTTGGATTTATCATATCTTCCCAAGGCATCTCTGCTGATCCCGAAAAGGTGCGAGCCATAAACGAGTGGCCACAACTCAAAAACATTAGAGATGTTCGGAGTTTTCACGGATTGGCCACGTTCTATCGGAGATTTATTCGAAATTTTAGCACCATAGTAGCGCCAATAACGGACTGCCTTAAGAAAGGTGAGTTTCTTTGGACCACAACGGCGACTAGAGCTTTTGAGGAGATTAAGAAGCGAATGATGGAAGCCCCTGTGATGAGATTGCCTGATTTTTCTAAAGTGTTTGAGGTAACCTGTGACGCGTCTGGAATTGGTATAGGTGGAGTCCTGTCGCAAGAGGGACACCCGGTCGCTTACTTTAGTGAAAAATTGAATGACACAAGGCAGAGGTACTCCACCTACGACAAAGAATTTTACGCCATCATTCAATCCCTTAGGCATTGGCGTCACTACCTTTTACCACAAGAATTCGTTATCTTTTCAGACCATGAAGCTTTACGGTATATTAATTCTCAAAAGAAGCTCAATGCTCGGCACGGCCGTTGGGTTGAATTCTTGCAAGAATACGCGTACACCATCAGACACAAAGCAGGATCTGAAAATAAGGCTGCTGACGCCTTGAGCCGTAGGATGATGATTACTAGGAAGATGACTGCTGATGTAATCGGTTTTGAAAGGCTCAAGGAAGACTACCTAGACTGCCCTGATTTTAAGGGAACCTACTCTGCGCTAACCACTGGAGACGAACGAATTATAGGAGACTTTATGTTGGAGGATGGATACTTGTTCAAGTCTCAACAACTTTGTATTCCCAATACGTCACTCCGAGAATTTCTTGTGTGGGAGTTACATGCTGGAGGTTTAGCAGGTCACTTTGGTCAAGCCAAGACCATTGCTGCGGTTGAAAATCGTTTCTACTGGCCAAGTCTTAAGAGGGACGTTAGCAGACTAGTAAGGCGGTGTCACACCTGTCAATTAGCCAAACAACGTAAACAGAACACCGGCCTTTACACACCGCTCCCCGTGCCTAACCAACCCTGGCAAGATGTTAGCATGGACTTTGTCTTAGGATTACCCAAGACCCTTAGGAAGCATGACTCGATATGTGTAGTCGTAGATAGGTTTTCTAAAATGGCCCATTTTCTCCCGTGCTCCAAAACTTTTGACGCCTCCAGAATAGCCAAGCTGTATTTTGATGAAATCGTGAGACTGCACGGCCTACCCAAAACCATTGTATCAGATAGAGATGTGAAATTTACTAGTTATTTTTGGAAGACTCTATGGCATAAAATGGGAACCAAACTTCAATTCTCCACTGCTTTTCACCCCCAAACGGATGGTCAAACCGAAGCCGTAAATAGAAGTCTAGGAAATCTTTTAAGGACCTTGGTAGGAGAGAATCTTAGGGACTGGGACTCTAAACTTCCAATAGCTGAATTTGCATACAACAACTCTGTAAACCGGTCTACAGGTCTAAGTCCTGCTGAAGTAGTGTATGGTTACCTACCTAGACAACCCATTGATTTGATTCCATTAAGTCCTAAGGTTAGAGTGTCTGAGTCTGCATCTGCATTTGCATCTCATCTTCAAGACTTGCACAAAGAAATAAATAAAAGAATTCAACAAAGCAATACTCATTATAAGAATAATGCTGATCGTAAGAAGAGATTTAAAGAATTTAAAGTTGGAGATTTAGTTATGGTACGGATTCGTCCGGAGCGGTTCCCCCAAGGAGCCGTTAAAAAGTTACATGCTAGAAGTGCGGGCCCCTTTAAGATAATCTCGAAGGTAAACAATAATGCTTATGTGTTAGACCTTCCTGAAGGCTTTAATATGAATCCTACGTTTAATGTTGAAGATTTAGTAGCTTTCGAGGGACCCGAGTTTAACCCTGATAATCCACTCCATGATAAGCCTTGTGAGAACCCACCCAGTGAGATCCCCAGCCTACCTCCACTCCCCAAATTACCCTATTTACCCACTGCGGAGAAGGTCGAAGCTATACTTGACGATGAAATCATTTCCACGAAGGAAGGTGGTCGCCAAAGGTACTTGGTACACTGGAGAGGGAAGCCGGCGACAGAGGATACGTGGATAGATCGAGAGGAGCTGCAGAGGTTGGATCCAGATCTCCTAGAGATGTACGAGAGCTCCAGAGATTTCTACTCGACGGGGTCGAGCTTTCTCCCACCCGGGGAGAATGATGTGGACATCGACCAGAGATTCAGACACGTGTATCGCCGTAGACAGCGCAGATCGACGGCCACGATTCAGAGTTTATATTTCTAGTTATTTATGTATTTCTTTCATGCATTTCTTTTCCTATTGTACCCTTAGTATAAGCTGAGTCATGAGTGTAGCCCCGAGGGCAAAAGAGTCATTGTATTTTCTTTTGTGTTGGGACCTATATATAGGTCATGTTATGTTGTATTTTTTTTTTTAATGTTTGATGAATAAAAATTTCTGAAGTTTTTCTTTGTCTTCTTGCTCGAGAGCTTGAGAGAAAGAGAGGAGACCTAGGAGAGGCTCCACCCGAAGTACCCAACAGCCCACCACGGTGAGCTCTTGGTTTTATCTTGTGTTAACTCACTGTTTTCCTTTCCTCCCCATCCAACTCCACTCACCCGAAACCCCTCAGCCCTCTCTCTAATTTTTCCCTGCAGCCGGCCAGTAAACCCCTCCACCCGACCACCCTCTCCCCTTTTACGCTTCCTGCAGCCGACCCAAATCCAACTCCCCCTCCTTCCGCCAACCTCACCTCCCGTTCCCCCCCCCCCCCCCCCCCCCCCCCCCCCCTCTGCCGCAAGCTGGGCTAGCCGCCAGCTCAAGCCAGCCCACCGTCCAGGAACCAGCCCTTTCCCCTGTGAGAAATCCCGCCGGCCTCCTGATTGGATTTTTTTTGAATTTCAAAACTGAAATTCCTCAATTAGTTCTTTCCTAATTTACGTCACCACAAATAGGAAAGGGATTTAATTGAGGGCCAATCTATTTTGAATTCAAAATTCAATTTCCTTTCTTTCACCCCTCATTTGGAAACATTGCCTAATTAAATTAAATCTGAAATTTAAATCAGATTTGATTTAAACGCCTTGGCCCCACCAATTAATTACAATTCCTCTTCTTTTTCTCCTTGAATGGCCGGCCACCCCTCTTAATATTTCTCTCTCTACTTGCCACCTAAGCACCCACTAATTACCCTCTTAATTTCCCCCCATTAGCCGCCCCTCTCTCCAACGTGATTAAAGGAAATTTTAAGAGCAAATAACTTCTCCTTCCCCATCAAAAATCTGAATTTCAACTTCAGATTTTATCTCCACTTCTCTCCATAGCTCACGGCCCGATTCCGCTCTCTTGTCGTCTTCCTCCCTTCTTCAATGTTGAATGGCGGATCCCGAGTTTGAGTGGGGATTAGTCTTCAACGCCGACGGAAGCATTAACATCTTGCGATCGCCGTGCTTCGACGTAGGATTTGAAGACGAAGCTACCGTGGACGAGTACTTGGAGAGAGTCATCCCGATCCTTGCAAGCATCTACGACCGACAATTTTTAAAGCAATCTTGGAGTCTCGAAGGCCAAGCGTTCACGCCATCCTCGTCACCACCAACTTCTCCGTGGCTAAAGGCCATTGGTGTGGCCACCATCTTCGTGGCATCGTTGAGTTTGCTAAAGACCTTCTCCCGTTAACCCGAATTGAGTGTGAATGATCAAGGTACTCATTGTGAAATTTCTAAACATTAGTCGTGGGATTTTATTAATTTTCCGCATTTGTTTTGTTGTGAACTTTTGAGATTCATTATTAATTGTGCCTAAAACACTAGCTTGGAATTGCTTATCATAATATTTCTTCAACGGATAATGCTTGAATCTCAAGTTACGGAAGGCCTAATCTTACTTGAGCGAACTTTGTGAATCTTAAAAGGTTTCATGTGCAATTCTTGAACGTATCACATCACTAGGGGTTGGCCCTTTTGGAGCCAAGTAAGTGGTAGTTGTCCTGGTAGGACCCACTGCGTGGTTGTTCCGCCAACTTCGGGCGTTGGTCTTCTGGTTCTCCACCAGTTGAGCCAACTCCATGGCCTCCCTCAGGTCCCTCGGTCTCATTACCTTCACCGCATCTCTAATTTCTGGCTTAAGGCCCTTCATAAAGTTTCCCCCCAGAGTGCTGTTTGATAATCCCTCCATGTCACCCACCAGACTTTCAAATCTCTTCCGGTACTCTTCCAGTGTTCCCTCTTGAGTGAGGGCGTAGAACTGTTCTGATATCTCCCATGGGCTGCCCCCCCTGAATCTCTCCCTGATAGCCTCCTTGAAGTCCCTCCAAGTCCTCACCGGATCCCACTTATCCATGTATTTGAACCATGCAAAAGCCGCCCCTTCCAAGCACATGCTAGCCGCCATCAATCTCTCCTCCTCCATCAGGCCATTCACTGCAAAATACCTCTCCACCTTGTGGATCCATTCATCCACATTTCCCTCTTCGAACACGGGCATTTTCAGCTTTCTGGCTCTCGTGTCCACCCCGTATGCCCTATTCCCCCCATGGCCTCCTCTGTCCCATGCAATGGGGTCTTCCCAAGTTCCCCTCTCTCCATATCGGGGCTCATCATCCCTCCTCGGCCGCCGATAGCCATCTTCCCCTCGCGCTCCGCCATGGTGATTCTGGATCCCCCATGGCCGGTCCACTGGATCGGGCCTCCGGCGATGCCAATCATCCTCTCTTTCTTCCCTGAAGTCTCTCCTTCTTTCATGCTCTTCTCGCCTGATGGACTCCCGAGGTGGCATCCTCCCGCTGCTGTTAAACAGTCCCACCTCCTCTTCCTCGTCTGGATTCACCTTCTCCTTCCCCCTGCTTCCACTCCTTTCTCCTCTTTCCTCCCCCGGCACAGCCCTTGCTTGCCCTTCCAACAACTTCTTCATCATCTCCTCCAATGCCACGAATTTCCTTTCCACATTCTCGCTCAATGTGGCCATCTTCTCATCCAGATCCGCTTTAAGTTGCCCCATCTCGGTCTCCAAGACTTCTACTCGCTTAGATGCCATGGAAAATGACGAGATGCCTCCGGATCCTCCCCAAAATCAACAAAATCTGCAGCGAATAATGGAGAAAAACCACCCTCCACCGCCCGGATCTTGCTCTGATACCAATTTGTTAGGAAATACTTGAGTTCGCAAGTAACCCTAAGGTAATACTTGAGTTCGCAAGCAAACCTAACCCAAATCGACACACAAATAGCGCAAAAACAGCGGAAATAGGGAAGAACTTGTAGGAAAACACTAGCGACGATTGTATTCCACTAGTAAGCAATCAAAACCAAAGCCCGATACAATGTTCTTCAATTCGAGAGGAAGAACAACTCTCCTACAATCTCCGGCAACGCCGAGAGCCCAAGCAAGAAGACCTAGAACTCAAACTCTTTTCAAAAGCAAGATAAAAACCCCTCTCCTCATAACTTCCTATTTAATACACTCTAATTCAAATTAAAAGCAAAAGGACTTCTCTACCCTTCATTCTCCCTCCAAAAACATTTAATTTCAATTTGAAATCAATTGGACCCCACCCCGGTTCCCCCTCTCCCTTCCGCCTTCTTCCGTCGGGCATAAGCCCGGACCGGCTGGGCCGGTCCAGGATGAGCCGGTCCAATGCTGGACCGGCATAACAGAAAACCTTAGATTTTTTTGGTAGCTCTAATAGCACTACTTTTAACAAAGACGCCCATGTGATAGATTCCTAGGGAATAGAACAGAACAAACTTAAAAGAAAGATCCCTCTTCTACTTGATTCTTGTTCATGTCCATTTCGGCAGCTCTTCTTGCATAATTCAATGATCATGTTCGAATATTACTGATAAGAAAGAAAAGAAACCTAAAATCATTAACTCTTTATCAATTATTATTTTTCTGAAGCCTCAGTTTGACCAATATTTCTCTTTACTAACTAGTTTGCTCCATCTACAGTACCTACACCATTAAAACCATAAAAAGTAGTATTTTCTTATTCCAATTCAAATTTTTTGTAAAAACTTCTTTATAATAACTAAATTTGTTTTAAGATGAATTCTATATTCATATCAAAATAAATCTAATCATTATAATATCCATCCAAACTGAAATGATTTAAATAAAAATTTAACTTTTAACATGACACAACAGAAAAAAAAGATTCATGTAGTCGAACCCTCATAGTGAGATAAAGGCTTATTGTTATTATTGTTGTTTCTTTAACCATCAAAAGCATTCGATGCATCTCATTACAATTCTAATTCACCCTTCCCTTTTAATCTTTTCATTATACAACGAAGACTCATGAAAATATGAAAGCCAAAGAATTCTAAGACTTTCTTTCCAAGAACGAGCAGTATGGTTTATCGATCGTTAATATACTGCAGGTCTTCTTTGCTGTTGTGGGAGCTAATGACAGTCTTTGGATTCTTTGCTGTTGTGGGAGCTAATGGCAGTCTTTGGAATGTGATCAACACTACACCAAGCATCTTTTGCTTATTCTTCCATCCAGATAGTTGTCCATGTAGTGTGATTCTTGGCCTTGGAAAACTCTTTGGATTTGAGAAAAAAGATATTGTTCATAGCATCTAATGCTAATGTTGGAGGGCCTACAAAGAACAGCTTGTGGAATGGCAAATGCTGAAGGATGGAATTCACTGATTATTCCAGGTATTTTAGCAGGTGTTTTTGGTATTGCCATTGCGACTTTTATCGGTATCGCATTTGGTTTATTCGTTCTCAAGTTTATGTAGCAACTCTCTTTAATCTGTCGATATGTTATAATTTATATAAATTTATTGTATAACCCTGCAATTTGTATGTTATGTGGAAGTTATTTTCCTCAAACAAAATCTTATCCCATTATGGAATTTTACAGTCTGTGATTTTTTTTTTCGGGACATTTAGGCCAATTAAGGTTTCATTTGGGACGGCTTTCTTACTGCTTCTGATAGTAATTTTTTAGTAGAAATTTTTAATTTTTATACTAAAAAATAGCTTAAAGAAGCAATAAGAAAGTCGTCCCAAATGAAGCCTAAGATAAACTCACACACACAACACATAAGACTTGAATCTAAGATCTTTTGATTGGTAGCCAAACATCCCAACTAACAGACTAAAATGAGTTGCTTGTGAGGGATTTCAATATATATATTTCTATTGAAGAGTTGGGTTATTTTTTTTTAGAAATTTAGGTAAGATAGTTTTTAATAAGAAACATTGTTCTTATAATTTTAGCAAAAATGACGCAAATTTAAAATTTTCATGTATACCTACATGAATTATTTTAAAATTTTATCTCGAATTTTAAAGAAAATTTTAATTATTGTTTTAGTGTTTCCTAATTATATGTTAAATTTAAATAATTTAAAAGGGCGTTTAGTATTCCTGTGATTATCAAACATTTAGATGGGGGTAAATATATTATTATTTATATTATTTTAGGCTATATATTATATTTTTATTTGGTCACTCTTTTTTCATTGCTTAAAAAAAAAAAATTATACAAGGAAGTTACTTTCTATAACAACCTTAGAAGTTTATTTCGCTACGATAGCTTTATAAAATAGCAAGAAAGCTGTCTCTATGGCTTCATTTGGGATAATTTTTTACTACTTTTTGAAGCAGTTTTTGAACTTGAAATTTTTATACTAAAGGTTGTTTTAGAAAGCAAGAAAAAAACTGTCTCAAACGAAGCCTAAATCACCAAAATTTTCTTAAAAAATTTGGCATTTTCAATCCATTGAATCGAGCTAGGGGCAATGGGAAGTGTTGTGGCCTTATGCCTACCATTTGAAGAATGGCATTTAAGTTGGTGAGGAGCACTTAAGCAGTTTGCTGTCTTTAACCTTAAAGTTTTTTTGTTCTCCTTGAAGTTGGCCTTACCTACCATGTCATAAATGACACTTAAGGGTTACAACATTCTTAACTCTACCAAATCATTAGACATCTAGAGAGCTTTTGGTTGATGCTATGACCATGGAGCCTTACTCATTTTAAAAGGGGATCTAAGGGTGTTCTGCTTGTTGCTCTATCAAATCATTAGAAATCCATCAAGCTTGTAGTCAAAATAGAGACATAATGGGAGAGGAATCAATATACCATATTGTGAACATTGTTTACATGCTCCCTATTATGCATGTAAATGTACGTCCTAAGATCAATTAAGTTATTGGATGTCAGACAAATTTATAGTCATCCATGAAAAGGAAGAGTAGATAAAGAAAGAGGAAGAAAGACAATAGGGAGGGAAGACTAGTTGAGAATGCCATTTATACCTAGCATACTTGAGATCACAAGCACACTCCTCCCTCATTAGCATATGGTACACTTCAAGAGGATTTTCATCAACACATAGATTTTTCTCCCACTTGGAAAAACTTAGAGAGGTGTTAGGATTTATAAAAAAAGGCAAGGAAGGCTCCAAATACACATGGGAAATCAAGGATTAATTCCCCAAGCAATATCCAACTTGTGAGGGACTAGTTTTAGACAATTCAAAGCTCATTTGGCCCAAAATAAGCTAAAAAAATTATCCATTATTTGATTAAATCAAACCCTACATCGATTGGGCTCTATGATAGTAGGTTTCCACTGAGGATCAAAATGAAACCCAATTGTTCTCAATAATAACCTAATAATGGAGGCTTTTTCAAAAAAAAAAAAAAATCGGGCTATTTTAGATTTATTTTTCATGTCATTTAAAGCATTATGAACATGCTTGTAACATTTATAATTAATGATACATCAATATGATCATAATTGTGGACATATATAGAAGTCGTTTTGGGCTTACAACTTTAAAAGTGGTTTGCATATGGACCATTTCAACTTGGGAATAATTGACATATGATTGGGACTAATTGGAGTCAAAGTTAACAAGGGTTGACTAGGTTTGATTAAGTAAAAAAGGATTGATCAATGTTGGCCAAAGCTGACCTTGATAGGCTTGAATAGACTTGTTTATTGGGCTAATTGGAGTCATTTTAATTTGTTAGAAAAGAGAATGCTATCAACTTAGAAGCAAGTATGATCAATCACAAAGTAGTTGTAAAAGAGTTTAGGCTCCACAAAAGAATATCAAAATTTACATGTTTCGGCTTAAAGTATGCTTATGTCTATGATCACATATAGATTAAATAATCAACAAAGTTTCAAAAAAGATACAAGAAGAATTACAGTACTGCATGCACAATTAGAATATGGATAAAGATACTACTTCGTCTAGTTGAGAAAAAAAATGCAATTGCATGGTACAAATATGAAGGTAAACATCTTCTGCTTCTAAAGAAGTTGAGGAACGCACTTGCAAGCGCTTGAAAGACTTCTTCCTTTTTTTTTTGTTGGATGACATCCTAGATCTCATATTTTCCTCTTCATCTCCTCCCTTTGTTGCTTCTTATTGGGGGATACTCTCTAAGTGAAGATTACATGAGTTTATATATAGGAAAGAGTTCATCTTTTAATGATTAAACATAATGGATGATTTGTGTCCTCCAATGTAGTCTTTTGTAGCATCCTCCATTTAAGATATTATGATTGTCTTCAATTAGTACTTTGTGGTATCCTTCAATATTAAAAAAATCAAAATAAAATATGAGACTTCACATTAAAAAATTATATCATTATGAAACAATCTTCCACATGATTGTGAAAATCAAATCGGACATAAATAAATAATAAATATTAAAAATGAAAATATGATATAAATGCCATAATAATAATGCAATAATACACATATGTGATGAAATAAGTAGTTCTTATACATAAATAATATCTACAATAATTATAAATCAATAATTATACGAATGTTCAAAGAAAAGAAGGAAGAGAACCGATGTGGTTCAAGGAGGGCACCATGCCGTCAGATGTTTGACAAAGAGAGAGGGAAAGGATCACTATTGAGGGGGAAAGATTGAGGGTGAACGAAGCCACTTGAGAAGGAGGGCATATTTCAATATTAGCTTAGTAGTTATTATCAATCAATAAATTTTATATATTTAACTTTTATTGTAAAAATTTTAGCCCTTGGATCTTTGATCAACAACACTTAATAGTGCATCATTTGATATAATTGAAACTGATTCACCGATTCTCCGGTCGATCTGGTGGTTCAAGTTGGTTCCAGTTGATTTGATGTAATACCAATTTTTAAAGATACTCAAATTGATTCCTTGATCAGTTTAAGGTCAAACTGATTGGACCGGCTTGATTTTTTAAACATTGTTCGTTGATGCTCCCGTTAACTTATTAGAATGACTATGTAAAAGATGCATCAACCATATAGATGCAACTAGGGGAATAAAGGAGTCGAATCAAGTCGAGCTCAAGTCAGTTTTGCTTGAGCTTGAGATTTGATTAATTAATCGAGTTTGAGCTCGAGCTTTATTCTATGATTTAGAGCCGGTTCATTTTGTTTGAGATAGTTTTTTTTTGCTATTTTTTAAAGTAGTTTTCTAGTATAAAAATTTCTAACTTATGATATTATTTTACTAAATAATTGCTTTAGAAAGCAATAAAAAAATCATCACAAACAAAATCCTAGAGGGCTTGATTTTGTCAGCCCTACTTGACCACTTACCAAAAATATGGAGCCAATCGATTGAACCAGCTACCGACCCGATTTGATTAGATTCAACTAATCTACTCACATAAGTAAATCAAAGAATAGAAAAATATATATGTATAAAATGTATGATGATGAGCATAACTAAAAGCAACATCAGTAGTTGTGATTGCATCTTTCAAAGCCAACTAAAAAAAAAAGGCAGTATAAATGTACCTTCCAAACGTCCAATAATTAATAATGACATCACACCATCCCTATTTGGACCCATCACCCACTTGCTCCAATATACATTATGATGAGCATATAAACCAACAAAAACTTCAAATAATTTACAAAGATAAAGAAGCCATCATAGGCAAAAGTATCTAAATATTCCGCTGATGATCACAACTACAAATATGGAAAATAATAAGCTTAGATATCCCCTCTATATTTTTTTCTTATATTGAATTTCAAAATTATTGAATTTAACTTGACATGAATGCAATATAAAATTTATTTATATATTTCGTATATATTGCATCAATCTCAAAGCAAATCTAATAATTCGTAGACCCACCATATTCAATATTTGATCAAGATATCTAGAGGAAATTTTTTCCTCATGTGTACATAACACGAGAACAAAATTTATATTAGGATTATTTGGTGCAAATTCACATCAAGAAGAATTCATTAAATGACAATCTTCAATCAATTCTATTAAAAAAGTTGTCTTTTTTAATTTGGCCATGCTTGTACAAATATAATTAATTTCATGCATGGATTATGTCTTGTATTTTTTTCACACTCCATATTGAAGAAATCATAACTTATGGGAACAATATGATTTAATGAACTCATCATGATGTGAATTTCAATCATAATATTATGATATAAAGTGTTTTTTACATGCATGTGCATGCATGCATGGGTACATGCAGTTCATTCATCCTAAATTTACTTATCTTCGCTAACCTGCTAAGTCATGTAGCAGTTGAGCTCCCATCAAGTTCCTATAAGGGATATTTTGACTCTCTCCCTCTAATATTGAAAACTGCACTTCATCTCCATCATCTCCAATGGGTAGCTCCCTTGTAAAGAGCAGAGGCCTCTCATGTTGTTGCAAGCTGAGGGTGAGCTCATGGCCATGATAAGAACCAAAGTCTGTGTCAATAATGCCAAAGTTCTGATTAAGGTTAGGGTTTGGATTGTGGTGATGAGTATTGATGTTGTTGATGATAGATGAGAGGGAGTTTTGCTCGTCTATTTGGAAATGACATGTCTTAGGTTTTCGATCCTCGAAAGCGCCAAGATGAGAAGATGGGCTAGGGTTAGGATTAGGATTTGAGTATGGATTATTGCAGCTGGTTCCTGCTTCTTGCATAGTAGTTGCATGGGAGGATTGGCTATTTTTGTCATTCTCTTTCAACTCTTCCATATACATCTCCTCAACCATTGGTTTCCATAGCCTCACCCTAGCATTTATGAACCAATTGGAAACCTGAATTATCATGACATAATTAATTTAGAAAATATTAATTGGAAGCAGACTTCAAGCAATGCTAATATCTATTCCAACTATTCCATCAAAAAATATTAAACATATGTGCATCTTTTTCTTATAAATATTTGTCATAGAGATGCATGCAATGTTGCATGACAAAAATTCCATCACAAGAAATCCTTTTTATTTTATGCCACGTAGCTAGATTCTTTACACATATCTTAAAGCCTATCAAAATATTATATATATTTTGATACTTTTGGAATACTTTAAGATTGGTGCAAAGATAGATATTCTACTTCACATGAAGTATGTTATATAGTTGTAACTAATTATAAGTAGGGTATATATACAAGACTTACCTGGCTCCTAGATAGCCCAGTTTGCCGAGCCAAAATATGCTTGTCAACATCGCTTGGATACCTATCAACACAAATAATAATTTGATGAAACACACTCGGCATACATACATCGTTTGGGACAGCTTTCTTAATATAAAAATGGTTTGAATTAAAAATTTTTGTACTAAAAAATAGCTTTAGAAAGCAGTAAGAAAATCGTTCCAAACGAAACCTAAATTAATATCAAACTTAACTGATCAAATAATCAATCATTTGAGAGTAAGGGAAACTGATCAGTTAATTACAGATTATACAAATTAAACATCTTGCACTTTTTTTTTCATTTTTTTTACTAGATGTGTGATTATTTTCTTATCAGTTTGTCCAAATCCTTCTTTTTCTATAGATTTTTTCTCTGAAACATGAACATCTATAGGCGCACAATCAAAATTACAGTCAGCCTGATCAAATTTTCTATATTCCAAAACATATATGTTCTATTATTGTTTAGAACTCATTAACAAACATTGCGAAGTAGTTGAAGAAAAAAACAATCAACAGGACAAAGATCTGCTGAATGAAGGTTTTCAGTCCATTTGTACATTGATAAAGAACAAGAAAGCCTGTGGAATTAAACAATGCTGAAACTGTCTGTGCTAGAGTTAAATGACTTAACCATTGACCAAATAATGAGCCAAATTTCTTCTAATTAATTTCTTATAAAGGGAGACAGCTTGCATGTTATATATTTAAAAATAATTATTATTAAATTAAACATTAATGTTTATATTTATATATACAAATAATACAAAAAGGCATATAATTTGAGCATGGTCAACCATTTGGAATCACTGACAGTTAAGGACAATACTGAGTGAGAGGATGAATTGAAGACACGAGTCAAACCAAGATACAATCATGGAAAAACAAATAATTAAAAAAAAAAAAAAATCAATCATCATCATATCAAGAATACTAAATAACTAATGCAAAAAACCTTATATAAATTTTCATGGGGCCCATTGATAGAAAAATTACGTGGAAAAATACACAAGTTGAAGCTCTCATGCATGTAAAGAACTTGTAAAATTAATTAAATCATGAATATGGGTATTTTTTTTTTTAATGAATTATTGTTTATATAATATATAATGTTCAAGTGTAGAGACACCAAAAATAATTAGGAAAATTAACCTCTTTTTTATGCTTAATTTTATTCTATTTATGAAAATTAATATATATATATATATATATATATATGAAAATTAACTAATTATATCACATAATCTTGCCTTAAGTGTGGCTTAATCAGTCTATTCTGATGCATATTTCTTAAGATGTCTTTATTTTAAGCATTAATTATCAAAGCAGCTTATACTACAAACTTGTCAAGCAAAACTGTACTAATACTGTCTAGCTAATTAATCTCTATGCTAAGATATATTATATATATGATCAGGGTTTGAGTACTTTTATCTTAATTATGCAAATTAACTTTCGGAGCAAAAAATATATATAGTTGCAGAAGAAGTTAATTACTTTTAAGGATAAAATTTCAATTTTGTACGTAATTATATAAAGTTTTTTCTTAAAATTAGAGATCTTAATTAACTTTTAACTACCATTGATGTATCAGACTGTAGAATAGGAAATTTAAATCAAAGGAGATATATAGAGATGAAGAAAATTACGGGTGGAGAAAGTGTTCAAAAAGCCAAGCACGAAGAATGGAGACTGAACGGTCAGGTAAGCCACGTTGTGGCCTCCATGGATGACTCTCCATCATTCCAGCCTGCTGAAATGCCTTCTGTTGTCTAAGGCATTGATCAAGCAACTTTAACCTGGGTGTCTCACCCCTTGTCAAGCCGGTCGCCGTCGCCGCGGCTTCATTCTCTCCCATGGCTCTCCTTGTCGCCTTGATTTGCCCATTGATCCCATCTCTTAGACATCGAAAATGTCTAGACATCGCCTTCGAAGCTAGCTGCGAGTATGTTCTCGCAGCTCCTTCGCCGGCGATGTCTTCGAATGATGACACCACAGCCTTCATTTGCTCACAGTATCTCTTATACCTCCTATCCACCTAATGAAATGAGAATGAAAATGTATATCAAATAAAATTGAATATTAGTATTTGCATAATAAATATAAGATAATTATCTTACTATAAAACGACTCCCATTAGCATTCTTATTTGATTAATTATCTTGTACTCTCATGTAAATTCTAGTTATAAGGAGTTTGATCTCTTCCTACATATTACCAAGTGAATTTATGAAAAAGAACTGAAGTTGTCTACCAGACACCTGCTGTGTGCTCTATATTATTGACCAAATAAAGACTAAACAATAGAATAAATAGAAAGGAAAATTAATATTAATTGATGAAAAATAAATTCTTGTTAATATGATTAACTAACTAAGTTTGTTCTACTACCATTCGATCTAAAAAAGAAATTAATGATTCTTACATCACTTGCCACCAAAGAAAATGCTATTAGCAATTCCTATTTTATTTTATTTTTATAAATATTTTGATCGTAAGTCATAAAATATATACAGAGAGTTACGCAACAAATTAAGTCATCTATCCAATCGAATAATATAGTGTGGCAGGCCCAGATTAGTGGGGGCACGTGCTCCCAAGTCCTTTAATCATGTAAAACAAACAAAAAAAAAAACCAAGAATTGCCAGCTAAATTTGAAATGGACATATTCTTCTTAGTTACCTTTTGCTTGATTATCTCAAATAATACATGATCTAAACTTTTTTCATGGATTAATATTGTAATATTAGCCATGAAATTATTTCCATTGCACCAAACTCCCTCCAATTGGCATGTGGAATTAAGTAGTAAACTTTTGATTACCATAGCTGAAGCAATAATCTAAAGTTTCAGTACTTCAGTGGATTCCATTTAATATCAACAATAATGATGGAGGGGATGGAAAAAAAAAAAAGATAGAGTCAGATAACTATGTAAAGTAGAGAATAGAGGTTTCCAAAATTAAGCAGGGAAGCATCAAACTGTCATTCTGTCCCCACTCAGGAGCAGCATCTGCCTATGGTTAGCTAGATATCTTTTCTCAGCACCACATAATTGAACGATTAAAACTATACATAATTAAAAAAATAATTCAAAAAAAAAAAAAAAAAATCACCTCTTCTAGCATGGAGAGAAGCTTGGCCTTCCTCTTCTGCAATTCTATAGGTTCCATGGAGTACAAAGATTGCTGGCTCCAAGAAGAACTGGAATCATCCATTGGCTTAGCACAATTATTCCTCTTGAAACTATTTCCTCCTCCAAGGCTACAAAACTCATTGATCAGCTCTTGCGTTGGAAGAAGATATTTGCAACTTTTTATATGGAAAGGATGGTGTGAAGATAGCTGGAAGGAGGGGGGCCGAGGAGGAGGGTTGTAGAGTGATAAGGAGAGACTTTGAACTTGGTTTGCATGAAGATCAGATTCCAAGGGCCAAGCACTTGCTGCCGCAACCGAAACGGTGGCGTCGCTATCTTGTGAGAATCCCCTCCAGTTATGATTTGATGACATATTCATGTGGAAGAGATCATGACCGCCGCCAGTCTCGAAGTTGTTCATCGCCGACGAGTTTCCGACCATGGCCGAGAACTCATTGAAGGGGTGTTGGTGATGAAGATGATGGGATTCATGAGACATCATGAATTAGTTATAAAGAGATATTGAAGGTGTTTTGAGAGAGAGAGATAGTTTACAGTAAGACTAATTGATCAATAGAAAAGAAGTGCTTCTAAGCTATTAAAGGAGAGAAAGAGCATATATTTCTCTAAATAAACTAAGGGAAGGGAAGAGAGAGGGAGAGATGAAGTAATTATCTATCCGTATGGCTTTCTAGCTAGAAGAGAGAGAGGAGTACTAAGCTAATACCAGCCGCCGCATGGTGGTCCCCTGAACACCTTCTAAGCTCTAATCTTTTTTCTCTTGGAACCTTAACTCCTCTTAGTTCATTTAGTTTCTCTTTCTTCAAGCTTCTTTAATGGCTACTCAACCCTTTAGGTAAGATATGGCTTTTCTTTACAGTACAAGGAGTGGCCAAATCCGGGATTGGTACTAATCCCTATCTCTTCAAAGTGGCAGTTCCTCGCTTCCTTTTTTCTTCTGCCTCTGTTCCCTAAGTGAAGTAGCTTACGAGATTTCTCACCATCTTCCTTCTTCAACAAGAGAGAGAGAGAGAGAAAATAAAGAAGAAGAAGAAGGTGTGGAAGTGGTCCTTCGATTCCAACCAATTCCAATTAAGAGCCATATTAAAGGAGGGTAGCCACAAGCGATGGGACCGCTTTCCCTCTTACCTTTTCTTCTTCTCTCCTAATATTTATTTTCTATGCTCACTTTCCCATACAACATATGGAAGCATCAACTGTGCGCGCGCGCGCGCGCTCATAGTTTGGAGAAAACCCTTTGGAAAGTAGTTCATTTTTATTATGTGATTAGTTATGTAAATATATATATTATGCTTTATAGATAAATGTATACATTTTTTTATTTATTTTGCTTAAGAAAAATATGAATTAATTAAAATTAGTCAAATAAATGGATAAAATATTTATTGCATTTGTCCCACATAGATTGTGGCTCCTTTTTGGAGATATGTTAACTTGACTTAATGAATCAAATGATGTAGGTTGAGGATAGAAGATTTGACAATAGGAGATGGAGTGTGGTTCAAGGGATGATACTGAGAAATGATTTGAAAATGTCAACTTTGGATGATTCACTTCTCCTGTATACATGTCACGTTACTCAATTATATGGACTAAGGTTTTTTTTGGGATAACTTTCTTTATGTTTCTTAAGGCGGCTTTTTAGTGCAAAAATTAAAGCTGCTTTAAGAAGCAATAAGAAAGTAATCCTAAATGAGGCCTAAGTAGATGAGTCAGATCATAAGAGAGTTGATGACTCATTTGCTAGTAACATGTTACAGTTATAGATAATGGGTTGTGTTAATTGATACTATTAGTAAACGTGTGTCAATATAAGCCATCCATTATATGAGTATTAATTGAGTTGATGTGACTTAACAATTTTCTAACTCCATCTTCATTGGTTCAAAGGAGTGTGATTACAATAAAAAAAAAACGGTAGAGAAACATCCTAAGTTCTACAACCATGATAAATTATTTGCGCTATCATGGGAAAAACTAGCACCTCTTTGGCACATACTAATCCTAATCCACTAATGGTTCCTACAAATGTTTTGATTTTGTGTCTTCTCCTTCTTTGTTTCTATTTAGTATCCTCCTCTATAACTGGTGTTTTTATTTTATTTTTTGGATAATAATAATCTTGATTCTAGTCAGTATTATTTTGTGGGTTTGTCTTTAGCTAGTTGGTGTTTTTTAGAAATTTTTATAATATTTTTTAGTTCATTTCTTTTCTTTTGGGATTAAGATTCACCCATTTGTATTTTTATTTTAAATAGAGAGAGAGAGAGAGAGAGAGAGAGAGAGAGAGAGAGAGAGAGAGAGAGAGAGAGAGAGAGAGAGAGAGAGAGAGAGAGAGAGAGAGAGAGAGAGAGAGAGAGAGAGAGAGAGATGTTTGAATTTCATGTCTTATTACAAAGCTCTAAAATAGCATTTACCAATTAAAATTCATATTTAAATTATATGATTGATATATGGCATGTCATATTGATGGTGATATGGTTTTCAAACTAATTAATAAATATTGTTAGGAAGATTTGCACTATTAAAGTTTGTGCATATCCTTATGGAATCCTTTTGTTAGTTTTAGGATGAAAGTCACACTTCAAAGAAAGAAAGGAACTAATTTGGCAACAAAATACTGTTTATTGATAGCTAATAAGATAAAAAATTAAGATGTTAAAGAAATTGTTGAACAATGTGCTATTTAGGTTTCGTTTGGGACGATTTTTTTATTTTTTGCCACTGCTTTTTTGTTTCTTAAAAAAAAAAAAAAAAAAAAATTGTATTAAAAAGCTGCTATAAAAAGCGGAAATAAAACAATCTCAAATGAAGCCTAAGTTTATTATAAAACTTCGTAGTAATTAATACAAATTTATAAAAAAATATTATTATATATTGATGCTTATCTGAGACGAAAGAAGTTGATTAAACACTACAAAAATACATGACTTTTCTGACCCCAAATCTGTCATCAATCGCAAATCTTGTCATAATCAAACAATATTTTTCGTGTGGTGGCCCATTAAAATTATCAGAATTATTGTTATTATTATTATTGGATATCTAGGTCAATTAAAACAAACTCATACACACATCATATATGTAAACTTAAAATTTAAGACCTCTTGATTGGTTGTCAAAGCCCCCAACCAACAAATCAAGATGAGTTGCACTGTAATTATCAAAATTATCAAAAGAAAAAGTTGAATTGTTACCTTTTACCAAAAAATAAATGTAAAAAAAAAGGAGAAATGTGTAATTTTATTAATTTCAAAGTTTAACTCGACCAAATAATTAGTTTAATGTAGCATCCCTCATGCATATATTGCATATTCATATCCATGTATAAAGTTTCTTATAAATTTGTCTAATTTTGTCTGCCACACAATTTTTATTTACATGGACCACCTTCATCCACTAGTTTGATGGCGCCGACAATCAAGTGGGTTTAAATTGCAAAAGGAAAAAGATAAAAATTAAAAAAAAAAAAAGTTGAAAGGTATTGTTGCAATTTAATACATCAGGTGATGCGCAACAAAGTCAAAGTCCTTGAACTAACATGATTTTCATTGATTGCATGCAAAAGTAGGAAACTTATAAAAAAATTATAATTATGAATCATTTTAATGAATATTTTCACTAAATATTTATGTTACTATTGCACAAAAACAAATAAAATGTCTAAGTTTTTGGGGTTTTATATGGGAATTAGAGCATTGCATGCTTAATAAATGGCTACACCCCCTTTGCTTAGCTTAGATAGCTTTGCATGCCTTCATGTAGAGAGCTAATTCAAGTCAATCAAAGCTAATTAGTCCATTATAACCAAGTTGGTAACTACTTAACCAAAATTTAGTTCAATCAAAGCAGGTTAAGGTTTCATTTGGGATCAGACAACTTTTTTACTGTTTCTCAAAGCAGCTTTTTTGTACAAAAAGTAAATTTTTTGCACTAGAAAATTTGTTTAAGAAGCAATAAAAAAGCTACCCCAAACAAAATCTAAAACATTTGAATTTTAATCAATGATAAATAAACTCAAGCTTAGGTTGATTAATATTGGCAGCCAAATTTGACCACAAGTGTCTCCATTCAAACTTAATTTTGTAAAGCTATAGTTGGATTACAATCAATCTTAGGCAGCTTCATTCAATCCCCAATCAACTTGTTGTCTCAAATATGTCTCCTAAGTGTATCTTTGAAGTATTTTTTTAATGCAAGAGTTTACAAGTCCATGAGGAGACTTATTTTCCTAATAAAAAATATTAAAAGTACCCTAATCATAGATGATGAGAACCTAAAGTATAATAATAAAATAATGGAGAAAGTACCCAAGTCACCCATATATCTTGACTCCAATTTTTTCATTTGAATAATTGATCTATCCAATCACATTGAAATGTCATTCTTTGGTACTTTTTTTAAGGAAATCAATCTTTCATGTTGGAAAAACAATTAGCTATAGAAATAACAAAATTTTATAATATTATATCATTAAATATAAGAGAAGGATGACTACGCCTTTGTTTAGAGTATCTTTCGGACATATTTTTCGTAGCTTTCAAAAGAAAAAATTGTACTAAGATAATATTTTTGAAAGCAGTAAAAAAATGTTCTAAGAGAAATCTAAGAAGGTGTAAGTGCTATGCTATAGATATGTTGTATTTTATGAAATAAAATCATATTTTTATAGCAATGAAAAAGAATGAGTTGTGGCACAATAACAATGTGCATGATTGTAAAGTCATGGAATTAATGCAACATAATATTTTGGATTTAGTTATAGATGTAACCAAGGCTTCTCATTGTCATCTCTCACCTTACTTTGCTGAAAATTTAAAGCAAGAGGTTGGATTATTGGTTCAAGATTCACTGATTGTTTTGAAAATGAGAGTTTTGGTCATCTCTTCCTTCAAGATGACCAAATATTATAAATTAATCCACTTGAAGTTCAACTTTATACATTATCTTTTATTGACCATCTCATCTTTATGAACAAAAAGATATGACAATTTTGAGTCACATGAATTTGGATAAAAGAAAGCCCGTAATTAGACCAAATTGTTTGATCAAATTCATGAAGTCTATTTGAGATTGACGGATAACTTACTAATCAATAAGCTTAAAGATTGGGTGTTGGATTAATATTCAATGATTCATATTTCAATTGCCCATTTTGAGTTCTAATTGAACAAGTTTTATTTTGGAGTCATGCAAAAGGGGTGTATATAAATGAGTCGAGTCGAATTTGAGTCATAGTTAATTTGAGATCAGCAATGGATAAAAAAATTTGGCTCAATCTTGAGCTCAAAACTTGGCTCATCTGTCTATTGCCAAGTTTGAGCTTGTCGAGAGATTGAGGTCATAAAATAATAGTAAGGAATTCATGATGGAAGCTTGATATAAAAGAAGAGGAAGGTGTGACAAGAGTTTGGGGCCAGTAGGATTTAAAGAAGAATACTAATAGAAAGTCATCATAAGAGCTATGTGGAGATGAGGAACTCGAATGCAATTGAACAAGGCATTGTGATTCACAACAAGAGCCCGCTACATAAGAATCAACGAGAATAAGATGAGAAACATGATTTAACCAAGCTGGAACTCAAGCTTGTATATTACTATTTTATAAGTTTTACTATGAGCTCGAGCTTGAGCTAAAGTCTCATTAAAATTGACTTGCAACCTCTACAAGTCAAATTCAAGTCAACTAAGCTCACTTGCATGTTTAATGCAAACAACTTTCAAACCTGCAAATTCTTATCAATGTCATCTTCTCCAATTATCATGATTCTAAATAAGACCAACCAATACATTCGAGGTTCATACTTCTTTGGGGTTGGCCAAATATTCACACTAGGTTATGACTTAGTGGTCAAATCATATCAATATATCCAAGACTAACCTTTCTTTGGGTTGGCTAATCATTATAGGATATTTGTGAAAAAGTTCTCCCAAATCAAAATGCCATTATCCAAATCGACTCAAAAGACCAAAATTTGAATTGGCAATTGATAGTGAGCAAATCATTTGCAATTCAATTGATTGTTTGGAACTCAGTAACTTTTTTAATTCAAAATCAGCTTATACATCAAGAGAGCTTAAGTTTTCATTTGGGATGGCTTTCTTATTATTTCTTAAAATAAGTTTTAGTTATAAAAAAAAATTAATTTTTACAACAAAAAATTGCTTTAAAAAGTAATAAAAAGTCATACAAAATAAAGTCTAAGAGTCACAAAAATTTGGAAGGACATGAAAGGCCAATTGATTTGTTACCATCTCTCCCTATACTTGAATGTATGCAAGTGAAAATCATTATGATTTTTTAATGGGTTTTTTAAGATCTAGACAAGGGGATAATTTAGTATGTATTATGCAAAACAAACTAATAAAATAAAAAAAAAAATCTTTGAATTGAGAAAATAAATTATTTCACACTAACCTATGTAACTAAGGGTTCATTTGGGACGGCTTTTTATTACTTTCTAAAACGGAGTTTTAGTACAAATTTTTTATTTTTGTACTAAAACTCCGTTTTAAAAAGCAATAAAAAAGCCGTCTCAAACAAAGCCTAAATATTATGAGATTATATGAAAGGAGATCAAAATAAGTGAAATTTAAAATTACATTGAGTTTTAAAAGGTTGAAATAACTCCAATTTCAAATAAGATTACACAATTTTACCTTTGTGATTGTTCAGGAAATAAGAAGCTACATAATAAATTTTAATATATTCTAAATCATGCTGAAAAAAAATTATAATATTAGATGATTATTCTCTAAGAAAAAAACAATAATAAAACCATATACTATTTTGATCAAAAAAATGAAAATGACTAAAATTAATTATAAATTAAATTTTATTGCAAGTTATTTAACGCTTCATTTGGAACAACTTTCCTACTAATTTTTAAAACAACTTTTTAGTACAAAAATTTTTTGTACTAAAAATTTACTTTAAAAAAATAGTAAGAAAGCCGTCTCAAAGGAAGACTAAACCATTATTAGACTTGTGAGTTATAAGCTTCATTTAAAAAAAAGTTATGGTATGGCTGAGGACCCTCAGCGAAATGAACTTCAAAAACAAAAGAAAATAGAAAAAAGAGACAACTTTAACCTTTTTGGGATCAACACATAGTAATGAGATGAAGGTTTCTGAAAAACAAATGATGGCATCAAGCTTTGGGAGCTTAAAGAGAAGAAGAGAGCAGAACAAATTATGATTAAATTTATATACTCCAATCCTTGCAGGTAGAACAAACCGCAAAGAACTATACATGATCAGTCTGCACTGTTAGATCTTGTATCCCCAAATCATGGTACAATTCATGGACATAATGGAGAACTGAATGATCATTTTCTCCACCTTTGACCTGTTTTAGATAAGAAGGAATTATCATCGTGTACGATTAGCATCAAATTTATTTTTCAACTCACTTTGAAGCAGAAATTAAGGGTTCGTTTGGGACGGCTTTTTTATTGCTTTCTAAAACGGAGTTTTAGTATAAAAATAAAAAATTTTGTACTAAAACTACGTTTTAGAAAGCAGTAAAAAAGCCGTCCCAAACGAAGCCTAAGGCTTCATTTGGGACGGCTTTTTAGAAAGCTGTTTTAAGAAGCAATAAGAAAGCTATCCCAAACGAAGTCTAAAAAAAATAAAAAATAAAAATACAAAAGAAAAGCATTATCAAAACGTAGAGCATCATTAGGTCTAGTACGATGTTTTCATCTTTGTGAAATTTTGATCTAAGAGGTTAGGGTTATAAACGAGTCGAGCCAAGTTTAAGACATCTCTAATTTGAGCATGTGAATAGAACTCAATTCTAAGAGTATAACCCGCTTGCAAGCTCTCATTTACTATGAAAAGGAGAACATTATAATTCAAGCAATCTTGTAACAAAATGATAAAAAAAATGAAGAGTTAAAAGATAAATAATAAGAAAGTTTTGATAAGGATGAGAAAAATATTAATAATTTTATACTCAAGTACTTTTTAACTAAAATATTTTTCAAGAATATTTTATATTAAAAGCTTTTAAATAAGAAAAATCATGAGCTAATGATTTGAATTGGAGCTAAACCAAACTTAGCTCATTGAGTTTTGAATCATAAGTTATTTATGGAAGTGAGCCCGAGCTAATTTGACTCAGTTGCAGACCCAACAAGTGGAGTTTGGCGACAGTACGATACCCAATCAAGACAAGGATATTTTGATGTGACAAGTAAGGTTAAATATTTAAAATATGGCTTTTGCGCCTTCGCTTTTGGGACTCAAAAAGGCTACATCAACTACCTTGACTCAGGGAGACATGGGGTTCCAGAAGAGGCTATAGGAGATATCACAAGAATGAAAAAAATTGAAGATATCACAAGAATTTCCAGAAGAGGCTATAGGAGAGCTACAAAGGACTCAAGAAATACAAGCACAATCAAAAAGAGGTTTGGACAACCAATTAGAATATAAAGTATCTTACTGGGGCGCCAAATGAAAAGACTAAGGAGTATTAAGATAATTTAATATTTAAGCAAAACATTTTCCCTATAACTTCCATCATTTTTAGTAATATTGGATTAGAGCCCTCTTGCTATGAATAAAACATGTGCTAGATTAACTTCATTTCTGAATAGACTTCATACTTTGCCTCGAAACTCTCTTTTTACGTCCTCAGTTAATTCTCTTTACAAAGATTTTTAAGTGCTTCCCGGAGAATAGTTCTTTGTGAGACTTAGAAAGAAAACTAAACGTAGATTATTGGCCTCTTGACAGAAAATCGGAACAGGGATTAAATGGATTTAAATGTAAGCTATAGTGAGGAGAAGACTCTATAAGACGTTGACTTTCTAATTTCCAATTTACTTCTTTCTCTTTCCCAAACTTTGTTTTATTTTTTTCTGCATTTTGTCTAGAAATCAAGAAACCTGAAGCATACAAGTTCCAGTTGAATTTTTCTTGAAAGGATTTCCCTGATTAGAGCAACTAGTTATCAACTTCAATCAAGCCTGTCATAAAATCTAACATTTAGGGAATACTATCAAGCTTCTTAATTTTGAAAATTATCTTATCTATGTGAAATTTGTGGTAAAGTACGGCAACTTTTGATGTGCACTCAACTTTTATATTTTTTAGCTGAAAGCCAATAGAAATTTCATAAGATAATTGTACACAACGTGATTAAAGTATTTAATAGAAACATTTACATGCTAGCTTCTAGTCTTCAAATCATCAAACTAAAAGGGAAAAAAATCATAGCAAAAAAAATGGTTAGTAGTAATACATCATCATAATCACTGATAATAGTGTTATCCCTGCATTTAAGCCATTTAAAATTGAGAACTATTTGGTTGTTTCTAACTGATTCTAACATTAGTCAATACCTTGTCGCATATATTTAATAAACTTCAACATAAATTTCATACATACATTTTTCTCTTAGTGCACGTCACAAGTCTTTACAAGATCAATAAACTTTTGATGGATCTAATGGTTGATTGACTATACTTAAAAAAACATGAAAGTGTGCATGCCCTTAGTTTTAAAATAGTTTTAAAAGTGTAAGAGATGCTTGAAATTATAATCCACAACTAAATATATATAGGTATAGATATGCTTACATATATGCTAAAATTGCAAAACAAAAACATAAATCAAGAGTGCATTGAATTTGTCTACATTTGAAGCCCATTTCTATGATCTTGTTTCTCTAACAATAGGACAACTTACGGGTACAATGTTCAACTATTTCTCTGAAATAAAACAAAATGCGCCACAGAGCATGTGACATATGTAACATGGTATCAATGAAATACCCGAGTATTCAAGAAGTATAGCGTCCAGATAGAACACAACTAAAAAATAGTGCTTCATAACTAAGTTCATTAGCCTCATTAACAAATAAGCAGAAGAAAGCAACAATAACTTAGTGCAGCGAACGCATACCAGTATAGAGAGTGAACCAACAGCACGACCAGGAACCAATTCCCAAAACCTGGACCGAGTAACTTCCGAAACTTCTTCAAGGGCAGTTACCTAGAGAAATTAGCATGTAGAAAAAACATGGACAAGTCAGCATAAAATAAATGTGAAGTACAAAAGAGACTCTAAATTTAATAAGCTAAACAGGTGCTCAGGAACTACACCTGTCTCAAGCATTTGTTGAAGGCAGAAGTGGGTACATTTGCAGGAACCTGTTGGAGCAAGACACCACCTGTAGCTCGAAAAAGTGGAAGGATGACCACAAATACTGCAGCTGAGACCAGTCCTAAGCACAAAACTTCTGCATTCTCAACACTGGAAAAAATAGAAAATAAAATAACTTGCCAGCATTCTTGGAGCAAATAAATTTTTTAATGTGGAAGTGATGGCTATGAAGAAATGCAGTACTCACCCTAAACTAAGTAACCATGAAGCAAGAACCAAACCTGCACTGAGACAGAATTCACAGATCAGGCTTAGAAAGGAACTTTGCCTTCTGCAGAATTTTTAAGAGAAGGAAAAGAAAGTAAAAAAGGATAAAGTAGATAACGTTGCAACGTTAATTTTTTACACAATTATTGGGCATTATACCTCCTGATAGAATCAGCAAGAACATGCAGGCAGATAGAGTGGCAATTCATATCTTCAGCCTTCCTATAAGCTGCACAGAAAAATCAAAGTGATGGACAAGAAAGCCGTGTCATTTGAGACTCTTTCTGACTTTCCGTTAAAAAAAGGTATCAAAAGAAGTAAATGTGCTATCCAGTGATCTAAAGCCAAAATATGATTACAAATCAATAAAGATATCGATACATTTTTTTAAATATACCTGTCAGGAAAAAAATGTAGTCATAGTATAAATACAGAAACGAAGAAATTGGAGATGACAACAAAATTATAAAATAATATGAAATTTGAAAGATACGTTTCTACATTTGAAACAGAGCATTTTACCAATATTAACACGTGCATAGTTCCGAAAGAACCAAACGCCAAGTAAATTCACCAAAAGATTGGTAACAGCCGAAACAATCAGATAATGCCTAAAAAATAGAAAATATTAATTAGCAAGAAAATGCTTCAACAGAAAAGGAATATATGATCAGCAACATATAGAGCAGAATTAAACTTATAAAAGAGGTGGCATAATCATTATAAAAAAGGTAATATATATTCCAAGGCAGTGCTAAGGGTTTGGCTATTTTATTGGAGCAGATTTAAGTCAGCACTCACTGGGGATGCCAAAAGAGAAGCAAAGATTAGTAATCCTAACAATTTTTTATGTTTACATTAAAAAAAAAAAAAGGAAAGGCTCTATTCATCCAACTTGAATCAGATACGCATGTTCCAATTTTCTTGACAACTGAAACTTTAACAGAGTGCTATTTATCCTTCAAAAGTTCGACGTATGAATAAAAAGGTTATAGTTTAAGAAACAAGCAAAGTTGACACAGGAATCGAGGGATTAAAGGAAAAAACATTAAGCTTTAACTAAATATTGCAAAGTAGCAAATTTTATTTATATTTGCAATAAAAAGGAATTTAACTGGGGAAAAGATAACACAACAATCAGTCCACAGCATATGGCAAAGTCAACAGAAAGTGTATGCATTGCAAGAGGAATAATTTGGAAACAATCGGCACCACATAAAGCCAGCCACACATCCAAGCTCATGAAGATAGCAACTTGATACAGCCAGGAAGGCCATTCTACATGGAAATTTCATTAAGTTTCTAATAGTATTTCTAACTTTAACGTATCTAATTTGACTTAAATTTATGAACTTATCACCAATACCATAGATTTTTCTCTATTTCCTTCTCTTGCAAACTCCGATACAACACCTTACCTAACATATTTGCTCTTTTTTTTTTTTTGTACCTAACATATTTGCTTTTGTTCAAGAGTTAACTTATAAGTAGGGATCTTGTCTGCTCTTGTTTCGATTAGGGAGTAGATGTATTAGATTCGGCTTTTGTTAAAAAAAGTAGAGGTGGAATGTTAGACCGGTCCACTGGAACGGTCCAACCAGTCAGCACGGGACCGGCCCATCGAAACAGAGGCGGGATCTCCGCCTCCTGCGGAGATCGGACGGTCTGAATGCCCAAGCAGAGCCATTTATGATGGATTTTTGAGGGTTTCGAGAGGGAAATTTGAATGTAGGGACTGTTTAGGGATTTCCTTTTGATTTGTATGCATTAAATAGCTGGTTTTTCTAGGGTTAAGTCATCTTGAATTTGGCTGAAATTTGAGATCTCTTAGATTTAGGTATCCTTTGGGTTCTAGCGGCGTCTAGAGATTTGGGAGAGATCGATTCTCCTCTCGAATAGAGGATCAAGCGTATCTTGCTATTTTCCGTTTCACTTTCATCAAGTAATACAAATTATCTACTATTTTTGTGATTTTGTGTGGATTTTTGTGAGGAATTCTAGCAGTTTTTAGAAGATAGATAGGAAATACTTAGAATCTAGAAGTGTTTCCTATCAAATTGTCATGGAACTAAAAAGATTTGATTAGAAAGTATTAGAAATGACCTTTTTCATTAGATTTAAATAAGAATTAGACTCTTAATAGAGCACAATAGAGAAAAAAGGATTCATGTAGCCAACCCCATATATGGGATATAGGCATGTTGTTGCTGTTGTTATAGTACTAATAGTAGATATCCTTTCATATACCTAGAGATGACATTTATTTATGTAGAGTTATGGATAAGCTTCTAGGAAGGACAATAGTTTTGCTTAGATTCATATGACAAATATCAAATATTTAATTTCTCGGAGCCAAAATTTTCAAGCATGGCAAAAAAAAGCAAACTAAGACATTATGGGATTCCCTTTCCCAGAACTCTACTATTATCCATTTCTTTGCCTTCCACGGTTCTCTAATTCCTGGGATTATAGCTAGCTATCAGCAGCCTTTCTATTTTGGGAAGGTAGCATCAACGTTTTTTCCAAGTTTCCTTCAACTACCTCTATTTTCCCAAAACTATAGCAAACGAGCGACCCTTTCTACTACAAATTTTCTTCTTTGGTTCCTTCGGTTGGCACTGTGGCACATGCCATTTTTAACTGCTTTGAAAAATAAAAAGGCCAGTTTAATTGAAATTTTTTGGAAACTCAGTGTAATTCATGTAGGATGTGTTGAAAAATGATGTATTTGATCAGTTCTTGATGGATCCTAAAATTTATTGTATTTAGGCCTTTTTTGGGCTATAAATCAGCCTCTAACTACATGTAAAATTCATTGAATATTTAATAATGAAATAAAATTTCAATTTCCCCCAATTATTGTGTATGTTATTGAATGTGGACTCTTAAAGCACTCTCTAAATCTTGAAGACTACTTACAAGAGCAAGTGTCCTTGAATCGGTGTAAGGCTTAAATCTTTTGTTAAGTTATTTCTATCCTGATTATTTTTATCTACTTATTTAATAATTAGTGAATATAAGTGATTTAAGTTTTATGGTTAATGTGTGTCAGATTCTTTTTTGTACGTAAATCTTGAATTTTATAGAAATTTTATAATCATTTTTAGTTTTTTCTTATGACATTTTGATAGTTTGGTGACTATTACATTATTGTTTCGAATGAAATAGGTGTGTTATAGTTTTTGCATTAAAGGTTTTTAAATTTTAATATTTACTAAATTTAAGAGCTATCATGGATTGTGGCTTCTGAGTATTTTCAATGGGCTTCTCATCATAAGTTGCATTAGTGAATCATTGACCAACAGCTAACCTACATGACCCAATATTGGTGAGAACCATATACACTTGGTACATACTCTTTAAATAAATACATAAAACCAAAAAACAAACATCATTTTATTATTATTATTATTGATATGCATATAAATTGTAGATTGAAATAAGTGCAATTCGTGTAACAAATAGAAAACAAATATATTTAACCAAAACCAATAAATCAACTCAACCACCCTGTCTTTCAACAGCCAACTTTGCAAGTCACTGCCTTCAAATGCATTTTAGGGGAGAATAGGTTAGGATTTCAATCGCATTCTTTTTTTTCTTTTTTTTTTCTCTCACCACAAGAAGAGCCATTGCAAGCTCTCTTCTTCCCAATTATTGTTAGTGCAAGCTTTCTCCATTGGAAGAAAAGCCATCACAAGCCCCTTGATACTTCGTCCTGGTCATTGTTGTCCCCCTCTAGCATAACTTCTTCATCCCTTTCCACTGCAAGCCATCACAAGTTCCTACCCCAACGACATTGCAACTTTTTTGAGTCTCTTCTCCTCTATTTCTCTCCAAATTATAGTCGGCAACTACTTTCTCTTTGAGTTATAACTGATGAACAAAGTAAGCAATGCATTTTGTGTAGGGAAATTGATGCGTCTTTGAAGTAAAAATCGCAAGTAGATAAGAAGAAAAATACAATAGCCAAATAATAGGACTGATTTTTTATAATCTCTTCAATGAATAATGAACCATAGAAGTGATCTACTATTCCAAAGGTATATCGGCTCTCCCACAAACCCTATGCGCCGCTAGGAATAACTAAAAAAAAAACTACAACAAACACATAAATCACATAATGAAAATAAAACAACCTCATTAACCTTAAATAAACCATCATATTTCCCACCCAAATTTGAACTCAAATCTGCCCTCTTTCATTTAATAAACTTTTCTAATTATTTCTCCACCTTACATAGTGAATGTTAACTCTCCTGAGCCTAACAAGGTGGGGCCCCGTATCAATACCCCCCCACACACACACAAAAATGCACTTCATCCTCATGGTGGAAGGATGAAAACTGTCTAGTCCTGACTCCTGAGCGATCATATCCAAGTAATTTAGATAACCACCTCGGATGTATTCAATATCTCTTGGCAAGAAGCGATTCATATCTACACCAGGAATTGTTTCCTCCAGCGCCCATTTTTGATCAGCTTGATGTTTCTGATCTTCTAATTTCATTCTCAACTCTCTCCAAAATGTAGGATGCAGTTTGTCAAATCGTTCCACTTCATCTGAACCAAATGATGCATATTTCTCTAAAAATTTCTGAAGCAACAGCTTCCTTCCCTGATCAGGACTTGAGGCTTCTTTATACAACTTTTGTATTGAGCTGTATTACATTCCAATATTCATGATGCTGTGTATTTCCTGATATCCTTCTCTTTGCTTTAGTTGCTCCTATATTACTTCAACTCCATGAAAAGCATCAAATAGATTTAAAAGATACGAAAAGTCCAGAATATCATCATCCTTAGTCGCAGGGAAAAACATAACGATCTCAACAAGTGAGATTAGTATATTATCTCTAGGAGCAATATCGTTTCCAGCTAAACTGGAGGATATCGATCAAAGCTTCAAATCTAATAGAAATGGAGTGTTTACCAGGAAGAGCTTTTGTACCAGGAACTACTTTTCTGACATATTCTCCCTTACGGCTCAATTCAAGAAGCCCTGGGAGTTCTAAAGAAGAAAATGATAATACTTTCCTATTTTCCTTTAGCAGAGAATACTAGGTAAGGCCACCTTCCGTTGAACACTCAAAAACTCCAGAAAGGATGCTTTTGAGTAGGGGTGCCAATTTTTGACACGACCCGAAACCCGACCCGAATCCAAAATGGGTCGGGTTTGTGTTCAACAAATCAACCCGTTTTAAAAACTGGGTCGGGTTCGGGTTGACCCATCAACCGAAATTGACACGAAAACTTGTATTTGACTTGAAAACCCAAGACTGACCCGTTTTTTACCCGAAAATCGAAGATTGGCCCGATTTTTGACCCGAAAACTAGCAATTTTGGGTCAACCCCGGGTCATTTGTGTCGGGTCGAGTTGACCTGGACCCGAATCGGGTCGGGTTCGGGTCCGAAAACTTGACCTGTTTTAAAAAATGGGTCGGGCTCGGGTTGACCCGAATAGTGCCGGGTCAATTTTGGGTTCGACCTAAACCCGACCCGTTGACCTGAATTGACACCCCTACTTTTGAGGCATTCGGAAAAAAAAAACAAAAAAAAAACCTTATTGTTATCTTCATCTTCCTTAGGAGCATCATTTATAATTTCAGACTCATCTCTTAGGTTCAATATGTCCTGAAGTCTATTTATAGGAAGTGGTACTACTGTTGCAAAATGAAAAATTTGGAGGACAAGTTTAAGTTGAAATCATTAGGTGTTCATAGTCCATGTGCATGTCAACATCTTTCCAAGTATGCAATAATTCCCCAGTGGATTCCCCATCACAGTGGCTCAATGCAAAGCCTAGTAGCTGTTTCCGGAAGCTGGTATCCAAAGTGTCTATCTGGGTACTCCTTACAATTGTAGCGCATAAATCCCAGATAGGACCATGGCCCTTATTTGCTAACACAAGGCAGAGATAAGAAGCCAGTTGCAAATCGCCAGCTACTGCAGCTTCTCGGGCTATTGCGTCTTCAACTGCAACTATGTCATTTGGAGATCCAAGCCCAAGCAATTTTGCAACCGCAATGAGTTCCTCAATATTAAGATAAGCTCCAGTTTGACTTGAAATTGCCATGTTGATAACCTCCATTGGATTCCTTATCTGCCTAAACTGCACCGGTAGAAGAATCACACCAAGAGTAGTAACTAGTAAATGCTTCAATAACCTCCGACTAAACAACTTTGCTATTTGGAGACAGATTGAGACATTCCCTTGCCTTCCATATCTGAATTTCATCCTTTGAATCTTCCAGTTTAATCAATTCAACGTCAACTTTGTCCTCTTCATTCACTCCTTATCGATCAATTTATCTTCGGAATGAACTTGTGTATCACTTATTGAATTCTCACCCTTCCTCTCCTCAATCATTTGCATCTTTAACTTTCCCACCATAGGATCATCATGTTTCCCCGTGTATTGAGGGTGGGAATCCCACCTCTCTTTCATCCTCCTTGCATGACCCAAACCCTCTAGCTTGGTTCGACCCCTTCAATCTCCGATCGCCCACTCCCCTTGCCCGAAATATCTCCAATAGTGGTTGGTCACCTTACTAGCTCCACCACAAAATTCCCTCATTGTTGTACCCCATCCAGAAACCTTGATTTGCACCTTATTAGAGCCCTAAGAGGCGGCTCTTGATAAAAGAAACTCTCCGGTCCAACTTCTCTTGTCCGATCTCCTTTCCCTCATATTTGGCCAAGTGAATTATGGCCAAATCTTTGTTAGGAACTTAGGATTAGTAAGCAGAATCACCAATAAAGTTTTGAATTGCATCTCAATGAGCTTCCTCATCTTTACTCCATCCCTCCCAATCAGCTCTCCATGGTTGTAACATTTCTTCCATGGTTGAGAACTTTTCCTCTGTCCAGGATTTGATTTGCTCCACTTTGCATTCCAACGCATCTACCTTCTTCATTGCCATCTCTCCAAAACCTCGATTTAATTGGTAAAGAGAGTCGCCTTAGATGGTTTGGTAACATAAAATGGCGGCCTTCCAATGACCCGGTTAGGAAAGTAGACGTATTAGATTTGAGTATTTGACTTATGTTAAGAAAGGTAGAGGTAAACCTAAAAAGACTTGGTTAGAAAATATTAGAAATGATCTTTTTTATTATTTAAACAAGAATTTGACTTTTAAAAAAACACAATTGAGAGAGAAAAAGGATTCATGTAGCCGACCCCGCGTAGTGGGACAAAGGCTTAATGTTGTTGTTGTTGTACTAGAGGGATACTTTGTCAGAGATTGTATGTCATCATTGTAACTGAAGCTGGTCCTTAGTGAGCATAACATTCCTTTCATTCTTTCCAAACTTGATAAGATTTTCCTCCAGGATTTTTTTGTCTCTATGGAGCATCTGCCTGTACATTTATCATATAAGGCTAGAGTTGGTGGACCTGTTCAACATAGGTGAACTTATCCTTTTGAAAGGTAACTTCCTGCATACATAACATCTCTAATATTATTAACAAGTTATGATTTCATAATCATACATCGTGCATGAATTTAAATAAACTTAAGAAGACTGTTAAGAACAAATCATGTCCCGAAGAATCAATATATGAAGCATACCTGATGTATGAGACAACCCAATTATACTACTTTGACTCAAAGTTACAATCAACAAGGACTATTGTTCAATGTCGGTGGATATATCATATTTTAATTGATAATTATATGATGATTAATCTTATGTTATCTTTTGTAGGATAAGTATACATGGCTTTAAGAAAGCTAGGCTGAAGCTGGTGAGGGATCCTCTGAGGGTTCAACATATTATTTTGACTACCACATTTAGTCGCAAGTAGTAGGCGGAATGCAGAAGGGATGAAATTATGGATTAGGTTCACCGTTCACAGGCCTATGCATATGAGAGACAATCTTCTGGTGCCTCCAGCTTCTCTGCAAGCAACTAGGAGAATTTGTATAGCCAACAGGTGGCTAACCTGACAATATAACTAAAGAATGTTTGAAAATCATAAGTGGACATGCACATGCAGATACTGGAATAGCTTCAAAGAAAGAGAGAACATATTAGTGAAAATCAGCATGTGCTTGTATCGGCCGAGCAAGAGAGTGATGATACAAATTCTGATTAATGAAAATCATTCTTTGCTTTTTCATGCATGTTGATTTTTTATGTATAAGAATTGTATATTTTATTATTCTAGAACAGTTTTAAACAATTTGTGCAATTTATTTAAATATTTTTTATCAATATGTATGTGCAATGTTGAAATATTAGCATATTTAACCAGTGCTTAAAATTTGTTTGAACTATGAATGTTGTAAAAGTTGAATATATGACATAAGTTTTTTTTTTTTTATGATACAGGTTTCCGGTGGATTTTTTGCCAGAAATAACAATATGACGAATTTTAATAACATTTGCGATGAAAATTTTTTGTCATAAATTACGTCGGATTTGCGGCAGAAATTTCCACCATAATTTGCAGCAAAATTTGCCGCCGCAAATACACCATAATTTACAGTGAAAACTTCTGCCGGTGGAAAACTCAACAAACAGTGACATTTTTCGATGTTGAAAATCCGCCGAATAGCTGCTGGAAATTCGCCGGAAATATTTCTGGCAGATTTATTTCTGCTGAAAATAGCTTTCCGACTCTGCTTTTTTGACGGATTAGATTCCGCTGAAATTCCGCTGGTAAGCCTATTTACCAAGTCGTTAACTTTCTGGCGGATTTCGCCAAGTTTCTGGTGGAAACTTCAGCCGGAAACAGCTGAGTTTCATATAATGTTGATACAAGTTGTTAGAGCTGCTATCACACTAGTTTCTCCCAACTCCCAAGTAACATCCACTATGTTGAAATTGCACTAATACTTGTTATTAGTTTAAAATGTTTTTCTTGAACAAAAGAAAAACTTCAAAACTTACCTACAGATAAAATCAATGAAATCAAAAGGGTACAAATAATTTTTAGCTAAAGAATAACGTCTCTACACTCATGCATCTTCAATAATAGAACACTGAATCACTAAAGCCTACAGCTGTGGCAGATTATCATGTGTAAACAAATGATATAATGGCAGCATGGACAATAAAAAATATTTTGCATTTCATATTCAACTCACTATTGTTAAGTTAGTGTACAAGTTGATACACCAGCTAGTGATTGATTCACAATCAAGTAGCATTGCCAATTGATGTCATTACTGTTATTATAAATAGTGCATCAAGTTCAAAAGACTTACTTGTGCTCTGATTCATCCTGAATAAATGCGTGCAACGCTTCCACTGCCAAGGAGAAGGACATGAACAGAAGAAACAGCTGTCTACATAATTGAAACAGTATCACATGATCATCATGAAAAAATTTACTATTGAAGGAAACAGTCACAGGAATCTATCATGGCTAATACAGTTGCATCTGTATAATGTTAAGCAACTGGAAAATTCAAAAAACAGCAAGGAAACGAGAGAGAAACAGTACATTATGGCATGGATTGAACCCTATCCAATCAAAATATAGTTATAACTATCATAATATATAGCAATAAAAAAAATGGATTCAGTCTTTAGCAAGAACAGCCGCAATTGGGCTGTAGAAGATCTATGATTTCATGGTAAGCTGCATTCATAATATATCCCAGAAGGTAGTATTATGATTTCTTGGTCATTTTCTTAGTACATCGCAAAAGAATAAGCATTCAGATTAAATATTGGTGTGCTATAAATGATCATGCTCGGGAAAAACACAAAATTGAATAATATGGTTGCATCCATAACCTTCAGAGTATATATAGAAATAGATTGTGCATTTAGAATTGTTGTCATATTATCAAGCTCAACTAGATGGAACGTTTGGAATTGTGTAAAGAAGAGCAAGGAAATATAAGAATATGAACAGAAAATACTTGCCTATACATTAGGTTGGGAATTCTATTGAGGGAATTCTAAATTGAGTAAAGTTGATCGAATTATCTATGAGAAATGGTTTTATCATGTTTTGAAGCCAAAGGCGATCACCTAAAACCATAAAATAGAAAAATCTACCTGAACTTTGAATTTGGATTTCACTTAGGTGGATTTGATTAGGATCCAGCAACAAGATCAACTGCAACAAGCGCACAAGTCTCTTCAAAGGTCGGGAAACTTTGAATCTGTTCTTTTGGTGTTTTTTTTTTTTTTTTTTTGTTAACGTAACCAGTCAAATTTTTTACTGTTTCTACTTTTCTTTTTTAAGTTCAACCACCATTTCTCCACCTCTCAGTATATCCACATTAAAATTTGGCATGTTGCTTCTACATAAAATCCTAGCCAATCCTTATATGTTTATCAGTAAAATTGAGTTCATTTAAGATGCATCACTATTCACAAGCATGGACATCCTAATAAAGATTATCTTCTCACTAAAGATGGTTCCATCATAATTCATGAGTCATACGAACTGTTAAAAGCACTAATTTCGGTGGAAGTTTCAAGTTGGTTAAATAGTATATTAGGATGCAATATGCATAAATGATTTCCAAAATCAGATCAGCTTCAAGATTAACTATGTAGTAGTTAACATTAAATTTAGACCTTCTAAAAGGCCTTCAGTAAGCAGTAGAGTGAGGCTCATTTAGATCTTTCTGTTGCTCTAATGCAATAGAGGAAAGATTCCTGCTCTAATTAATCTTTTGATGCTGCACCACTGCCCTATATTATTTCGTTACATTTAGCCTACAAGTTTCTCTCTCCGTTTCTTTAAACTTGCAGAATACAAACGATTGAAGATAAACGACTACCAATATACTGAGCTTTTCCATGTAAACTTACAATTGCTACAACTAATTCTAATTCATGACATCATCATAATTGGAACAAAGTCATATACTAAAACATGATCACCAGATAACACTGAAAGACAAACTGGTTACTCAACTTTAAGGACGTATTGATTTCATCAAGAAATGAAACAGATAATCCAAGTTATAAGAACTCACAGCATTTGTAAAAGCAGCTAAAACTTCCAACCTCTTGTACCTAAAGAATATCAGAAGCAGAGAGTCCATTAAAATTTAGATTGCATCGAAAAACTACTCAAAAATAATCTTTAGCAAGCCTTCAGTTTTTGTGGCTGTGGAGTACATCTAAAAGAAAAGCTCACCCATAGGTGTATATTCCATCAGGCTTTTTCTGAGCAGCAGTCATTGCAAACAAAGAAAAGGTTAGGAGGCCACAACCAAATGTCAAATGGAAGGAATCAGAAACAAGACCTGACATGTCAACAAAGGAAAAAAAAAACAACCATGAGTAACCCAACTAATTCACATAAAGAATCACGAATAAGAATAAGAAAATTATTGTAGTGCCTATTAGCTTTAACGCATAGTGATTGTATAAATGACATTGACAGAACTCTGAAAAATCAAGAACACGTATCATAACAGCAACTAATCTCTTAATAGTAAAGAAAGTACTTCAAAAATAAACCGAATATATTTTAAATACAAGGACTGTCACTTTACATGTATGATAGTTTGATATCTTAGTCAACAGATCTGCAATTCAATAAGAGCATGCATAAAAAAGTTTATATTCAAATTCAAATTAGAAGGCCTCACTATAAACTCCAAATCATAATTAGAAAATTAGATAAAAGATCATAGCTTTAAATATTTTTACCTGTTGCTGCTATTAGCATTGTTGCGTGCTACAATATACGCGGCGGTAGAGTTTGTAAATTTGCGTCCTAGCGTTGTACGAGTATTCCGCACACAAACAGAAAAGAGAAATGAACACCAAAGTTTTTACGTGGAAAACCCAAAAAGGGAAAAAACCACGGGGCCTCGCCCAGTTGTAAAGTTTCACTAGTGTTTGTATGGAGTACAAAGGTTGATCCGTCTTACAAATCAAGACGATCAGTTTACAATCAACTTCTCATAAAGTTACAAAGTTCTGCAAATTCTCGGCGTTTCCCGAAAATTCAGCAGAGTTCCGGCGTCTTCAGGTGGCAGGAAGAGCTCCGGCGGTGGTTGAGGATGAGCTTCTTCCTTCTCCTTCTTATCTTCTTCTTCTCTCTCTTCACTTGAGTCCCTTTGGTGTAGAATGAGGGCTCTATTTATAGTTTTTCTGGAGTGGCATAGCCCGTAAATAGGCGTGAGATCAAGGGCGAATTGGGAGTGTTTTGAATGGACGGCCGATATCGAATCCTTTGATCATGCACCGTTCGTTTGGCATTTGAAGGCCTTAATGATGTCGGAATTCGGCGATCTTGGGCTCGTTGGATTCGCCTCGTCGAGCCGTTCGATTCAAGTATAAGCTCGTCAAAATTGGAGACCGTTTGGTAACTCAAGTTGCGGTTTGAACCTTCCAACAGCGCTTTGAGCCCTTGATTCGGACTCATTTGGGCTCGGATTGGGTTGATCTTGGTGTCGTTGGATTCGTATTTCCGAGACGCTCAATTTGACTATAAGCTTGCTGAAATCGGAGTTCGGAGGCTCCCAAAATTAATTTTTGAAGTTTCCAACTAGCTTTTGCCTCGAGATTCGTGCCCGATCAAGATAATTTTTGGAGTATGTTTCAAGCATGAATATCTTTTTATCACTTTTATTGAAATCTTGATTGATATGAAAAAAAAAAAAAACTTATTTATGTTTTTTATTTGTAAAAAGAATTTGCAGAAGCTCTTAAACTACTATATACCTGATACATACATTACAGATATAAAGAATATGCATATATGAATATTGTGTAAAGTATGTGTGTACATGTAATTATATTAATATGTTAGTATTTGAGTATTCATGTATATATAAATCATAATAATCACTAGCCTTATCCCAACTGTTTGAGGTTGGTTTAAAGAATCCTCATTTTTCATTTGTTCTTGTTGAGTGCTTTTACGCTATTAAACCTATTCTAGTAAATCATTTTGAACAATTTCTATTCATATAATCATAGGCCTTACAATCAGTTGTAAAGTTTCACTAGCGTAAAAAACCACGGGGCCTCGCCCAGTTGTAAAGTTTCACTAGTGTTTGTATGGAGTACAAAGGTTGATCCGTCTTACAAATCAAGACGATCAGTTTACAATCAACTTCTCATAAAGTTACAAAGTTCTGCAAATTCTCGGCGTTTCCCGAAAATTCAACAGAGTTCCGGCGTCTTCAGGTGGCAGGAAGAGCTCCGGCGGTGGTTGAGGATGAGCTTCTTCCTTCTCCTTCTTATCTTCTTCTTCTCTCTCTTCACTTGAGTCCCTTTGGTGTAGAATGAGGGCTCTATTTATAGTTTTTCTGGAGTGGCATAGCCCGTAAATAGGCGTGAGATCAGGGGCGAATTGGGAGTGTTTTGAATGGACGGCCGATATCGAATCCTTTGATCATGCACCGTTCGTTTGGCATTTGAAGGCCTTAATGATGTCGGAATTCGGCGATCTTGGGCTCGTTGGATTCATCTCGTCGAGCCGTTCGATTCGAGTATAAGCTCGTCAAAATTGGAGACCGTTTGGTAACTCAAGTTGCGGTTTGAACCTTCCAACAGCGCTTTGAGCCCTTGATTCGGACTCATTTGGGCTCGGATTGGGTTGATCTTGGTGTCGTTGGATTCGTATTTCCGAGACGCTCAATTTGACTATAAGCTTGCTGAAATCGGAGTTCGGAGGCTCCCAAAATTAATTTTTGAAGTTTCCAACTAGCTTTTGCCTCGAGATTCGTGCCCGATCAAGATAATTTTTGGAGTATGTATCAAGCATGAATATCTTTTTATCACTTTTATTGAAATCTTGATTGATATGAAAAAAAAAAACTTATTTATGTTTTTTATTTGTAAAAAGAATTTGCAGAAGCTCTTAAACTACTATATACCTGATACATACATTACAGATATAAAGAATATGCATATATGAATACTGTGTAAGGTATGTGTGTACATGCAATTATATTAATATGTTAGTATTTGAGTATTCATGTATATATAAATCATAATAATCAGTAGCCTTATCCCAACTGTTTGAGGTTGGTTTAAAGAATCCTCATTTTTCATTTGTTCTTGTTGAGTGCTTTTACGCTATTAAACCTATTCTAGTAAATCATTTTGAACAATTTCTATTCATATAATCATAGGCCTTACCCCCCCCCCACCCACCCACACACCATTTTTTTTTTTTTTTTAAATTCTCTCATAATACTTTTATCAAACAGTCTACCGAACGCATTTTCTACCTTTCCTAGTATATGTCAAAACCATCTAAGTCTATGGCCACTTTATCTTTTAATAGATGTCTCCAATATTTTCTCTAATATAATCAATCCTTCATTTGTTCTTCCTAGTTTTGCCACACATCTATCTATTATTTTTATCAAACTCAACTTAGATATCAATAATTTTATAATAATACAACATTCAGATTCATACAACATCATTGGACTAATTGTGATTTATAAAATTTATCTTTTAAACCTCCATAATATCCTCTTATCACACAAAAAACCTGCAGCGCATTTTCATTTTAATAATCTAACATTTAGCTCTAGATGTTATATACAACAATTTTTTTTCTCTCTCTTCAGTATAATAGATCAAAGATATTTAAGTTCATCACACCTAGGTATCACTTTAACTTTCAATGATATTGAATGATGATTCTTGATATCATACATACTTAAATTAATATCATATACTCAACCATTATTCTATTAATTCTCATGTCTCTGTCTTCTGAACATTTCCTCAATTATTCTTAATTTTACTTATTTTTTCTAAAATTATTTCATCAGTAAAAAGTATACACGAATGTGCCTGACTTTGAATACATTTTATAAGAATCTTCATAACCAATACAAAAAATATATAAACTCAATGTTGATCCTTGATATAATCCTGAAGTAATTAAAAACTCTTACATCACTCCATAGCTATTCTAAATATTACTTAGTGCTCTATCATGCATATCTTAAATAATGTCAACATATCTTCAAAACACTATTCTATTTAAAACACATCAAATTAATTATCACGTTATTCAATCGTATACTTTCTTAATATCCATGAAAACCATATGAAGAGACATCCTTCATTTTCAATACTTCTTCGTTAATTATCATAACACAAAAATTACTTCCATAGTAGCTCTTCCTAGCATGAAATCAAATTGTTCTTTGAAATTGATGTAATTTTTTTAAGCCCGTATATATGCTCATTTATCCTATCTCTAAAGGTCAAGCCACTCATCCACCTAAGCATCCTCATCTCTGCAATACTTAACTTAGTATTATGCTTCTCTTTTAATGGTCAACATTCGGCACCATAAAGCATTGTAGGTCTCACCACCATCTTATAGAATCTTCCCTTAAGTTTGAGGGGGACTTTTCTATCGCACAATAAGCCCAATGCATTCCTCCACTTCAATCATCCAACTTGAATTCTGCTGATAATATCCCCATCAATTTCACCATCACTCTGAACAATAGATCCACGATATCTAAAACGTGTACTCTTATTAATGACTTGATCGCCCAAAGTCACAATCCCATCACTAAGTCTATTGCTACTAAAATTACACTCCATATATTCAGTTTTAGATCTACTCAAGCGAAGGTTGTTTCTTACGCTAAGACAATAAAATTTCTCGGTGTAATTACTCACACTTTTGTTACCCTGAATACAGTGCTGATATTTGAGATAGAGCATTTGCTCAAAATTTGTATGTAAGAAATGACCACGAAGGAGTTGTTTCATACTATACCAACTACAAACAGGCTCTCGTCCTTCAAGATGTCGTGTCTGTAATACTTACATTCACCAAGCATTGGCACCTCCCTTAAGCCTATAAGCCACATATTTCGCTTGTTTGCTATTTCAATTTTCATGTTTCGAAAAACGTCTCAACCACCCTTTCCCAATCCGAATAATCTTCTGTATGTAATCGGCCATAAAAAAAAAGGAATATCAAGTTTTACACGAAATTCACTGTGATTTCGATCATTCCTTTCAATATTTCTCCTACACATATTATTGATGGGTATGTTATCCCCATGGAACCCATCTGAGTCAAAAATAAAACATCAAGACTTATATGACATGCTTCGTCCTTTGAACCTGAAAGTTCAGGTATAACAGTTGTACATCTCCGGTCACGGGTTCCACCACAATCTCTTCTAACAACAGGTGTAGTTGCCTGTACTGATATTCAATTGCCTGTTTTGAGAACTCGAAGTTCTCGACGCACCTCCATAGAGAAACGATAAAACTTGGAAGCAAGTTCTTCAACCTGTCAAACCAACCCCGATTGTACATTCCACAAAACATCAAGATTGCGATTGTCTTCGCCAGTCTCCCTTAGCTGCAATCCCTCATTCGCCGTGACATTCAAGCTTTGATATCAACTTGACATAGTAAAAGCATAACTAAGCTAAGCAGCTGAATACAATAACATAGCAAAGAGCAAACAAACATGGGCAAAGATTTAGACTTTTTTATATTGAGTCTATCATCCTTCTTCTTCCTTCAGTACGTGTGCGTGCGTGCGTGTGTGTGTGAGCTCTCTAGCTAAAGTTTGTGTTTGATAAAAAGAGAATTATAATAGAAAAAGTTGTATAGTACTATTATAACTAAAAAAGCAACGTTGGTAATGGAGGCTGCAACAGAAGAAACATAAAGATAAGTAAATAAGTAATAGTTAAGTTACTCCCTCGCAGAGTGGTGCACCGTATTAGGTCCTCCCTCGCAAAGTGGTGCATCGCATCATCTAATCTAGCATGGACTCAATTCAAATTTGATCCAAGCCTAATTGGCTCATTGGTCAACTTGTTGATGTAAATCCGTGAAAAAATATAATCTGACCATCAAATGATGTTTGATCTTCAAGCCAAATTTGTAGCCCCCTAATATTAAGTAGCCTTTATTTTTTTAAGGAAAATTTACATACGTACCACTTTATACTATCCTATTTACATATTTAACATCCAAAACTTTAATATTACATACATATCACCCTATATTATTTTAATATCAAATATATCACTCATATTTCTTTCCTATCACTCATATATTTCATTTCTACCACTCATATTTGATATGAAAATGAACTATTTGTGGTATGTATGTAATATTAAAGTTTTAGATGTTAAATATGTAAATAAAATAGTATAGAGTGGTATGTATGTAACCTTTTTTTAAATGGCTACGCACCACTTCATTAAAAGCCTAACTAAGAGATTTTGTGTCCTCCGCATTGAACATTGGAACTTTTACAAGTCTGAAACTGGAGAAGATGTGAAAGGATTAATGGCTATAATATCGATTTCATACAAAAAGGTATGGGCTAACTAACATGGCTAGCAATCGAAAGCCTTGTTTGAAACTCAATCCAATCATCAAATTCGAGTTTTCCCCAATAAATGAAGCATAAAAGCAAACACAAAGAACTAGATCGAAATCCTGACCTACACGCCCAGTAAGCAGTCCAATCATCAACTCGACGGTAGAGTAGGCAACGTTAAGCGAAATCATCAGTGCAAGCCGCCTGACCTGCCGATTCCCAGATCTCACTGCCAATAACACGGACGCCATCTGATACAGAACAGAACGAGTCCGCACACTATTCCCCGTTCCTCCAAACTCTGTCTTCCCATGTCCTTCCCATAACTCCTCCTCCTCCGAGTGATTTATACCGATGCAGGAATCGTTCCGCAGGAGCTGAGGCTTGAAAGACTGGTTGCGAGAGAAGGAAAACCTCCGATCACCGCTGTCGATACCGTATCTTCCGCTCCATGGCCGTTGTGTCTCACCGTCGGGGAGCCGATGTTTGAACGAATCCTGGGTAGCCGAGGCAGAGGTGAAAGAACTCCCGGTGCCGCCATTAGGTTCGGAGGAAACTGCAAAATCTGCCATCCGGGCCGAAGCACAATTGCGCTGCACTCGCGCCGGAATACAGTGGATGGATCGGCAACTGAGCGCGTAGGGTACGAAGGTCGGAATGCGGACCAAAATTATATTTAGATAAATATATCAAACATTTATTTTATTTACTATTTACTATTTACTATTAATCTATTTAAATCATATAATGCTTTATATGAGATAAGAAGTTTGAAGAAATATGTATCCTTTTTTTTTAATTCATTTTTTTTCAAAATAACTCATTGATTTATCAAATACTATTTATATGAAATTCATCTCAAATTATATAAGGATAAAAATTTTCCAATCATATTCTAACAAAAAATGAAACTTTGTTCGAACAAAATTTATGCAATGTTCAATTAGGTTCGAATATGAATCAAATTTTATTAAATTAATATTTTAATATTAATCGAACATTATTCAAATATGACATAAATTAACAATTAAAATACAACGTAGTTCAACGCCAATGGTTATATCACATAAAAAAAAGATTATTTAAATAAAACTTTTTTGGTAGTCAGTTAGATTATTTAAACTATATGACATACAAATTTGATGTCAATTTCTTCCTCAATGATCTATAGCCTTCCGATACTTTTTACATTATTCTAACTTGCTCGCTATGATTCTTTGATAAGACTTCTTCTTTTGTCTACAACCTATAAAGAACTTCTCAAGGATCATATCTGAAGAAATTATTTTGTGCGGAGTATGGATGGGAAGAATAGTCTGGACTGTGAGTATACACACAATGTATACATAATTTACACAATGTGTTTCAAATATGTGATTCTTCCCGTCTCAATTATGCGCAGAATAATTTCTCATATACCTAATTATTTCCTTTTGAAAGGCCTTCAAAATTCTATAATTATTTGTATTGTGATTTGTGACCATTATGATATAAATTTTTTTTTTGTTGATACAAATTCTTATCACTCTCTTTATTATATTGACTATTCTATGATGACCTATCAATAAAATGTGAGCAAGACTAAACAAATGTCTTCCATTAATAGTTGAATGTATTTTAATGAGCCACACAAACCAAACAAAAAACTGCCCGTTTCAGTTGCGTGAGAATGGGAACTTTCTAACGAATCAGATCGAAGGCGGCCTTCGTTTGCTTGGGCTGGGGGAGTAAGGGGGAGAAGCGAACAATGGCGGGCGGGATGGCGAGGTCGCGCGCTTTGTCGGCGCTTGCCTGCGTTATGCTCCTACTGAGCACCGTCAACGCCTGGAATGATGAGGCCATTCCTAAAGTCAAGGTCTTTCCTTATTCACAGATTTTCTTAAACCTAGATTGTTTTTTGCACCATTAGGGTTTCCTCATTAAGATTCGCGAACTCAAGTTTTATGTTCAGTTCACTGTAATATTTGCTCAATGCTATGCTACAGGAAACATGCAGCAGATCTTGCGTCGCCAAGAGTTGTGACAGTGCGTATTTATTTTCTTCCTTATTTGTGTTTTAATTTCGTTTTCTTCTGAAGGGTTGTTTGGCTATAGACAGGTTTTAACTTAAGTAAGATTTAGTAAATCCCCGCGGATTAAAACCTGAAAATTGTTTGAACTATTTGTTTCCGGATTTAAAATTTGTGAGAGGAGAAATCGTTAAATCTGTTAAATTCTGGGAATGTTGGGATTTAATCAGTAGCGAGATTGAAATAAGATGATTGGATTTATTAAAACAATTTGATTTAAAGTTGTCAAAGTTCTAGTTTTATTGGATTTAAGCTAAATCTTGTTTAAGTTCTCCCTAAAACAGGATGCCAAACAGTCCAGAAGACTGATAATGATCTATATTTATCGTTTTTACCTTCTTCAATTTCCTTTGATCCAACAGCTTTTGGAATTCGATATGGGAAGTTCTGTGGTGTGGGGTGGAGTGGTTGCCCTGGGGAGAAGCCCTGCGATGATCTTGATGCTTGTTGCATGGCTCATGATGAATGTGTTGAGAAAGGAGGTAATTTATTTTTCATGAAATTGAATTGCTGGAATGTATAATTATTTTGTTCTATGGAGTTTCACGTGTTATAAATTGCAATATCTGTGATGATTATTTAAGTTACAGATTTGTTGGGATCACAATTTTATATCTTGCGCAAGTCATGAATCTTAAAGCACTTATTTAAGCTGAACTGATTGCAAATTATAGCTTTTGATGTAAAACTTACATGCAATGATGATTAACTAATGGAGTTTGCACGCTTAATTTTAGAAACCACAATAATTATATCTTTATATTGATTTTGAACGACAAAAGAAAACACAAAGAGCGGTAAGACAAGCTTAGGCTAAATCACATTCACATGCATAGAGGTTAAGATCGTAAAATAGTCAATTTAATCTAACATTGCATACATGAATGATTTCAACAATAAATCTCAATGCTAAATTATTAATAATAAGATTAGTCTCTATAAGAAGATCCCTCACTCAACTCTTCCAATTTCTAGGCATTAGCGGAGAAGTATTAACATTATCTTTATGACTATAGTAATAACCACAATCAAGGATGTAACTATGAAGATAGAAAATCGGATGTTGAGTTTACCCAAAAACAAGAGAGATATGCACTCCTGCAAGATCGTTTGAGTGTTGGGGATGACTAAGACAGCCACCATGAGCTTCCTCGCACCACAGAATAGCCAAGACAAGGTGCGGATCTTCAAGACAGCAGCAGTTTTTTGATCTGGACAGATTCTGGACATCAATTGGAACCTTTTAAATGAAGGTATCGTGCTGGGAGATTTGTAGAATCAACGGACAGCAGGTAGTAGGAGAGCAGCCAGCAGTTTGAAGTTTTAGGCGGCAGGAATCCAGATTTCCCTTGGCTGGAATTTTGGGACAGCAGGGAAAATTGAACTTTGATAAATGAGTCTCATGTAGAGGAAGGGAAAAGATGGGGGAAAGGGGGCGGCGGATCCAAGGCAAGAGGGAAGGATTTAGGGAAAGTTTAATTAGGAGTTAATGGCTAGATTGGGGAGAGATAGAGTGAAATTTAAAATTAATTTCAGATTTAGGGAGTAATTGGGGAGTAATTGATTTGGAATTTGAATTTGAATTAGGTGGGGAATTAGGAGGGAAAGGAATTAATTATATCCTTAATTTAAGGAATCTAATTAATTAAAGGGTGGATCTTGGTTGGTCGGCCAAGGAGAGAGGGAGAGGGAGAGATTGGGTATTAAAGAGGTGGGCCCAAGCAATTAGTGGCTTATTTTCTAAAATATGAAATTAATTTCAGTTTGGAGGATTAATAGGGAAGTTTTCTAAGAATGAATCACCTTAATTGGAGGGAATTTGAAATTCAAATTAATTTGAATTTGATTTCAAATCCTTTCAAACTTAGAACTAATTCCAAATAGGAAACTAATGAAGGCTAGTTGAAGGGACCCAAAGGGAGCAAGGGAGGCCGGCAGGTTGGGGATTTGGAGAAGGCGACGGGTGGGGGAAAACCACCAGTGGTCCGGCGGCTGGGTTGGGCTGGAAAGGTGGTCGGCGGAATGGGGAGGGGTGGCGGTTTCGGAAGGGGAAAACGGGAAGGGGGCTGCCGTCAGCTATGGAGAGAGGGGATGTGGCCAGCTATTTGGGGAAGAAAAAGAGAGAAAAAGAAAGAACAAAAAGAATAAAGAGAAGACAAAACGAAGAGCTCACCCGCCGGTGAGCTGTTGGGTACTCTGTTAGCCTCTCCTAGGCTTCACCACCACTCTCTAGAACTCACAAAGAGATCATGACAAAAGCTGAATTTCATTTCAATAATCATCCATCCTCTAAAAAACAAGAGAGCTAACATATAAATAGGCCTCATGAAAAGAAAAGAAACAAATACTAAAATGCCCTTCGGGCTACAACACCACATGACCACCTCAAGGGTGAAATGGGAAAAACAGAAATATAAAATAAACTAGTACATAAGACACATCAAAAATAAAATAAAGTCGAGATCGTAGCCGTTGATCTTCTGATGTCCTCATCAACTTTATTTTTAACAATCATGTTGGAGTTATTAAGGTTTGATATATCATCAAAAACTTATCTTGATCGAGCATGAATCTCGTGGCAAATTCAAATTGGAAACTTCTTAAATTAAACATGGGGTCATCCGAACTCCGATTTCACATAACTTATAGTCAAATTGAACGTCTCGAAAAGACGAACCCAACAACACAAAATTCGATCCAATCCGAGCCCAAATTGGTCCAAATTAAGGGTCTTAAACATATTTAAAAGGTTCAAATCATAAATTGGATGGCTAAATGATATCTAAATGTGTCATGCTTATAGTCGAATCGATACGCTCGACGAGACGCATCCAACAAGCCCAAGATCGTCGAATTCTGACATTATTAAGACACTTGAATACTTGATAAACGGTCCATGATCAAGGGAGTCGATATCGGTCGTCCATTCGAAACACTCCCAACATGCTCTTGATCTTCTTCTTATTCACTGGCCCTGCGACTCCTTGAAAACGATAAATAGTCTTCTCATTGTTCATTGAAGGAGGGAGGAAAACAAGAGAAAAAAGTTAAGAGAGGAAGAGAAATTTGGACCGCTCTTGTCACCAATTTCTCCTCTTCAAACACTGCCCGGCCAATGATCACCGTTGAACTTTCGCTCGGCCATTGACCGTTGCTGGACTTCCGCCTGTCCATTGACTTCGCTAAACTTTTGATCGACAGTCGTCAGACTTCCAATCTACCACCGTCGGACCTCTGTTCGACCGTCATCATCCACACAAAGTTCAACCCACTTCCTGGACTTTTGTAATCTGATCATCCTTAAGTTTAGGAATGAACCGGCCGGTCCGGTCCGATTTTAAAAACATTGTGCATTATGCTTTATTTCATTTATTTGGAATTTGTGGGTTTTTTATGAAGGTGCTAATGCTTGTAATAAGGTGATGTTTGATGAAAGATGAGATAAATTATGATTGCTCTCCATTCCTCTTGAGTGATTGGCTTCACCTCCCCATCTTCTTCCGCCTCAATTGATTATTGCCACATGTTCTCATACTCTTAATTGTTTTTAGTTAACGTCGTCCTCCTTTCTTCTCTTCTCAAGTTTATTGGAGTGCCCTCTATTTTTTTTCATGATTGGTTGCTATCATGATCTATATCTAGGAGTGTCGATTCAGATTAATGTGTAGGATTTGGATTAGATCCAAATTTGACACAATTAGGAAGTACTCGACACAAAGTGAGCCATCTATTATACGGGTCAAAATATGACCTGAGCCCCACTCGACACACACTTGATCCCAAAAATTAAGTCGATTATTTTTCAAGATTTTAGGTCAACCTGAACCAAACTACAATATTACTTGGATCTGTATATTGCTTGCGTCAAACATAATACAAAATATTCGATTCAGATCTATGTTGGGTTGTCGCGTTAGATCTTTTATTGACATTTCAACCTCTATCGATCCCTCAATTCCTCTTCTGCACAATGCCTTTCAAATCACCATCTTCATGCATCTTATGGTGTTTAAGGAAGCTGAACAAGTTATGTGCAAAACCAAAATACTTTTGAGAGTAATTTGATTGTTTAGCTATTTGATAAATGTTATAAACCTCTTCTTGATTGTTCAGGGATGACTAATGTGAAGTGTCATGGGAAGCTCAAAAGATGCATGAAGAAAGTAAAGAAATCTGGGAAGGTTGGATTCTCAAAGGAGTGTCCTTATGATTTAGCCATCCCCACAATGACTCAGGGAATGGATATGGCCATCTTACTTAGTCAGCTGGGAGGACTTAGTGGTCTGGAAAAGGAATGATGAACTGCTCAGACTCTGTTGAATTTCTATTCCATTTGAATCCTGCTGAGACATTTCAATTCCTTTCCTCTCAGCATAATTATTATCATAATTATTTAATTATATGATCAAGTTGTCTGTTGTTTCAGGCGATTTCTTCACAGGTGCTTTTTGTCATATTTTTGTTTGATTATAGAGTTTTATAGCTGTAAGAAGATTATTATCTGATTTTTATTTGTTTAATAATAAATTTATAATTAGTTTAAATGTGGCTTAAGCCATCCCAAATGCAGCGGGTTTCGCCTTTATTTGGGACGGCTGTCTTATGCTTCTTAAAGTATTTTTTAATACAAAAATTAAAATTTTGTACTAAAAAGTTGTTTTAAGAAGCAATAACAAGCTGTCCCAAACGAAGCCTTAGATTTTGTTTAGGATAGTTATCTTACTGGCTGCTTTAAAGTAATTTTTTAATATAAAGTAATTTTTGTATTAATTTAGACATACGGAATGCATAATAATAACCTTGTATTTATTTTTTTTTAAACACAACAAATAAAAAGCATAAATAAAAAAGGAAATTTATATAGATTTGTATATATTTTTTATTTTTATAGAATATTTAAAGTGCGTAAATATAATTATTTTATGAAATAAAAAATATATTTTTCTTTCCAATTTTATAATATTTTTTGCGATGCGTCGCTATTTTATGATTATTGTATGGAAACGTGGAGATGGTGATCTAATTATTATTATTTTTCACGTGGAGATAATGGGCTGTCTGTCATAGAGATAGACTCTCTTGGGCCGGCCATACAGCTCGCCAAAACATCGCTATCCCATCCATTAAGAACTCGCCGGCCGGCCCCACCACTCCATCACTCTTATTACAGATCTGATTTACTCACCCGCATTATCTTCCAACAATATATATATATATATATATATATATATATATATATATATAAAGTTTGATAATGAATTTAAGATTTATTAAATTTATTTTAAATTTAGAAGAATAATAATAATATTAAGCAATCGAAATTTATATTCTAAATCTTAGAAAAAAAAAATACAACTAGACCATTTGATTAAGAAATATGTTAAAATTTATTTTGACAAATTTAAGTTGAGACAGACAAAACTTTTTTTTTTTTTTCTCTAAATATAAGACAAAAGTTATATTAGAATGATCTTATCATAATTCAATTATATGACTAAATTAATTTAAAATTAAAATCATAAGAATTATTTGTATTTTATACCTATTGTGTGCCGAAACATAAGAATTAAAATATGTTTAAGAGTTTGCGCTGTGACAAAGTGGTATTATAGCAATATGCTTGCCGAAAGATGGAACCTAATGTCATATAAGACAAAATGCTAATTCATGGGAGATACCTCTTGAACTCTGCATGTCACAAAGTACTATATGATAAGAGCTAACACTTGAACTTGTAGGGGCTACCTCTATAATTATATCTTTCTCGTGGATGATTCTGAGATAAAGATGGTGATGATTATGTCAATTACTTAAGTGGATGAGATTGTGAAACCTCTTAAATAAAAGAAGTTAAACTCTAAACATCGAGGTGCCCTTTGATGTAGTGATTGAAATTTTACTAAGAAACTTCACATTTAAGGGTGCTCATCCCGGAGCAATTCTAGGATGGGTGACCTACTAGGAAGTTACACTATTATGACAAACCGTGAGTTAAGGGTATAAGGGACCGTAGTCGGGCGATGGTGGTTTAAGGACCACAGTTGACCAGCGACGGAGGTTGGAGGAAACGTAGTCGAACGATGAAGGTCAGGGGGATTATAATAGAGCAGTGGTGGTCCAAAGACCGTGGTTGATAGTGCAATAGATATTTGACAGTGACAGTCGACAGAGGTCCGACGATAATGGTCGGGTGGAGGTATAACTGCATCTACCGGATTAATGTCTAGTAGCAGTGGATGGGTGAATGTTCGTCAAAGATCAACTAGAGAAAGTTCATTGGTGATGGCCAGGCGGTGAGGGTTCGCTAGTGATTGTGCCAAGGTGGAGTTCCGAGATTTTCCAAGCCTTAGAATTCTCTTAATAGCTGGCTAAAGGTCCAAGTCTCTCCCAAAGTCATTTTCATATTGAGAGTCAGTGTCTATTTATACATTTTAAGAGTAACATACTCCATAAATATGAAGAAGATCAAAAACAAATTCAGAGTATTCCATCGAACGACCAATGTTGATTCCCCTTATCATAGATTGTCCATGATGCATTTAAGTGTCGTAATGACATTTTAATTGAGCGACCTAGGGCTCGTTGAATTCATCTTGTCTAGCCGCTCTAGTCGACTATAAGCATGCTATATTTAGACATCATTTTGTCACCCCATTAATATTTCGAAGCTTTCAAATATGCTTCAAGCTATTGATCTAGGTCCATTTGGGCTCGAATGGAATTCATTTTGATATTGTTGAATTTGCTTTGTCGAAACGTTCAATTTGATGGTAAGTTAACTGAAATAGGAGTTTGGATGGTCCCAAATTTAATTTTAGAAGCTTTCAACTTGAATATACATGCCTTAAGATTCGTGCCTAATCAAGACAATTTTTGGTGATGTATCAATATCTATTAAAAAAACTAATTAATTTATATATTTAAGATATAAATTCTTATATAATACTAAATTTTTGAATCATAATAAAAATATCATCAATATTAACTTATTTAAATTATATTTTGATATAATTGAAATATTTAAATGATATATAAATAAATATAAAATTTTATTGTATGTATTGAATTAACCGCTACTTTTTATAAAGATGATCCTAAGACTCTTAGGAAGAAAATAATTTTCTTAAAAACATTTAAAAAATTTCATTTAAGACAATTTTTTATTACTTTCTAAAATAATTTTCTATAACTAAAAATTTAATACTAAAAAATAACTTTAAAAAAAAAAATCCAAACTAAGCCTAAAACAATAACCACAGCAACCAAATAAAAAGAAAAAAAATACGTCCATAAAAATTTTGAACCCGCCTCTTGCAGGTTACAATAATTGAAGCTGCCACCTTCCCCTTCCTCGCCCAGCTCGCCTAGCTAACTACGATGGGCTCCCAATTCTCCAAGCAAATCGAACGCCGGAAAGCCATTGCCGCCGAGAAAAAAGTTCTAGCCGACCTACTCTCCGCCTCCGGCGATCTCTTCCCCGGCTCCGACTACCACCCACCCAACCGCACCAACTGGATCTCCCAACTCGGCGATCTCGAAAAACTCCGCCTCTCCCAAATCGTCTGGCCAGGCACCCACGACTCCGCCACCGACTGCATCGGCTTCCCCTTCATCTCCCGCCCCTTCGCTCAATGTCAATCCCTCTCCATCTACGGCCAACTCTCCATCGGCGCTCGTTTAATCGACATCCGCATTCAACAGGACCGCCGCGTTTGCCACGGCGTTCTCACCACTTACCCAATCGACCACGCCCTCGACCAGATCATCAAATTCCTCTCCGACTCCCCTTCTGAAATCATCATCCTCGAGATCCGAACCGAGTACGGCTACGAAGACCCACCCGGCTTCGATTCTTTCCTAATCGATCGGCTCGGCGACCGCCTGATCCACCATGACGAAGCCGTCTTCTCCCGCACCGTCGCCGAGATCCTTCCCAAACAGATCATCTGTATCTGGAAGCCCAGAAAGGCGCCGCATCCGCCGTCCGGCGGGCCCTTGTGGAGCGCCGGGTATCTTCGTGACAACTGGATCGATACGGATTTGCCTAATACCAAGTTTGAGAGTAATATGAAGCATCTAGCGGATCAACCGGCGGTGACCGCGAGGAAGTATTTTTACCGGGTGGAGAACACCGTGACGCCGCAGGCCGATAATCCGGTGCTGTGTGTAAAGCCGGTTACCGGTAGGATTCAACCCTATGCTCGGCTTTTCATTTCGCAGGCATTTGCTCGTGGATTTGGGGATCGGTTGCAGGTATATTCTACTGATTTCATTGATGGGGACTTTGTTGATGCTTGCGCTGGTCTTACTCTTGCTAGGATGGAAGGGAAGGCTTGAGAGGTCTTAGTACTTGCTTTTCTTTTAATTTTAGGGTGCCCAAAAAAAAAAAAAAAAAAAGGTTTGGAGAGGCTATAATTATTGTGAATTTTGTCTTTAATGATGATAAACAAGGAGTTAAGAGGGTTTTTTTTGGGTGATTTACATTCATATCACTTTATATCATACTATTTATATATCTAACATCTTAAATATTAATATTTCATGTCTGTCACCCATACATCAAATGTAAAAAATGAAATATTAAAGTTTGTAGGATAGTATGGGTGATAGGAATGCAGTATAAGACTGATATATTTGATATTAAAGCTGTTTATGGGTGATATACATGAAATATTAAAATTTTAGATGTTTGCTATGTAAATAGGATGATATAAAGTGGAATGTATGTAAATCTCCCATTTTTTTAATGCATGTTGTGTATTGAAAGTGTATTGTAAGAATGTTTAAGACGTATATGTTTGATTATATGTTTTATATTAATGTATGGAATGTTAGTAGCATGTCTTTTTTAAGATGAGAATCTTTTCTTGTGAATTAATTAATAATAATATTTTTATATACTTAGAATATAAAAAAAAAAATCTTTTTTTTTTTTTTTTTTTGAATTCCTAAGCCTCCAACTATGTAATGTTATTTCTTTTGCCTTAAAGCAATCTTTTAATACAAAAATTAAAAATTTTGTATTAAAAATTTGTTTAAAAAAACAGTAAAAAAGATGTCCCAAACAAAGCCTAAGTCATAGATTGATAAAGTGATTCATTGCGCACTTGCCGCTTGTTGAAAATAGTTTGAGAGTTCTTCAGCAACTTTTGTGCTTTGGCACATTGCATGATGAGTTGCCTACTTGACTGAAGCAGTAAGAAAGTTGTCCGAAACGAATCGTAAACCATAAATTGGAGATGCTTAACATATACAATCTTTAATCTTCTGAAACCGAGTAACATATATATTTTATTTACAGTGTCATATTTCCTTAATTTTATATAGTAAGTTGAGAAATTTTGTTATTACGCATTTTTTTAATAAAATTGCACTGAAAATAATCATGGCTCATTGCTATAGAAGGTTATTTCTCCAAAACCATAGGTTCAAATCACATGCTTTACAATTTCTTGCTCATCACTATGGAAAAAAAAATGTACTATGATCATATTTATATAACAAGCATAGTTGATTATTTGTCTTATATGTTGAATACTTGCTTCCTATATCTTTATAATAAATACCTTATTGTATAAATTAATTATTAATAAAAACATGTGGCATATGTTCTAACCACTTATTTGTGAAAATTTCATCTATTAACTCAATCTTTCATCCTTTTTTTTTTTTCTTGCATTCTTCTTTAAAGTTAAGCCAATAATATTTAAAAACAATTAAAAATCTTAAATTTAATAATGATTTGTTTATTTTGCATGAAAAACAATAATTAAAATACATTCTTTCATTAGCTAGTCTCATATTAAGGAGGATTTGCCAACTACAAATTAAAAAAAAAATGAGCATATTAGCATGCGCCAATTCCTAAAGAAAGCTCATTAGCATCTCATTTAAGGCCTATAAGAATTAGTCTAATGCAAGATTTATATATAATTGAAGTTGTTCCAATAGAATCTATGGTAGTTGATTAATATTCATTATAGGACATTTTAGATAAAGAATATCATAATAAGTTACAATATAATTTTACTTTTCATAATACTAAGATTTCATTTGGGACAACTTTCTTATTGTATTTTAAAACAGCTTTAATTTTTGTATTGGAAAACGACTTTAAGAAATAATAAAAAAGTCATACCAAATGAAGTCCGAACCTGAATCTGCATCGACATCCATAATAAATCACGGTCATTGAGCTAAAGTTTTACCTGCTCAAGAGTTAGAATTAGAGATTGAAGGAACAATTTAGCACAAGATCAAGGAGATATAATTTCGAATGGAGATTAAACATATAACACAATGTATTTCATAATGAATCCTCTAACCATCATCAGGCCGGAAAAGCGAAAAAGGACATTAAAGGCCTTGAATAGGTAGCTATACATACCATGAAGGGATAAAATTTCCATTAGAATTATCATATCAATTCCTGCATTCAGACCTTTTACCAGCCCATTCAAAGTGACCACAGTTTGCTTCTGGATTAGCTGCAGGACCCTACAAAAGAGTAAAGGACAATAAGATTAGCACTTCAAGCATCATCAAACATCAATGGAATGAATAACTTCACAAGAACAGCTTTTGTAAAAATTTAGAATGATCGAGACAGCTATTCTAGCACCTCTTAATCAATTGCTTTGTAGTGAGTCAAAGATTTAGACTTCGTTTGGGACAGCTTTATTACTGCTTCTTAACGCAGCTTTCTAGTACAAAATTTTAATTTTTTTTTTAAAAATTGATTTAAGAAGCAGTAAGAAAGCCGTCTCAAACAAAACCTTAATCTGCCTCCCTCCCTACCTAGCAACAATATGGACAGTCAATATTCAAACATGTGAATATAAACAAATTCCGATTAAGCAGTCCTTCAAGTAGATATTCATTAATCTTCATAATTCAATGTTATAAAGCTTCAGAGAACAGGAGCTCCCCCCCCCCCCCCCCCCCCCCTTTGAATGTGGACTCCATCAATATTCTAACATTAAAATGGTCTAAGAAAAGTTGGTTTTCAAGACGATATTCATTAATCTGCCAAATTAACAACAAAGCTTCAGGGAGCAGGCTCCTTACGTTTTCACCCCTACCAACCGTTAGCACGGAAAGACAAACAGAATGAAATCATACCAATATCATTTAATAAGAACAAACAAGACGGGTCTGAAATTGCGCATTTCAAAACTTGAGGATCCGAATTACCATAAAATAACATAAAGGACCCAATTTCATTTTTTACAAGAAACAAACTTCCAACTTCCAAGTATTGTAAAGTTTGCTGAATAGAGGGCCTATTATTTTAAAGGTTATAATTCTAAATTTATTTCTCCTGGTTTAAATGAAGAAAAAGAAGAAAATCTAAAAAGCCTCGTAATTTTATAGGAACTAATCATTCAGTACACGCTACTTAGCATTAAATGACTGAAAAAAGAGGTTAGAATATCTTCAACCTGGGCACGAGCACATACGTAGAATCTCCTCCCAACATTTGGACCACCTTTCTTCACAGACCTTGCCACACAGGGTTCACTATGGCCCTTGCAAAGCGGTATGGTCATCCTCATTTTCTGTTGAATTCTTTGCCACTCCAACAATGCCATATTTCTGTTTTCAGTTTTTGAGCAAGAAGAAGAACATGTATCAACTTGATCTTGAGGATGGAGGCTCTTGCAGGAAATCTCAACCCCACAATTATGGTCTTCAAGATCAGACAAAGAACTTTTAGCAGCTATTAGGTCTGTTCCACAGAGAAGATTATCACTATTCTTTCCATTATCATATAGATCAAGCAATTCATCAGCGTTTGTTTTTTCTACGTCACAATCAGAGTTGGGCTTTGATTTCTTGAAATATGAACGCAAAGTAAGCTGAGAATATGCAGTACAATTAACCTTTTTCACTGGTACTTTAATTTTGTGTAAAAAAGTATTTCTCTTCAGATCCAATGCAGAAGCACTAGGCTTGCTACATTCAGTACTGATGTCTTCACTGATTTTGTGATCTTGGTCTAAAGAAAAGCGGGTCGAAATTGATAGTTTCCCACACTTCAAAGACATTCTATTGTCCAGGCTTTCAACTGAACCTTCACAACCATTTTCTGACGCAACATTGTCATCAATTAGAATCTCCGGCAGAACAGAATGCTCGTTGGGATCAGGAAGCTGTCTTTTCCTCAAGAATGGAACTGTACAAATCCATTGTTTATCACTAATTTCAGGAGCATAACAATGCAATTGTAAGCTGCTACAGTATGAAAGCAGGGAAAAAGATTCAGAATTGTAGTGTTGCAAGCAGAAAGCATCTTGATCGATGGTAATGTTGAAGTATATTAACAAGTATAATAAAATCAAAACACACAGTTCCTGAATGGGAACAAATAACAAAAACTACAAGAATACGCTCAAGTATTAACATATAGAATTAACGAATATCGCCATCTTAAGCTTAGCTATAACAGATATGAATTGATATAAGAAATAGCGGAAGAGTCTGGCAGTACAAGTTCCACAACAGCCTTACAAGTTTGTTCATGTTATTATTATGTATTTTAATTAAACAAAATAAGCAAAAATAATACATAAATTGACATTTGAAAAATAATGGTTAGATTACTTGCCCTAAACCATTTTTATGATATTTAGGTTCACATACAACAATCACTATGAACAGATAGATTGACATAAATCTAGAAATTGGACCAAAAAGAATTTTTTTTCCAACATGGATACTGAAAAAGTTCTTACCAATAGTTTGTTGCCAACCGCGGACCTCTGGAATATATCTCACAGCTAAAGGTGGAGTGCTATGCTCAAGAAGATTAGGTATGTCATTTAAGATAATGTACACAGGGACATGATCTGAACCTTCCAATTTTATGCTCCTTCCCCCTAGCCACCTGCAAATCCAACCGTTGTAAATCAGATCCAGAACGTAAGAGCAAGAATTTCACCTGGCATGTATTATTACTTGGGTCTTCCATCAAAATTTCCCCGTAGGAATTGAATCATAATGTCACTTTCACCAACATGGCAATCAAATAAGCTATGCTTCTCTGAGACATGATTTTCATGTAGACAAGGCCCAGCAGTAAGAATATGGTCAATCCGTGAACCATAGTTGAATTCTTCAGCACCAATACATGGAGAAAAACAGGTGTACGCTCCTTCTCTGTAGCAACAAAATAGAAACACAAATCAGGGCAACTACACAACAGTAATACTAATATAGAGTACTAACTATCCGACTTAAATGCACAAAATAATCAACAGTAGATTCCGAATATCCTTGCTCTAGCTTTGTTGATATTAAAGTAGTTACAGGTTAATTTTTTAGAAGTCATATTGGTAAAACTACCTAGAGATATTGCCCTCTAACAAGAACTTCATGATCTAGATTAAAAGTTACTCATAAATGCAAGCCATACGATTAATTATCCTCTGGATCATGAGTGAGCACTTTCAATGATGGCTAGTTGGTCAGTCTTATGATACTTTATTTTATTACAAGAGAAGAAAAAAAAAAGTAGTAATAATTTGATTTGAGAGTATTAGATGTTGGTTCTTATTTTACATTAATTTTGTTTTTGCAAGGGGCTGTTGGGCAACAAATAGGATTTAACTTTAGTGGGATTTAGTAAATCCCGTAAATCTGGAGGGTGTTAAATCCTAAAAATTATTTGGTATGACATATTAAATCTTGATAAATCCTGAGAAACTATTTGGCAAAATAATCGAGGATTTAAGGATTTAAGGCGGTTGGTTCATTTATAAATTAAATGTAATGTATTTTGAATTTAATTTACATATTAAGTGTGAATTACTTATTAACTTTAATTTTAATTATCTTTAATAAGTTGAAATGATAAATAATATAACTAGGAGCTAATATAATTATTACAAATTATCAAATTAGTTATTTAGGTGTTAATTATCAAATTACTTATTATATTACTCATTATCTAATTATATTTTTGAACCCTAATAAATTTGTTAATTAAGTGTTGAAATTAGAAATTATTAAACTAACATTCATATTAATAATTAGTTTAATTATTAATTATATTGCTAATTATCTTGTTGATCACTTAAATATTCAACTACTAATTAATTGTTTAATTATTATTTACAATATTAAGTATATAATTAACTATTTTTATTTTAAATTATATAAATTAAACTAATTAAATGACCAATTATACTACTAATCAATTAGTTAAGATAAATTAGATTACTCAATTATACTACTAATTGTTTAATTAATCTAATTAATTATTAATATTTAAATGCCCAATTATACTACTAATCAACTATTTAATTATTTTAATTATATAAATTAAACCAATTAGGTAATTATTATTTAGTAATAATGCTAACTTTGATTAATTTTTAATTAAATGTATAGGGTTTGTTTTCCATCTTTTTCCTGTGCTGCTTCGTCGATGTCACTTTTCCTCATCGTCATTTCTTCATGGCTGCTTCGGCTTCGTGTGTTGTGCGTGTTTTGCACGACGGGAGCTCGCTCACTACTTCGCCTCCTTCGAAGACCTCAAATCGGAAGTCATGACGGAAGCTTTTTTGCTGCGTAGGTAACCTTCATCTCCTCCTTCCTTCACAATGGGAGCTAGCCTGCTCGCAAGCTCGTAAATCCTGTTGTTTGTAAATTCATAAATCCACAAAACCGAGGGATTTACTAATTCCTAGATTTACGTCATAAATCCGTAAATCTGGGATTTACAGAGGACTGGATTTACAAAGAGCTCGAAAAACCGATTGGCAGGATTTACCGTAAATTCGATGCAAATCCAATACCAACCCGCCCTTAAGTCTTTGTTTTTAGGCTATTTTACTTTTTTCCCCTTTGAGTTATTTAGTATAAACTTACTATTTTGAAAAATGGGTGAACGGAAGAATAGAATTAGTTTTGTTTCCTTCTAAAACCATGAGTTCTCTCTCCCTCTATTTATTCCCCTTCTCTCTCAGTGGAAGCAACCAGAGAGCTATTGGCTCTCGGTCCAACCACGGAAACAAGAAGGCTGCAGTGTCCCTACGGCTGCCAAAGGGGGACCAACTGTGAAGGAGGAAGAAGTTGTTGCTAGACAACGAGGAAATGAATCGGTGGTGGATTCAATTCAAAACAGCAAGGTAGGAATTCAATATCTCTTCCTTCAAGATTTTCAACAATTGGTATCACAGCTTGGTCAAAAAAAATCAAGGTGATAGAGAAAGGTGTTTCTTGAAATCAACAAAAAAGAATTCCAACCAACAGGTGGAGGAGAAGGAGACCGGCGGTGGAAGCATTTCTAGGATGTTCTTTGTGGACAACAAGTGGAGGAGAAGGTGGCTAGCGGTGGAACCATTCCAAGCTATTCTTTGTGGACAACAGGTGGAGACGAAGGTGACCAGCAGTGGACGCCTTTTCTGGGTTGTTTTATGTGGACAACAACTAGTGTTGGGGTCAAGTCGACCGCACATGTTGAATTTCGAAAGCAAATAGCGCGATATGCATCAACCAAAATCCCAAATCATCGAAATGGCCTTCGTTCGCAAAATGGATAGCGTCAGCTCATCCGGAGAAATTGAAATAGCTAAAATTGACACACATATTGATCGGGGTCATTGATCGATGAAAATTTAAATTTTGTGCACGCGAATTACGTGTCACGAGTTGTACGACCCCTTGTTAAAGTGTGTGTGACGCGCCAAATCACCGAAAGAGGGAGTAGCCCATAAGTCTTCCTATTGTATAATATGAGTGTACCAAAAACATTATAATGTATTATATAGATAGATCAAGTGACATGTATGTATACTACCAATCATATGGTCGCACTATATAATATATATGCATACCATTGATCATGCAAATGCATCTTAAAAATGAACCAACAATCAAGCAAAAGATAACATGCATGCATACTAAACAAACATACAAATATATTATGCACGCACACTAAGTAAAATGGACAGGGTATTTCAACGCTCCGACACACTAGTCTCAGGAAAATTTTAAATTAATTTAGCGCGGCAGCGTCGGAATTCGAACGTGGTGGCTCCATTAACCAGCATGCGGCACCGCAGCACTACAATGTTTGAGCATCACGACACTTGGCCACAAACAGTGTTTTCTATATATTAAATCCTAAACCTAAAGCACTAAGCTGTTCCTCCCCCACCCATTCATTCAGCTTGTCGTGGTAGAAGAGAAGGAAAGGGAGAGGAAGAGAGTGCAGAGAGAAAAAGTTGGGTTTTGATCATTTTTTACATTGTTTTAGTTGGGAAAATCTTCTGATTATAGTAACCTAAAACCTACATTTATTTTCAATTATTTCATATCTCCTAATATAATTTTCCCCAAAAAGAAAAAAATTTCTACTGATTTTCTGCACTTCTATCGTGCAACTTTTTGTATATGACAGATATGATTGATATGGACATTTTGATTATAATATTATTTAATTTTATTTTCTAAAAAAAAAAGTTATGATTTTCTGAAATTGTAGTCTAATATACAAATTTTCCTGTATTTTATAGATTATTGCATTTCATATTGCTTTTCATATATTAAAGAAAAACTAATACCATTGATTCAAGATAAATGTAACATTTGTATGTAAGCAAGGGAGGCGGGTTGTTAACACTATAATTAATACGGGCTAGCTCTTAAAACATAATACACTAGCAGGAGAAAGGGTCGAGGGGCTTTACTTAAAATAAAAGGTTTGTGGTGTGATCCTGATTGTAGCTTGTAACTGATGACTGAATTACACCGACGGGTAGAGAGTGTTGGCTATTTATAGATTATTGAAAGCTACCTGTAATGACAATAAATTTACTGAATAAATGATAAGTGTGATAGATATGATTGACGACCAACTGGTAAAAAGTTGGGATTAAAGATATTGAAAATACCATATTAAAGTTGGAAGACATGTCTTGCAAAACTAAATGATATTGATAGCATATAACGAATTCGTGCATTTCATATTCATATTCTTATTCATGTTCATGCATATATAGTTTTATAAATTATAGGTTATACCACGCATATATCAACACTACCGATACATAGCATACTGATACATTCATGATTCACATCATTAATAGACTGATAATATTGGATGATTACAGTACTGATGTGTTATCCCTACAGTGTTGATTTATTGATTATTGATGCATTTACATTTTCATGCATGTTGATTTATGGATTTCAGCATAATAATTCTTGTTTTTCGTTACTAGTTATATTGATTTGTACTATTGAAAATTAATCATTGATCATATTGATTCTATTGATTGAGTTGAGCTTGCATATTGATTCTTGAATCTTGCATTGAAATCTTTGGTGAGTTTTGGATTTTCATTGAGCTTTATAAGCTTATTATATAATTTTATTAATTTCTGTTAAAATCGGGATTTGAGAAGGAAAAGCTTGAATTTTATTAAGAAATCTACTCCCTATTTATAGATCTATACAAGGTGTATCGATAAGGAAACAAATAACTCTTATAATAATGAGAATACAATTATTCCTAAATCAATGGGAGGAATTAATGATATCCATGTAGTCTTCCCACGGCTTACTGTTCACAGCCGTGGATATCTTTGGGATCGTAAGGTTGAGATTTAACACTCCCCCTCAAGCTGGAAAATATAGATCCGTCATTCCCAGCTTGTCAATCATTCGGAGAAAGACAGAACTGTCCAATCCTTTAATAAGGAAATCTGCAAGTTGATCCTTTGATGATACATGGTCAACACTTACTAGACCACTGTCTAGTTTTTCTTTAATAAAATGTTTGTCCACTTCTATGTGTTTGGTCCTGTCATGCTGGACTGGATTGTGGGCTATGTTGATCGCTGATTTGTTGTCACAATGTAGCTTCATGAACTCATCCCACTTATCTTTTAGATCTTCATGGATTATTTTGATCCACAGTAGCTCACATATTCCCAAGGTCATAGCTCGATATTCTGCTTCTGCACTAGATCTTGCCACCACATTCTGTTTCTTGCTTCTCCATGTAACAAGGTTTCCTCCAAGAAATGTGCAATACACGGAGGTAGATCTTCTATCAACCGGTGATCCTGCGTAGTCAGCATCCGTGCACACTTCTAGGGTCATTCCACGATCTCTCTTAAAGAAAATTCCTTTTCCTGGTCTTCCTTTAAGGTAGTGCAATATCCTGTCTACTGCTTGCATGTGAATCTGCTTTGGATTCTGCATAAACTGACTGACCATGCTTACAGCAAATGCTATGTCTGGTCTAGTGTGGGAGAGGTAGATCAATTTCCCTACAAGTCTCTGGTAGGCCCCTTTATCTACATCTGGATCTTCTTTAGCTTCTCCCAGTTTAAGATTAGGTTCTACTAGTGTTGGTGCTGGTTTACAGGCTAGTTTACCTGTTTCTCTTAGAAGATCTTTGATGTATTTCTGTTGTGAAATAAAGATTCCTTTGCTGGAGTGAGCTACTTCAATTCCGAGGAAATATTTTAGTCTACCAAGTTCTTTGATGTCAAATTCCTTAGTAAGACTTTTCCTTAAACTGACTTTCTCCTCTTCATTATTTTCAGTCAAAATAATATCATCAACATACACTAATAGTATTGTGACTCCCCCTGAGTCTGAGTGTTTGAAGAATAGTGTATGATCCCCTTGACTCTGTCGATACCCATTAAGGAGCATGAATTTAGAGAATCTTCCGAACCAGGCCCTTGGTGATTGTTTGAGCTCATATAGAGCCTTTTTCAGTTTGCATACCTTGTTACCTTCAGATTTTTCTTTAAACCCTGGTGGTAATTCCATAAATATCTCTTCTTCTAAGTCCCCATGCAGGAATACATTTTTCACATCCAATTGTTCCAGGTGCCAATTGTATTTGGCTGCTAGTGAGAGTAGTATTCGGACAGTACTCATCTTGGCTACAGGCGCAAACGTTTATTGGTAGTCAATGACATACGTTTGAGTAAACCCTTTTGCCACTAGTCTTGCCTTATATCTCTCTAGTGTGCCATCAGCATTGTATTTTACTGAGAACACCAATTTACAGCCGACCGATTTTTTCCCTATCGGTAGATTGACGATCTCCCAAGTTTTGTTCTTCTCTAGGGCCTGCATTTCATCCTTCATGGCATTTTTCGAATTTTTATCAAATAAGGCCTCAAAAATATCTTTAGGAATATGGATATCTTCTAATGTAACAAGAAAATTTTTGTGTGACGATGAGAAGTTGTTGAAGGATATAGAGTTGTTTATAGGGTATAAGGGAAGTGGTGAAGTTACCTTATTTCTAGGAGATGAATCTGATTCTTGGATCTGCTTTGGAGCACAGCTTGGACTTGTACGTCTGGAGTAAACCTTTCCCAATCTAATGATAGCGTTGTCATTTGTTTCCCTTTCTTGGGTTTCAGGTGGATTTTTCTGAGGTGGTGGAGGAAGGTCAAGAGGTGCTAGTTCATTTTCCTCATCTTCCTCAAGTTCAGTCTCCCCCTGAAGATGAGTTTTTGAAAAATAGGAATTCCGTTCAGCAAAGGTAACATCAATAGAGACAAAGATTTTTCTTGTAGGTGGATGATAACACTTATACCCTTTTTGGGTAGCAGAGTAGCCAACAAAGATGCATTTGAGTGCTCTTGGATCTAATTTTCCTCGCTCCTGACTGTGAATATGAACATAGGCAGTGCATCCAAAGATTTTGGGTGTAAGATTATGATGGGTTCGAATTCTGGGTAAAAAGACAATGTCTCCATTGGAGTTTTGAGGCCTAAGGCTGTTGAAGGTAGTCGGTTTATGAGATACGCAACAGTTAAAAGAGCTTCCCCCCAATAGGATTTGGGTGTATTGTAGTGAAATAGCGAATAGAGGCTAGAAGGTGACCATTTTTTCTTTTCTGCAACACCATTTTGTTGTGGGGTGTGAACACAGGACTCATGGATGATCCCTTCACTCTGGAAGTAGGAGGAAAGGGTTTGGTTGAAATAATCTTTGGCATTATCGGAGCGGAAAACTTTTTATTTTTACCCCGAATTGATTTTTGATCATGGAATGAAAGTTGGGAACAATGGTGCTAACATCGGATTTATGTTTAAGGAGATAGATCCAAGAGACTCTTGTGCAATCATCAATGAATGACACTAACCAACGTGCCCCAGAGATATTGGGAATTTTAGAGGGTCCCCATATAACACTATGAAAAAGGTAGAAAGGAGTAGCACATCTCTCACTTTTGTTTGGGAATGAGGTTCTTTTATGTTTAGTCATCACAGGTATCACAATGAAATATTTTATTGTCTAAATTATGGAAAAGTTGCGGATACATATATTTTAGGACATCAAAAGATGGGTGTCCTAGTCTATAATGATGAAGCCAAATAGCGGAGTTCCTATCGACTACGGATAACAAAGAGCAACTCCTTTTAGATTGGTTTGTGGATAATTGTGGTACGTGGAGCACATTTTTTAGGGTGAGGGATGGTGATATATGATGTCTCCTTGGCCAGCTACTGTGGTAAGAGAACCATCAGCAATGATGATTTTTTTGTTGTTTGGGCAAGGAGTATAGTTTATAAGGTGGGTTGGTGAGTGGGTCATATGATCTGTGGCTCCTGAATCAATGATCCATAATTTCTTTAAATGATTTCTAGAAGCACTTAAACTAATAGAAATTGGAGTCTTACCTGAGAGTGCAAGTGAAGAAGAAGCATTTGGTTTTTCAAGAGATATCAGGAGTCGTTTCAATTTATCAATATCTTCTTTATTGAATTCTCCAAGACTGGACTGAGCTTCTGGCTTACTTGTAGTGTTGTTGGCATGTGATGTGCTCCTTGTTTCACCCTTTTGATTCCACTCCTTGTTTGGGGGTTTTCCATGTATCTTCCAGCATGTTTCTGTTGTGTGTCTTGACTTTTTGCAATAGCTGCACCAAAGTGAGTCTTTATCTTTGAATTTTGAAGAATCTTTACCTTTCTTCTTCCATGATGATTCTTCGTTCATCACCATTGCTGAGCTTTCAACGGCCTTTGATTCTAACATCACTCCTCGTCGACTTTCTTCTACTCGGATGAGAGAAATAGTTTCGTTGAGTGATGGTGTCTCCTCCTTGCCGAGGATCTGAACTCTAACTTGATCAAATTCTGCATTGAGTCCTGCAAGAAAATCATAAACTCTATCTTTTTCAATAAAGTTCTTTAGGATCGCAACATCCTCCGGACATCTGGTTTCAATGCACCTATAGTGATCAAGTTCTTGCCACAGATTTTGTAGAATGGTGGCATACTCCGTCACTGTCTTACTCCCCTGCTTTGTGCTTCCAACTTTGACTTTAACTTCAAAGATTTGAGCCGCATCACGAGCTTTGGAGAAGGTTTGTCTAGCAGCATCCCATATGTCCTTTGCAGTCGAAAGGAACATAAATGTATCGCTAATTTTTGGAGTCATGGAATTCCACAACCATGACATAATCATGGAGTCTGTTTCATCCCATGCCCCAAATTTAAGATCTCCTTCTTTTGGTCCTCCTCCAAGAAGGTGGTGTATTTTCCCTTTCCCCTTTAAGTAGGTCTTCACAAATTGAAACCACTTCAGGTAGTTCTTCCCATTTAGACGATAGGAAGATTGAATGCTTTGAAGGTCACCTCGCCCTTGGTGCACCGACTCCTCCGTTTGGTCAATACTTTGGGAGGAATTGATTTCTGACATGATGATAGTAATAAAGACTACCTTGAATAGCAATGAAGGCTTTCCTAAAAAAAATCCCTCCGGTTTTTTGTTGTCGGCAATAAAGGCCGATAATATTTTTTTTCTCTCGATTTTAGGAAACCGGACCGGATCTTTTAGCCTTTAAAAGGCTCGGATTATAATAGGGCACGGGCCGGCTTTTCTAAAAGAGAAAAACTTGGTGGCTTTTTTTTTTTTCACGGGTCGCCTATTTGGCTTGCTCATGGCTATTCGACTCTCCTCCTTCTGCGATCAGCACGCTTTGCCTGGGACGGAAGAACCGCACATGAGCTTGGCCTATTTGGCTCATTTGTGGCTATTCGACTCTCCTCCTTCATCGATTTGCTCCTCCCGTCGGATCGAAAGTTTGAGTCGCCTCTTCAGCTCGTCTCTCTGGCACAGATTGCGGCTTCGACTTCCGTCCGTTCGCCAAGCTTCGTCAGGCTGCCTTCGCTCCTTCGTAGGCCTGCGAGATCGAGTTTATGGGATGTGCGATCGGAAGAGGGGGCGGGTCGAGCGGCTACCTTCGCTCCTTTGTCGGCTTTCCTCTCGGATCAGAATTTCCAATCGGAAGTTCTCCGATCGAGTCGCTCATCTTGTCTGGCGTAGACGGATCAGCAGCGATCTATGCCCCGGGCTCTGATACCATGTTAAAATTGGGATTTGAGAGGGAAAAGCTTGAATTTTATTAAGCAATCTACTCCCTATTTATAGATCTATACAAGATGTATTGATAAGGAAACAAATAACTCTTATGATAATAAGAATACAATTATTCCTAAATCAATGGGAGGAATTAATGCTATCCATGTAGTCTTCCCACGGATTACTGTTCACAACCGTGGATATCTTTGGGATCGAAAGGTTGAGATTTAACAATTTCATATCAAATAAGAGATCAGGATGCTTTGGAGTGAGGTTGATTGAGAACTTCAGGTTTCTCATTTTGTTATGCATATTTATCATTTTTGTAGTCAGGAACTTGAGATAAATTATTGATTGTAATGATCTCTTATCTATATTATAAATACAAAATTTGAGAAATGAAGATAGATTTATATTTTGATGCATATGATATACAACTTTGATATATTGATTTAAATTGATGACTCATAGAAGTTTTGGTTGATAGGTTAAAAGATAAAATAAATAATTATTTTAATTTAAATCTTGGGACATGACACATAACTTTCTTCTCTTCCCATTTAACATCCATGCATAAATGTCTCATTCACAAAAGCTAACATTCTCTGCATGACTAAATTCAATTGCTATCCATTTTGAGCATGATTAAGTTCTCCTTCCATGCTTTTTCATAGATATTGCTGCTTTTAGCTACTGGTGATCCGTTATTCTCTTTTGCTAGTTTTGCCGTTCCTTGCATGATCATAGTTTTGTCTACGATCTCTTTTAATATGCACTCTTACGCCACTTTCTCCATTCTAAGTGAGAATAAATCTTCAGCATTTAAAAGTACAAATAACATAAGATTGGGATGGCTAAATTTTAAGCTGGCTTGAAATAAATTGCTTCGGTATATAAGACTCAACCTGCAAGGGTGCTTTGATCTGAAAACATCAACAAAAGGGCCGCCACATTCTCTTAGCATGGACCTTAACCATGTCCTGAACCTACAAAATGTTAAAAACGCAATATAAATTCAGCAAACGAGGCACAATAATAAAAGCTTTAAAAAGAAAATAGCGCAACTAAGATAATAAGAAATATTCCAACTGACTCTTAAGCCATCAGAACTAAAATATAAAAACAATATTTCGTATGATTTAGGATAAGATATCTACAACATATTAAATGTCAAATTCAACAACAATATCAAACCTTTAAATGTCAAATTCAAAATATATATATTTGTTGACTATTAAGAATAGTCATTCCATGTCGGCAGAGTATGACATACAGATCAAGCAACGATACCATACCCAGGCTGCAGTTCCCGATGGAGACTTCAAAGCTTATGTTAGCATTTAAAAGGAAAGGAGTCAATCTATCCAGCTTAGTTTAATTCTAAAGGATTTATTCTAGATCTCTTAGAACTGGGCTCGTTTAAGCTTCTGCTTCTGGATAAGAACTCCAAGAAACTGAAAAATGAAAAATAAGTAGAATAAATCAAACTGACCTAGAGGCCTCATATGATGTAGGACTAGATGATGCAACAATGTTTATTAAAAAGTTTGCACGCTTTTGTTGAAAACAATATTAAGAATTAACTTTAAGTGATTTAAATAATGAAATGAAACAAAAGTGGGGTGACTTCAGTTTAGGCCAAGCTACACACATAAAGTTAAGATCTCAAACAATCAATAGTTCAAAACATAACGTACGAAGAGGTTTTCAACAAGACATCCCTAGATTAACATTAAGTTTAGTCACTAAGGAAATCCACTCACTCAACTCTCTAATTTACTAAGTTTTAGCGGAGAGAAAATTAGCATGATCTTCAGGAATCAAGATATAACCCAATGGGAAAGCGACACTGACCTCCCGACTGCTGTTGGATAGCAACGGCCCCTTTCTGGTGGGCTGGACAACACAATATTTTGCTGAAATGTTCTAGATAACAAGCCAAAATCTTTGGACAGCACCCATGGAAGTCTGAACAACAGGTTTTGGGTATTAGGAGCCTTGGACAGCAACTCGTAAGGCTAGAAGATCCCTAGATAGCGTACAGGATTTGTCCACAAGTCTGAACAGTAGTTTGGAGGGGGGGAAATTTTCAGACGTCCAGATCTCTAGATGCATGAAACTCGGGAAATATTGTAAGAGAATTTGTGAATAGCAACGGGAAATAATTTTGGGATTGATTTACTAGCCTAGGTGGCAAGTTTAATTAAATCCCAAATCAAATTGGAGAGAGAGGATGATAGGAGAGAGTGTGGGGAGATTGTGTCTACATTCATTAAATGTGGACCACGGCATTAATTGTAATTAAGAATTAAATCTGAGATTTAATCTCAGATTTGAGATGATTGGATTTCTTTCCTAAATGGATTAGATTTAATTGGAAAGCTTTTGAAATTCAAATTATTTTGAATTTGAATTCAAATTATTTCCAAAAATGCAAGAGGCCTAATATGGAAGGTACTCCGGGGTGGGAGGTTTACTCCTAAAATAGATCGAGGTGCAAGAGGACCAGTGGGTGGTCGGGTAGTGCTCCATGGAGTGGAACTACGAACGGTCTATAGGAAGGCCTAGAGTCATGGGATCGACTCAGGTGCTAGGAACAGGCTCTTCTAAATCTAGCACTAGGCTGTAGGCGTTCTCAAGAGTAGTGACATTCCGGGCAAACAGCTCGTTGCAAAGATCCTCTCGCAACCCCATACGAAACATAGACAAGATCTATGCGGGGGTGGTAGAAGTCTCCCCTTTGCAGAGAATCATGTAGTCATCAAAGATGTGATGTACTCCTTAACTGGTTTGTTGCCCTAAGTCAGTCTATTCCACCTATCCAACAATCTGGGGAAGTACGAGGGAGATAAGTACTTCTACTTAAGTTCCCGCTTCATGGATGGCCAATTAGTGATGGGGTACTCATTGCGGGCTTCTCTAAGGCTCCTAAATTGGACCAAAACTACCCGCCCTACCTGTGAGTTTCTTCTCGGCAAAACTAACATTCATAGCCTCAGAGATATTATACCAATTAAAGAAATTGTCCATACATTTGACCCAGTCCAGGAAGAACTGGGGATCGAGGGTGCCATCAAAGGTAGGAGCATCGACTTTAATGTTCTTCATAAGTGGTATGTCAGGGTCATGGTTATGAATGTGTCCATACTGAGGAGCTCGATGATTGGCACAATGTTGCCTCTCATCCTTATAGGTATCATCCCCATGCATAAAAGGAGGTCTAGATGAAGTGTAGGGGGTGGGATGATCCCTAGATCGTTCAAGTGTGTAAAAATGTTCAACGTTGTCCCTACGAAGTTAAGCTAGGTCGGCTTGGTCCTCTTTGAGTTGTTGGCTAATAGTATTCATTTGACCAACCAGAAGGTCTAAGGTCCTTCCAAGTTGTTCCATGTCCATTGGGATTCACTAGGGACACCTACGGTGACTAAGATGTAAAGGACAGCAATTTATGTGAATGAAAACACACTATGGCTTGCAAAATAGATGCAGTAAATGTATAGACAGCAAACATAAAGGTGCTAAATGCAAAGAATGCAATTTTGGAACAATTAGCAAAGTGAAACGATGATAAAGAAAACTCTATGATGGATCATAATACATGTACTAAGAGCAAATCATGCTTTGATACCAGATGATGCAAGACTACAATGCTTTAAATGAATGCGTTAAGAACTTGCAAGAATTTAAAAATAACAAGAACAATTAAGACTATTAGCTATTTAAAACGAAAAGAGAAAATGTAAGAGCAGTCATTACATTTATGTCAAATTACATAATAAGTGCTAGAATTATCAAAACAATAAAGAACTTTAACAACATGCGAATTAAATAGTTTTCAACAAAAATCTCTAATCTAACAATAAGATAGCTACATAGAAAGCACACTCAATCTTATGTTTACTAAGCTCAAGGAGAAGGCGAAGCACGGTTCCTTGTGACTGGATCACCACCTACAAGATGAGCGGATTAAGGAAAGTAAATGAAAAGGAGAAGAATTTCACCATTGGGGTTGTCCGGAAACGACTTGCCACTGGACGTTGGCAAGTTGTTCGTTGATGGCCTCCGATAGCTTGAAGATGATGCGGTCAATGTACTCTTCAATAGAGTTATCAATTTTCAGATTGAATTCGAAGAAAGTAGAGTGGAGATGTTGATGTGCCCTTGTTCGTCGTAAGCAAAGTTGTAGTCAAGTTCCGGATCGGCCATTCATTGGCTTTGAAAGGATGATGGGTAGTCGAAGATCAATGTTGATCCCTTGAAAGCTCCCCTAGAGAGAAAGAAGTTTCTCCCAAAATTTTGAAGTGGAGAGGGGGTGGCCGGCCAAAGGAGGGAGGGGACAATTAAATTAGGTTCAGATTTTAGAGAAGGAAAGTGGTTCAAGCAATTCCCTAATTAATCCCTTGATTGGGAGAAATTAAGAAAGGGGAAAAAGAGAAGGGGTGGCGGCTTAGAGGGGGGAAGGGGATTTAATTTAATTCAAAATAGGAGAGAAGGTCTTGGGAAAGAAATTAAATAGGTATGGGCATGAGGGGATTTTGGCGAAAGAGGAGGGGAGGGATTTGAATTGTTTCCAAGAGAGGAGGTGGGCTTTTAGGAAACAATTCCTAATTCAAACCCATAGGGGGGGGGGGGGGGGGGGGGGGGGGGGGGGGCTATAGAGGGAGCAAGGGATTTAATGAGACATTTAATGCTTACTTAAATTATTAAATTAAGTTTGGAAAAAAAATGTCATCCCGTCTTAATTCAAAATTTAAATAGGATTTCATTTAGTAAGTTTCCTAAAATATGATTTATAAATTAGGTAACTGTTTCAAATTCAAATTGATTTGAATTTGATCATTAATAGAGTTACCAAAATTATGAAATCTAATTTAGGAAAGACTTTGGTGGCAAGTGGAGATGGGGGAAAGAAGTCAAGGGGGTGGGCTGGCGGTGGAGGTTGGTCGTGGATGGGGGGTGGGGTTGGGTCTAGGTGGCGGGTGGTGGTGAGGATTTAAGTGGTCGGCGGCTTAGCTTGGAAAAAATTATGAAATCTAATTTAATGAGGCATTTAACGCTTACTTAAATTATTAAATTAAGTTTGGAAAAAAATATCTCATCCCATCTTAATTCAAAATTTAAATAGGATTTCATTTAGTAAGTTTTCTAAAATACGATTTATAAATTAGGTAATTGTTTCAAATTCAAATTGATTTGAATTTGATCATTAATAGAGTTACCAAAATTATGAAATCTAATTTAGGAAAGACTTGGTGGCAAGTGGAGATGGGGAGAAAGAAGTCAAGGTGTGGGCCGGCGGTGGAGGTTGGCCGTGGATAGTGGTGGGGTTGGGTCTAGGTGGCGGGTGGTGGTGAGGATTTAAGTAGTCGGCGGCTTAGGGGTTCGGGAAGGCCTTAGGCCGACGGCTAGGGGATGAAAGAAGGAAGACAAATAGATAGTGAAGAAGAACCACGAATCCGGACATTTCCAAAGTTGGTGGGTGATCTGATTTCCCTCTCCTAGGAATTTCTCTCTCAAGCACTCTCAAGATCTCCAAAGAAAACAAGCAAGGGAAAAATTTTATCATTCATTCATTAAGCATGAGAAGAGAAACCTAAGGGCTATAAATAGCCTTCGTACAAAGGACTCAAAAGTAAAAGACAACAATGCCCTTTGGGCTTACACATGACCTCCATTTAATAAAGGGTAAAAGTGAAAAATAACAAAAGTAACTACAAATATAAAATAATAAAAATCAAATAAATAATATGACTAAAAAATAAATCGACTCGATCATGACCATAGATCGACGGCCACGTCTCTGATAAACTTTCCAAACTTCGATGTCCCGATCACCGATGGATTGGACTTGGGTGGAGGAGCCGGCGGTTTATGGTGGTGGAGGGTGGATCTAGAGAAAGAAAGGGAAGTGGGTGGGCTTGGCCGACGGCTTTGGTGGAAGAATAGGCCAGCGGCGGAGGGGGGGTTGGGGCCGGCTATTAGGGAAGATTTTGGTCGGTGGTGAAGGGAGGGGAAGAAACAAGAAAATAGGGAAAAGTCAAGAACTCACCGATGGTGGCGGTTGGGTACTCCATTGGCCTCTCCTAGGCATCACCTCTCTAAACTTTCTCAAGCTCTCTCAAGAACACCAAGCAGAAATTTCAGTAATAATTCTTCATTAACCCTCAAAGAATGGGGGAGGGGGGGATGGCTTTAAATAGCCAATACAAAGTGACAAATAAAAGTACCAATATGTCCCTAGGGCTTACACATGTCTAAACCCTTAAGTAAGGGCAAAAGTGGAAAAGACATAATAAAATTCATAAATAAAACTAATAAATCAATAATAAAAATGAACATCAAAAGTAAAGCGGCACGATCATAGCCATAGATCGATGACCACGTCTTTAATAGACTTTCCAAGGACGGATGTCCTCATCAGAATAAGTCTTGGCATTTAAAATATGTTGATCTAGGGATGCAATAGCAACATCTCGACTATGTTAGACATGGATGGCTAACTTTTATCAATGCGGGCTGGCACATTTCTAGTATATCAGATATTCCTTAATAATTTGAGGGTTACATTGTGTAGCACGCACTCTGATGAGCATCCACTGAATGGCCGATTCTTTATCCATTTTGATTTGGTCACATGATATTGCAATCTCATTCTCATGATCAATGCAATTTTAATTTGATCATTTACATGTATCATATGGCAAGGGATTGGATAAGTATGATTTGCTTTGATTCAGCCTGAATGGGATGGTCTAATTAGAACCCCAGAATTTTTGTTTGTTCAAGTTGAACTTTTTCGGTTCCCTTTCGTAATAGCATAAAGCTTCGTTTGGGACAGCTTTCGTACTGTATTTTAAAACGGTTTTTTAATACAAAATTTTTAAATTCAAGAAATTTTTTGTGCTAGAAAGCTGTTTTAGAAAGCAAGAAAAAAGCCGTCCCAACCGAAACCTAAGTCACTGGATGTGCAATAACACCAGCCTTGCAATTGAGGCGATCACAAAGTAACAAAGCCACGGTTGTTGTAGGCCACATGGGGCAGCAGTCACCACCAGATAGATGTTGAACCGGAGCAATACTCAATGGTTGTACAATTTATATCTATCGTTGCCCTATGACATGCCCATGTGCTAGTTTCATCACCTCACCACCACCATGGTGTCTGCCTTTCAGCTCTTTGAATAAAAGTTTATTTCGATCTGAATAGAGCTAATGCAGTATAGATTGTGCAATATACATTTGCAAGTGGATCTGTCAACACTAATATTCAACCTGGTTCTAAACCAAACTCTTAGATCATATTGGAGTGCACAAAATATCATTAAGATTGCATTTTTTGTCTTTTTTTTTTTTTTTTTTTGCATTTAAATGTCATTAAGCATATAAGAAACATAAGGAATTTTAGAACATGTGAAAGAAACCTCCCTCATTTCCACTATATATAAAGGGTACTATTGTATCAGGAAAGAAATTGAAATTTGAATACAAACATTATAACTCTTCCCTCTTTTATTGCTTGGGCCAGCCAAGCCTCTTACTCTCTGTCTCTCCATTTGGTTTGTGTATTATTTCCTACTCTTTTTCGTCTGCCCGTTAGGTTTTATACCCATTCTCCCCAAGAAATGCATATGTTCATAAAGACAAATGAAAGTCTCATATTGCAACTCCATCAGTTTATGCCAAGTCAACAACCAATCATAAAATTTAACCCAGGGTTCCAAAAATAAAGCAGAAGCTGATATTTAGTAATGGTGCTAGAGCTAGAGCATTTCTCAGAAGTCAAGCTCCACAACATAACCCCAACGGGGTGAGAAGTAGGCAAAATTTTGCTAAGGCGCTACCAAAAAATGACATCAAAACTTAACCAGAATATAATAATAAGTAGACCATGGTTTAAAAAAATTTGTGAAGATAAGGGATTTAAAATTAATACAATTTAGATTAATATAATGAGATGCAATTTTAAGGGATAAGAAACTAATAATTATAAATCAATATTATAAAATACAAAATCTGGTAGTTCAAGGAACTTAAATTTATTATACATAATAAAAAGGATATAATTTGTGACATAACTTGTGTTAGTTGATAAAAAATGAATGTGTCTAATGACATGAAAACTATATGATAAAGAATATTACAAATTTTTAAAGATAAATTTTATAAAATTATAATTAACTTAGTTATGTTATGCAGATTGGAGTCTCAATCAATAAAAAAATAATAATAAACAAATTAAGTGCAGAAATAATAATAACGTCAAGATAAATATGTGATAAATTTATAATAAAAAATGAAAAGAATCAAAATGGTCCATCGACTCTTTCTGAGGGATCAAAATAGTCCCTAACTATTTTGAGGGACCAATTTGGTCTCTCAACTCCTCCAAACGAAATTTTAATTGCCCTGTCATCTAATGGTAGAGTTGATGGTATTAAATATGAGGGTAATTTAGTCTTTTTTAATTAAAATATTTAATAAATGCAATTTTTTAGATATTATAATTTTTGTAAAAAAAATATTAAATTTTATTTAATAAAAAAATATACATAGTTTTAGTTTTAATAATTATACATAATTTCTTTAACCCATCTTCATTGTTCGTTGCTCTTCGACTTCGCCTCCTTCGTGTGACGGGTAAAGTTTTGAACGACTAGCTAAATAACTTCTTCGCCTCCTTTGACGGTGTTCCTTCCTGTGAGATCTGAAATCACACTTCGTCATTCGTTTATTTGATCAGAAGTAACGACGACGATGGGAGCTTTCTCATTGCGAAGGTAGTCATCTTGCTTCCATTTGCACGCTTCTTCAGCCAAATCGACTGCGATCGGAAGTGACGACGACGGGAGCTTGCTTGTTGCAAAGGTAGCCTTCTTTCTTCCGTTCACGCACTTCTTCGGCCAAATCAATTGCTATCAAAAAGAACGACGACAATAGGAGCTTGCTCGTTACAAAGGTAGCCATCTTTCTTTCGTTCGTGTGCTTCTTCGGCCAAATCAACGACGATCGGAAGTAATAGAAACGACAGGAGCTTGCTCGTTGCAAAGGTAGCCTTCTTTCTTCTGTTTGCATGCTTCCTCTTTGCTTGTTCCGATAATACCTTCCTTCCCATCTCACTTTTACGTTTAAATTTAACGGCATGACAAAAATAGGCTCATTTGAAGGAGTTGAGGGACCAATTGGTCCCTCTAAATAGTTGAGGACAATTATGATCCCTCACAAAGAGTTGAAGGATAATTTTGATCTTTTTCTCAATAAAAATTATACTAATAAAGGATTATATTAAAGGGATGACAACGTCAATAAGAATAGTACCTATTAAAGATAAGGTATGAATAACGAACTTGTGATTTGGGCATATAAAAGGAGAGGCAAAATATTCACAAATAAGGTAGAAAGGGATTAGTCGAAAAAAGGTTAGACCAAACATAACATATCTATAAGTTATGCAAACAAATCAACAAATATATTTAACATCTTATCAACCGCCAAAAATCTCCTCAAACACTTAATAGGAATGAATATAGAATAATAAAGATGCATAAAGTCACAAATACATTTAGCACTTCATCAAGCACTTAACATCTTATCAATGGGAATGAATAGAGAACAGCAAGGTTCACAAAATCAACCATAGAATAAGATTATGATGATAAATGATGATTATGACTAAGTTTATACTTAATAAACATGAAATGCTACAAAAAAATGTCACCAATAAAAACGCATTCGTATACACAATGAGATGGAAAATCAACATTGAAAGGATCAATTATCCCAAGGTTGAGTTTAGCCACTATATAGAAACTCTCCAAATTAAATAAAAATATATTTCCAAAGACTTACACATTTTTCTCAAATTCTGGCTCTGCATCGCATCTATCTATAGCAGAAGGGGCTATGTTAAGGTCACCAACAACAACAACTCTCCTCCCATGGGTCAGAAGGGATTCCCATCTTCTCTACAGAAGAAATATCTTAGTACAATTGCTTAAGCTGCAAGAAGTAAAAAGACTGCATGCACTTTAAAATATCACTAAGAATTAAGAAAAGAAGACTAATCACTTAAAACAATAGCCTCAACTTCCCTGAGTTAAGCGTCATTACCGACACAGATAGGAAAATTTTATTTTCTTTCTTCAAGAGTCCAAAGCAGGGCCATTTCAAGAAATTGTTGCATGGTGAATGACCTGTAGATAACTAACTGAAAACTTAACCCTTGTAACTGGAGACAAAGGATTAAAACCCAATTATGCTCATGCTAATCTCAATATTTATTAGGGTCATCATTCTTATACTTACTCTTCATGTTTAACCACATACAACTAAGGAATAAAGTTGATACAATCATAATGGTGATAAGTTATGTACTTAAATTGAATTAAATCTTTTTAACCAAAATCATCATGTAATAGACAACATCACCACTTCCATTGTATCAAATCTTTTTTCCCAGATTATTATGTCTGTCTAGGGATTGAGAGAAGATGATAAGAGTCATTAGAAGTGAGATTTCATGAAAAGGACAAAATTTAAAGGAAATCTAAGCAAAATTAGCGAAGGGTATCTTAAACAAAAGATCCACCTCCTTCCACGTTTAATTCTTAATTTTGCAAGAAAAAATTACAACCATAATATTCTATAAATGATTGAAAAGATTTAATCCATAAATTATTAAAATAAAGAAGAATTTATTACAACCATCGTCTTAAAAAAACAAGGGAATTGCTAGTCAAGACCAACTGTGAAATAAGATAGCCAAGCAAGCATGTAAAAACGGCATTGATGTCAATTATGGATGGTAGAGTCCCTATCAAAGATAGGACAAGGAGTTGCTCAAGAGAAGCAGCTAAATTTTAATTGGAAATTGTGGCGCCATAGAATTTTAGTGGAATAGTCATCAATTTAATTCCAACTAAATTAAAAATCCAGCATTGGCCTCTCAACATTGAAAAGGACATCAATCCAATGATCAATATTCGATGAGCAGAAAAAGGGAGCAATAATGTCAATAGGTTTATTATAAAGCCCTAGATTATGGATAATTTGTGATTAAATAATTGTTTAGATAGATCAATAAATTGTAACTCTATATTTATACAATTTTATGTATAGGACTCAACTTTGGATTACTCCGCAATTGTTAGATTCCTTATGTAAAATTTAACAAATAAAGGAATTTTATTTTAAATAATGACCATTTTATATGAAATCAAGGTTATGAGCATTCATAGCACTTCAGAAATATTTCATAGTTTGATATGAAATTGAAATTATGAAGAGCAAAGCACGTAAAAAAAAATTAATGCACTAGTTTTAAGATTAAAACGAGGTTTTGAGGTTGAATATCTTAATTTAACATGATTTTGTAGCATGTTCGGAGGGATATTATAAATATTTTACCAAAATTGTGTTTGTTTACAATGTGGCTTTAGGGCTAAAATAGAAAATTTGTGATGTTCAACACAAATTGTTAAATGATAAAGATTTTGCAAAAGTGATAGAAAATTTGGAATGGATTGCAGAATTTTGTGTGAGGCCAGGCAATCATCATTCAATCCTTGACGTAAATAGAGAGCAAGATGTAGAGGGTGAAATCAGTGAGCATGAGTGAAGTGGGGAGAAATTGAACTCACAAGATGGAGAAAGGTGGTGCATCAAGCATTAAAGGATTGTTAAGCATTCTAAATTTCATTCATCAATCTTTCTTATAATCCATAATATAAGCTTGAAGTATGCCACGGGTTGTTAATAGTACAAGATAATAATTGTTGTCCCTTGCAATCCACAATGAACAAATAATTCAGATACGTGCATTCAAACATAATTAATAAATGAATCATGGGAGGAATGGTTTTGTTAGATCCGGTCCAACGGGACCGGCTTACGTGACTTGAGGCGGAACTTCCACCTCCAGGAAGAGCTGCGCGATCCGAAACCACCCAGGGAGCCCAATAGGAAGGATTTTTGGGGAATTAAGAGGGAAATTTGAAAGTAGGGACTGTTTAGGGATCTCGTTTTGATTTTTATGCATTAAATACTTTGTTTTCCTAGGGTTAGGGCATCTTGAATTTGGCTGAAAATTGAGATCTCTTAGATTTTAGGTTTCCTTTGGGCTCTAGCTGCGTCTAGAGATTTGGGAGAGATCAGAGGATCAAGTATATCTTGTTATTTTTTGTTTCACTTTCATTAAGCAATACAAATTATGATGTGATACAAACAAGAATTGCACGGAAATATTTAAAAGGATTACAAAGCTTGCTACTTAAGATTAATATTTCATAAGATTAAATTAGAGAACTTTCAATCGTCAATCTTATTGTAGTAGACAGTTACAAATCAGAAATTTAAGCAAGTTAAGATAAAACTGAAATTATCACAGTAAAACAAACATGTGGTAATACAATCCCACGGTTAATATTTAGAAATTTCACTATGAGGTACTATGCTCACTTACACTCAAAGTATGGCTTAGCGGAGAAAGGTCTTCAGCACACCCAACGAAGCCACGAGGACGGTCGCAACGCCAATGGTCTTAATCCACGGAAAGGTCGACGGTGGTGGAGAGGTAGTCGCTGTTGGGAAGGTAGTCGGAGGTGGAGGTGGCACGGGTGGATGGCCGTTGATGGTCCACTCGTAGTCCGAGAATTGATCGTCCATGATGTCCACGGGTTGGGGAGGATTCGGTTCAAGTAATCTTCAACGGTGTTGTCAAAACCAAACCCGACGTCGAAGAATGGTGATCGAATGATGTGGATGTCTACGTAGGCGTCGAGTACGAATCCGCTATCAACTTCGGGGTCGGCCATACGTCATTGAAGTGAAGGTGGGAAGGCGTCGTCTTCTTCTTCTCTTGGCTTCAAACTTCCACAAGGTGGAGCAAGGAGAGGGATGGCCAAAGTGGAGAAGGGGAAGAGGGAGGGGGGGGGGGGGGGGGGGGGGTCGGCTAGGGGAAGAAAAAGTAGGTTTAGTCTAAGAGAGGAATAGAGTTTAATCTAAACCTGAAATTAATTTCAGGTTTAAGTGAATTTGGAGGGAAAATCAATTTGGAATTAGGTTCAAATTTCAAATGAGGTCAATGGGGTTAATGGACAATTAATGGGGAGCCCATCAAGGGAGGCCAGTGGGTTCAAGAGGAGAGGAAGGGGTTTTTGTTTCCAAATCTGAAATTTAATTTCAGGTTTGAATGAAATTGAGGGAAGATAATTTGAAAATTGATATCAAATCAATGGGTCATTAATGCCTTGATTGAGGGGATTAATGGGAGGGGGGGCCATGCATGGCCGGCGGCATAGAGAGAGAGGGAGGTGAGTAGGGAAGGAATTGGGGAGTTTCCAAAGAGGGATTTTGGATTAGGAAAGTTATTATGAAATCCAATTTGTTTGAAATTTAAATTTGAGTCATGCATAAAACTTTCCTAAATAGGAATTTCCAAAATTGGAAAGATTTGAATTTCAAATTGATTCAAATTTTCCCTCTCATACCTAACTAAATTTGGAAGGTAGCATGATGATTGAAATCATCATCACAATGGGAAAGGGGATTGGTGGGGTGGCGGCAAGAGGAAGGGGAGGGGCGGGTTGATGCTTGCCGTCGGGTTTGGGTGATTTTGGTGGAGGTTGGATTTGAAGTGGGGAAGTTAGGGGTGAAAGGATGTGGGGAATAAGGGGAGGATATGTGGCCGGCGGCTTGGGGGAAAAAGAAGAACGGTGATGAAGGAGGTAGACCACGAGTCACGGACTCTTCCAATGACGGGTGGGTATTGCGCTCGCCCTTACCTCGGGCTCTCTTTCTTCTCTCTAGTGCACACACAAGATGACGAAGAAGAAGACAACAACTAAATTTTCATTCAAAATATTCATTAACCAATACATAAGAGAATGACCATATATATATAGGCCTCACAATGACAAATAAACAAAAGACAATAATTCCCCATGATAGTGACCAACTACCCATAAGGGCAAAAACGAAAAACTGAAGAAATAATAATGACTAATACATAAAATGCATCAAAAGTAAAGACTCTCCATCGTGGCCATTGATCTCCTGTGTCGACTCTGATAGACGCGTCGAAATCTCGTATCGATGTCCCCATCAAATGATATATTATTTATGTGATTTGTGCGGATTTTTGTGAAGAATTCTCGCTGTTTATTTAGAAGATTTATAGGAAATACTCGTGATCTACAAGTACTTCCTATCAGGTTTACCCGCACACGTGGATTTAGACATAGTTGGAAATTTGGCTATAAAGCATTAGATTCAACATCACCCCATGATTTTGAAATAGTTAATAGCATTAATTGTCAAGTAGCCTTACATCAAATGGTATCAAAACAAGTCCCATGTTTGAACATATGGTGACACAAATGAGTGCCCATGGGAGAGAAAATGATCGAGTATGGTCAAGACTCAAGAGAGCAAAATAATAATTATTTTGTTTCTTACAATCCATGATAAATAACTAAATTATGGGCTTGTATTCAAACATTGCTAATGATTAAGTCATGAGCACAATGGGTTTACTACACCCATGGGTCTAAGGATAGTTGGACCTTCGACAATAAAGTCTCTACTATGCCTTCTTAATCAATTTAAGTTTTTGTAATAACTGATGGTGCAACCTATGGCAATGATCAAAATGTATTAAATGTGAAATTTGTGTTTTGTGCGGGACAAGAATTAAAATAGATGTTGGCCTTTTGAAGTGTGATGCCAATGGAATTATTGTTAGGAGAATTGTATATAGTTGTGCAAGGGGAAAATTTAATACTTAACATTGATCTCCAGTAAGGCCTCCTTTGGTTTTCTATAAATAGAAAAATAGTTTTGAAAATAAAATGTTTTGAAAACTGCTAATTTCATTTCACCCATTTTGTGCCTGAAATCAATATCATTATACTTAAGAGAGTTTTAAGAAGTTTATACAGCTTTAAAATTATACCCAGCAAAATGATGAAACCGACAAATTTTATCACTTTTAAAAACATGCTTTCAAATTTCAAGTAACCAAATGGACCCTATGAGTATCAAGGTTATTAGTGGATTCGGTTTAATTTGATAAATGAAAGTGTTACTCCATCAGAGAGTTGGAGCTGCAAAAGGGAACAACTCTATATAAAAGTTATGAGATTGTGAACACTATATAAAATAGTTTTAATTAGAAGAAAGCCTTATCGTTAACTATTACATGAGATATAATAGTGAGATATAAGATAAGTTGTACAAAGTAATTGTACTAGCCTGGTAGCACATAAATTCATGCGTATAATAAGTGACTTATTGGAGTAGTTTAGCATTCTAAAATTGTTACTGTAGAACTTTGAGGCTAATACTAACACAATTCCTCTTTAAGAATTAGCAAGTCCAAGCTTGAGCAATTTAATCCCAAATGATGATACTAAGGAACATATTTTTATCATGGGTGGTAGAAGAGACACTAAGTGAGAGTACATATAAGGATGTGGCTCAAGTAGGTGTCCATTACCCATCTCTTGCGCAAGAGCACCAAAGGGTTGTCAACTTGCCCGCATGTACAACAACAACATCAAACCTTTATCCCACTACGTGGAAAAGACTACATGAATCCTTTTTCTCCATTGTTTCCTTTTAAGAGTTGAATTCACATTTAAATCTAATAAAAAAAATGTCATTTCTAATATTTTCTAACATAGACTTTTTAGGTCTACCTCTATCTTTCTTAACATAAGTCAAATCTAATACATCTACTCTCCTAATTGGGTGATCATAAGGTCATCGTTTTATGTGACCAAATCATGTAAAGCGACTCTCTCTAATCTTATCTTCCAATAGAGCTACTCCAATATTTTCATGAACATGCTCATTTTGTATCCTATCTCTAAAAGTAAAGTCACTCATCCACCTGAGCATCCTCATCTCTGCAAAACTTAATATTAAGCTTCTCTTTTAATGGCCAACATTCTGCTCCATAAAGCATTGCAGGTCCCACCACCATCTTATAGAACTTTCCCTTAAGTTTGAGAGGGACTTTTCTATCACACAACAAGCCCGATGCATTTCTTCACTTCAACCATCAAAGAATGATCTTCTCCCTTTAAATTACATTTTGATTGGATTAGCCTAACCAGGGTAGCAAACCAAAATTTCATGTGGTACCTTAATTGGCAAATTTTGCTCCCTTAGTTAGTTAGTTTTGCTACTTATAGATTTTTTATTGTTATTATGATCAAAAGTGCATTATATAATCGATATGTGGGTACATCATTGGCCAATAACATCAACAACAGCATCAAGCTTTGATCCCACTACGTGGGGTACATGAATCATTTTTCTCCATTGTGTCCTATAACACAACGTATTAAGAGATTCATGTCATGATTGTTCGACAAATTTTATACTGATTGTCAACAATCTAATGCAACACGCCACTTTTCTCATCTGGGATATGGCAATGGCAGTGTTCCCTCAATATAAAATTATCTAGCAATAAGTTTCCTTACAAACATGTGAGTACATTATTGACCCTCATTACAAAATTATCTAACAATAAGTTTTCTTACAAACTTTTATGCAAGAAGAGTAACTCATAACTATTCAGTCATCGAACAAAAAAAATGTGAAGATTGAATTTAAATAGATGTTACTCCAAATTTAGAGTGACCCGATATAATCCTAAAGAACATTCGAGACTCAGGTTACTATCAACGTAAGGAAACCCCAATTATACCATGAATAATAGGTTCAGTTCAAATTATGACCCATTAATAACCAGCTATTTTTCATTCATAACCATTAACCACCTATCCAAATGTCACCAAACTATAACAGCAATTTCACTTATGATAATTTGTCATCCTCACATCACACAATTAGTTTCCACAAACCATAAAAACATTTCAATACCTTTAATTAATGTATGGCATCCAGGTTAGTCGTTGAATAAGTGGCTCGAATTTACAAGTGTTGCTATTCATCTGTCACAGGGTTGAGTTTAGGTCAAGCATTAATTAATTAGGTTGGAAACTAGTGAACCATACTAGACCTGAATCTAAATACATGTGCTTATTTAAATGTCCATCGTAACCTATCAACACTAGATCTTAAATTATATCATATTGCTTTCTAAGAAAATTGTCACTTTAAGGATTTGAAATGGAGAATAATATATAATAACATGAAAAAAAAAAGTATATAACATCACTATAAGTAAATCATTATCATGAATTAATGCTTGCTTAAAATGATTTCAAGAAACATGAATCATTAAACATTCTTGACAGCAATGCAAAATTGTACCATCTAACGTTAGGGTGTTGGTTGTAATAATTATCAACCACCCTCTTGCAATGTGGATAAGGTGTTTGAACGTTTCCAGTACGCATTGCTATAAAAGTTACACCTACTGTAGGTTTTTATCCATCTAGGCACTTCCAAACAACCTCTGGACAATAGACTCAGCCCAACATCTAGCTAGCTCTTGCACTACAATGAAATACTTTTTGCATGTGTTTGAAAGATGCATACAATTATATTGTTGATACAAGAAGAGTGTATACACAAAAGCAGCGTAAGATAAAACATTATTACCTGTAACATCTTATAGAACAGAAATTTGAAATTGGTTCTTTCCTTATCATCACCATCAGCTCGAGGACCATATAGATTAAAAAGAACTGCACAAAAACCATTTTATTATTAGTACACAAACATGGTCAAGTCAGAAATAACTATTTTATGATGCATGCATTGTTGAAGTAAGAACTTATCATAAGGCATGGTAAATCAAAAAAAGAAAACATAGAACAAATAACGAAAAGAACCATAAATGTAAAATATTACATGTATATTTAATATAAACTATTTTGCTTTTATAAACTAGCTTACCAAAATGGCCATGATCAGTGATGATGCATCGTCCCTCACTATCCACCTTTAATAGATTCTCTTTTGTCACGTGTTCAATACCCTCCGCATGCAAACTCTTCTCAATATAGAGATCGCTTACAACAGTATCCTGCATTTTTGAAGATTCAAGAAGACCAGTGAAACCTTCCTCAGCTGCAACAGGTAATGCCACCTCTTTTGTGGAGAATGCTGAGCTAACCCGACAAAATGTTGCAACACCTATAGCCTCAATCCATTAAAAACAGGTCGAGTAATAACTTATCATTGGTGCAAGCATAAATACATTGTATTCATTGGTTTCTCCAAATACACAATGACTGCATAACACAATGTTTATAGAATAAAGAAAATTAGTACATTTGAAACTCATCCTCATAATCATTTTAGCTGCATGATAACAAGAAGAGCCGGCATTAGCAATCCCACTCAGTTCATACAGTGCTACATAAGGTGCTAACTAGATAACACAAATCCTACTCAATTGATTCAAACAAGAGAGAGAATCATCCACAACGAACACAAGCTTTTTGTAAGCAAAAGCTATCAGCTTGATTTCTACAATAGTCTTCAATTGATCATCAACAAATGCTACCATCAAGGCGAGTGTAGAGGATCACAATTAGTCGTTAGCATATGAGAACAGATGAATAGAAAGGTCTTTTTTAAACAAAAGTTGTTTTGGCAAAATTGGCGATGCTGTCGAGATAAAATTTAAGGTTAGATTGAAAATTTGATGATAGAAATTTTGGCAATAGTGAATCCTTAAGTTTCCCAAAAATTTTAAAGAGGGATCCCCTAAGTGAAATGATCAGAGTCATATTATAGGTTGTGATGAATGTAGGAATGTTTGGTTTATTGTGTATGCTTATCCAAATGGAAGAAAGCAATTATAGCCACCCACAATCAGAAATTTGTGCAGAATCTTGTAAGATAGTTCTACCCATGATGCAACAAAAACATGGAGACTGACAGAGGCGGCAATTTTAGGCAGCCACCACTGCCTCGGATCAATGCATGGATATATGGGCATGTCTACATTGAAATTCTGAATTCAATGATGGTGATCGTTCAAATTTTCTTGTGACAGATCAACATGAAAAATTACAGCTGATGTGCTTAGATAAGAAACGCTCACTATTGAATTGCAAGCAATTACGGCATCATTAAACATTGATAAATATAAGTGTTTCTTTCAAAGAATCCATTCCAATTTTCTTGTTGAAGAATCTATAGAAAATAAGATCAACACTACTAGATCTAACATATTTTGACCACACCATTACCTGACTGCCAACATCATTATTGTCCAATTAGTGTTCCCATTGGATCATACCAGTTATATTCGAACACTCAGACTGAATGTTAAATTAAATCTAAAAAGTTTTTAAACTATCATTGCGCTTCTAGATTTTTCAATTCCTTCCTTTGTTCTAAAGCTTAGTATATCATGAAAAGCTTACTGAATGAACTACATGAACAAATAGTTTAATCTAGTATAGGTAAAACTAAAAAGTGGAAATAATCATTTTATAAGGAAATAATCTTAGTAGTTAATAAATATCGAAGTAACCCCATAGAAAATCTTGAAAAGTATAGCCTAGGAAAATGGCTTTAACTTTGCCCGCGTTTGAGGCTGTTAAGCATGCTTTTATTAGTAGAATGGATGACCAGTCTCCATTTAAAGTAACTAATGATCAATCCCTTGAACATCATTTAAAGTTCATTGCATCACTCATGCATGCATCGTTATCAATTGTATCTTTGATTCATCATATACATAAGCGCTCTTCGATAAACATTGTTATACAAGCTGAAAATGTAAAAGTGTTTGTTGTTGTTAATCGCACTACTTGGGTTATGATTAAGATTACTACGTCATAGTTGATAAGGATTTTGCTTGCTTCTCATACTACTACTACCATAAACTCCACAATCTAATCTCAACACTAAACAAACAAACTAAAAAAGTATGGCCTATTTATTTTATATTATATTTGCCAGCTAGCATGAACATTAGTTATTGGGAATCTTATATCTTATTGATAGACCTCCAGCCTTAAGTGTTTTTTTCGCATATGTTGTTATGGGTGGAGCACAACATTTAAAACCAGCCTATGACGCAATCCACCAGTTCCTCCCCCATGGTTTTATGATGCACTAAATGAGTGCAACATTTCAACTTTCCATATATAAGTTCTTGCAACTTAGGGGCTCGGACCCACAACAAGACCCATTCAGCAATGTGGTCATCACATTATGGCTTATGTTCTTTTGCCATTTCAGCATTTATTTATTATCTTCAATGCTACTTCTCACAAACATATGCATGCCTTATTTACATGTATAATTTCTCATTATTAGTCATTTTGCATGGGAATTCTTATGAATTGTGTCTTATTATGTAATAATTATAAATAATTGTTACATAATATAATTATTTGATACATGCATCATTGAAGATTTCTCTCTAAGAGATCAACCAGTAGCGACCTAAGGGGCACCTCAAAAGGGTGGAGAGGAGAGAGAGAGTGAATTAATTAACGGAACTTTCCGTATCGACCTAAGGGGCACCTCAAAAGGGTGGAGAGGAGAGAGAGAGTGAATTAATTAACGGAACTTTCATAAAAGAATATTCATTTGAGAAGGATATAAGCCAGATGTTTTCAAAGTGCAACTATGTCAAATATCTCATATGCTTCAATATCCAAATGCATAAAGCCATAAACCCTTAAATATATCATCATGAAATGTCCAAAATATAAATAATAAACAAAAACTTGCTCCTAGAAGTATTTTTAAACTTTTGACTTCTTGAGTTTCGTTATCCTAGTCAAAATGATAATTAGAGCATGGCCAAAATCCCAAACTATAGTAGATCATAAGTGTGATGCTAAAGTCAAATAGTTGACCCATCAAATGGAGAGGTGATAATGTAATGGTAGCTATATGATATTTATGCTTTTGCAGGGAAAAATAGCGCTTCGTAAGTTATTCTCAGCGGAATAAAATTTGAATGATCCTGCAAGCCCTCCCTTTAAATACATTCTGGAACATTTCTCAACGAAAGTGCCAAATGTTATTAAATTAAACAATAAAGTATAGAATAGAGATGAAGAAAGGCATGGCATTTAGTCATAGTCGGCCAAAAGAGGAAAATAAATAAATAAAAAAATAAGACAATAACCTGTTGATGATGATACATGATAATAATAACACAAGACTCTCTAATAGAACATCCAATTGATAAGATTGCTTTCTGCAAAAAAATAAACCTAAAGATATGCCAATATTTTGGATTACCTTGCAATATTTTATAGAAAAACAATCGCCCTGATTATACCATCATATACCCGAAGTTAGCATTTCATAACCTTAGTAGCAATTCATTTTAAACAATTGCCAAGAGATAGATTTTCTACAAACCACCAAAGACAAACTGGTGATCAGCATCCTAAGCACCGCATCTAATCATGTAGTTATGGTAGGAATAACATAGGAAGATGAATGCAAAATACAAAAAGCACATCATATGATATAACTGAATTCCTTATATAAATAAAGTAGCATACCAGAATAACCAAGGCGTCCTTTGCTAGATGTGCGAGTGCAAGAAAAAAAAGCCTCATAGCCCTCTGCCATAGTAACATCCACCGACAAATCTTGTCTTTGTAATTTTGTCTCCTATCAAAAAAAATCTCTTAGACAAAATGTTAATAGAAATGATTTAATATCATAACGAATAAATCGTATCAATTAAAGAAATAGATTAATAAATCATTAGAAGAAAAAAAAAATTAACATATTACATCCATGAAAAGAGAAATCATTTGTACAATCCCAATTGTTCAAGTAGATTAGTGAAATGGCAGGGTTGAATCCATTATAGCATTTCTACTTTAAGTAACCACTCTCATCACAATTATTGATTAGCTCTAATTATTTTTAAACTAATAATTAAGAGTGAGAGGATTAAATCATGAATGTTTTGTTCAATAATGCACAACGCCAGAAATTAAGATAAGGACCATGATTAAGTACTAGTGCAAAGAGAACATAAATGTTTGAAAAGCACTTGTCTAAAATATTTCAATATTTTAGGCAAATATTTTTCCAAGAATAACCTAATATACATTTAGATTTTGTAAAGGGCATACCAAGATGGTAACTCAAGTTTATGCATTCACTTGACGTTTTAATGAACTCCAATAAGTTCCAACAATATATTTTACAATAAAATGAAATTAAAGAGCAAAGCATCAATTAATCAAATAAGACCCACCACCATATAAGGCCTGAAGGTATTAAAAGTACATTTGAATGTAGGAAATTATGGGAATGCATAACAAGAATAGAAAGTAGCTCTTCCTCGTGTATCATCATCATAATTAGCCTTGCCAAAGCCATATGGGACCACCTTTGTGAATCCTCATTCTCCGTGTATCCTTGTTGATTACTAGATTATAGATTTAAATCGATTTACATGAATTTATTTGCACATCTTCTATCCAAGTTATCTTTCCTCTAGCTCTTTTTTCCTTCCTGGTCACTTTATATCAATTTTCTCAACATATTTTATTGGTTCGTCCTCCAACCTTTATTGCACATAGCCAAACAATCTAAATTACTAACCAACCAACACCCCCCCCCCCTCAAATCACTTCTTCGATCTAGCATTTATACTTTTATTGTGCATCCATCAACCAATGACTTTTGTACGGCTTAACGCTTAATTAATATATCATGGTAACCCTAATAGCAGTTTTACATACTTTATGTGAAAATGCCTAAGAATTTCTCTTAATGCATGGTATTCATGGGATACAACTACACTTTACCCACCAATCCTTAACTCTAGGGCTATATTCTCATTTGTATCCTTTTTATTTTGTATAAGAAATTCGATATACTTAAATCTATTCTATTAATGTATTACTTTATTTTTAAGTAGTACTAAATCTACTGATGGCAAATACTAATATCACACCATTAAAACTATACATAATATGCGTTGTCATTATTTTACTAATCTTAAGCCCTTCATCATCTAATATTTTCCCCATTGTTCAATCTTTCTACTTTTTTCAACACTGTTCTCACCTATTAGAATTATATCATCTTCGAAAAAAACATAAATTAGGGTACCACACTTTGAATACCCTTGGTTAGCTTCTTCATAGCCAATATAATTAGATTCAGCCTTAATGTTGAACCTTATATAAACTTATCGTAATTATAAACTCTTTAGTCACTCCACAACTACTTTTAATACTAGTCGATGCTTCACCATACACAACATTCATTATACCTTTAGCACAAAACCTTTTCCTCTACGTACCATTAGATGTGCATAGGACACAAGACATATTAACTTATTACGGAATACGTTGTGTTATCTACAGCTATACTGTTCAGCGGGAGATGACTAATAAGTTTTAGTAGACAAATCCAATAAAAAGTATATGGAAAAGAGGATACCTGGAAGCAGATGATGTCAGCGTCGAGGGAATTGAGCAGTTTGAGAAGAGAGCCATGCTGGGAGACGCGCTGCCGCAAGCCGTTCACATTGTAAGTTACAATCTTCATTTCAGCTTCCTCGCCTCCAGGCTCCAGCTTTCCTTCTTCAGCATTCGCAGCTCCTCCAACTGTGAGGGGGGTGCAGCGATTTGAAAATACCCGAACGCGAGTATGCGGGACAGCGGGAGATGATAGAATGGCGGTTTCCTATAACTGAAGTGGAGCTAGGGCTTCAAAGTGTCGTTCAATGAAATACGAATTGTGCGGCCAAAAAGTTTCGCATGTGGGCATCCATGTCATTTTGTTTCGAGATATATACAGAAATTTTGTATTTTTTATTATTTAAATAAAAATTTGACTATATATATTTCATGTTTAATATTAAAGAAATATAATTAATGTTTTATTTATTAAAAATATGCTTAAAGTTTTTAATTCTGAATAATTTACTCCTCTTTTATATTTATAGATTCTTTATTGAAATATCAACTTCAATTTGAATTTGATTTAAATATGTTTAAATTCAAAACTGAGTCACCAAAATTAGCTCGAGCAAGAATCATGATCATGATATAGGTTTTTGAGAAGGGAATTCATTGGGGGATTGCAAACAAGACCGATGAATATGGGAGCTTGCAAACCAAATTGACTTGCATGAAAAAATAATTGTGCAATGGGAAGGCTTGCTAATGAGATCAATGGCATATGCATTCACAATGTGAGCTCATTGGGAACGGTGATGATAAGTTGAATTTATGCTAGTACTCTATCTTAATATGCTCCTAACAAGGTGAAGAAGTCTCTCTAATTCATAAAATAATGAATAAACTCTTACACTGTTTTCCTTGAAAAACTCATAATTGTCAACTGCTTTGACTATAATCACAAGGCATACGAGACCTCCTTGAAATATGTACAACATTTACAATAAGACTCCATAAATCTCTCCACCAAGAACTTAACCTACAACTCGGATGAATTGAAGGATATAGTTGGAGAAACAACCAATGTAATCACCTCACACAAATTCTAAGAACCATCTCAAGAATTACTCACAAGCTTCTCAAAACTCTCCTCTCTCAATTATCTCAAAAACCACTTACCAATATATGAAAAACTTTCTCATAAAGCTCTCAGTACACTAAAAAACTTTGGACTATTTCAGCTTTATCAGAGATTATATATATATATATAAGGTGGTTCCCATAAAAAACCCTAAAAAGACTATTTAACATAACTATTAGCTTGATTGTATAGTTTAATTAATATATCATACAATATGATTTTTATAATTATCCTCGAACCCTAAAAACTATTATATATATAATATATAACAGTGTGTATTTAAATATAGCTAATTCCACAATCATGCCCAAGACATACAATACGACTAATCTTACAAAATTTGATTTATATTTTTTTGTTGACTAATGTAACTTTAATTTTCAAAAAGTATTAGCATGTCACACATATTGTACTGTACAATCCAAGTCGTACAGAAAGTTCTTGAATGTTAAGGCCATAGACCCTTTTTTTTAACTTATTTTACTCTCATATTGATGTTTTAAGTTTAATGAATATAAATAACATAATTTTCCTAATGAGACTCTTAATTATATATGTGAATCAGAGCATATACATCTCTATATATATGTCGAGCTTGTAGGGGTAAAAAAGAGGTTTATGACCTTCCTATAAATTTTTTTATCTCTAAAAAGAACCTATAACATTCAAACATCTTATATCTAGACATGCCAACATTCCATTTAAATTTTCATAATTACTATAGTATTCCTTAGTTGAGGCTATGAATCACATTAGATTTTACAACATACATGATCATTATATACAATAAATGAAGGGTGAGTGATATTGAAAACATCAATATATTTATTAAAGCACAAGAGTCTATATTTATATATGATATGTTTTCTACAGTATTAGCCTAAAACTAGAGAATTAGTCATATATGAAAGAAGTAACAAACAAATTTATCTCTATTTCATTCATTGGAAGAAAATATACAAGAGAAGTAATAAGAAAATTATCATCTAAAAGGATTAAATGATCTTCTCCACCCTTATTCTTCCACCAATCATAGATTTGCTTACACAAATAGGCTAAGATCTTCACAAGAAAAAATAACTTACACATCTATAGCCTCCCTTAAACTTTACTCGAAGGGAGATGTGGGACTCTGAAAGGATGCTACGAGCGGGGTTCAAGACGCAAATGGTACGATAACACTATCTTATAAGACAAAATAGTCGTAGAACTTTACATTATACCCAAGCAAGTCATTGGGAGAGCAGATAGGATCATATATATGATTAATCACAGAGGATAGTGGCTTTCGCCAGCACATCTCGATGGGTAATAATATATATGACCCGATAATAACGATATATTTTTTTTCATTCGATACATCAGCTCGAATCGAGGTTTATTTGATGTGGGTGTCTATTTCTCACAAGTGCAAGCTGTCATGGTTAATTATATCTTAAACCTTGACCTAAGAATACTCTAGATTAAGGACGTTATACTATTCTCTTCGATGTTTGGCACACAAGAGAATATTTATGCTATCCTAATTCAAAGGAAGAAAAGCTCAATCAGGATATTCAACATGCACAAATCACACAAGCACTCAGCCGGTCCAAAGTGTAACACTCCGAGGATCTAACTTGGAAAGAATGTCGATCAATAGCCAAACAATTTACCAGAGTTATCTAAAATCATCATTAAGCAATCTATCAAACATCTATAAAATTTAAAACATCAATATAACAGTTGATTCATATCTCAAAACATCATGTACAATACTCAGGAACTATACTATCAATACAAGTAAAGAAACTATCCTGTCCTGAGTACAAAAGAATCATCTATCGATCAAAAGAACTAAAACCTGAAGATTTGGATCAAATCCTATCTCCTGCTCCCGAGCCCTGACCTGAAAATATCAACCACATATAATGAGCTTTACAAAGCCCAGCAGGTCACCTAATACCTATAACTGAAATCAAAGCACGGCAATGCTATCAATATGCATGTCAATCTATCAATCCGAATCAGTCAATGGTCAATGAGTCTATGCAGCGGAAATCAATAGTCAATAAAACCAGTCAATGCAGCGGCAGGCAAATCGATAAATCAACTCAATCCATGTCCGTCAATCAAATCAATATGGTCAAATCAATGAAATCAGTAGAGAAAAGCGATACGGAACAATGAATCTATAAAGCAATCAATACAATACAGAAACAGTAGGCAGTAGTACAATGAATCTATAGGCAGTAGTACAATGAATCTATAGGCAGTAGTACGATGTACATGTTCATGCTATCAATGCAATATCTATATCTATCTATGTCCATATCAATGCTCAGTAGTCGATCGATGAAATCAATAGAATCCGTACGATACAGTAAATCCGATCAAACTCAATAAAGCAGAAGTCGATAAAGCAATAAATCTATAAATCAATACAGTAAACATGCAATTCAATACTATATACTGAACAAGTACAATCTACTGGCTATGTTGCTGTTGTAGAATCCATATTGCTGTTGTAGATATCATTTACATTGGTTCAATCAATAAGAGTCGTCACTCTTTTCGCCCGTCGGCATATCAATAAACTCCTTATGTCTCCCTTCAATATATCAATAATCAATGTTTAAAGGAAAGCCCGTCGGCCCACCATCCTGTACAGGTATCAATATCAATCTCCAACCAATGTTCAACCAGGTTCCACTTGTGATCAGTATCACTAGTCAATTCAATCAATAAGCAATTCAATAGTCAATATTAAAGTAATCATATCAATTGTCACATTCATATCTAATCAATCTATCAATTCCAGACAATTCAGAAATCATACGAAAATCGGGCAGAGTAACGGTAGTCGGTCAAATTTACACAAAAATCCTGCAAAAAGATACAATATCCAAATTCTTTCAAATTACAGTAGAATATCTATAACATCAATACAAGACTATTTTCCTATAGAAACCAAATCAAATCACGTCCCGATTATTTTCTATTCGATTAAAATCACGTAGAATCAATTCCGACCGGTAAAATCTTCGTAGAATACAATCAAATCGTGTACAATAATCATATCTATAACATACTAGAAGTTGTGCGGTGAAAGTTGTGTCAAATAAAAATCATGTCAAAAAGTCGACTACGAAAACACAAAACAGATCCCAACTCGGTCAAAACACAACATCTTTAAAAACAGAAACAGGGTTTGGAGTCCTTACCACGAGATCTACACTTTTCCCAACAGCAGCGTCGGACGAAAAGCGCTCCGCGGCCTCCAAAACCAAGCTTTTCTCTTTTTCCCTTTCTCTTTCTCTCTCCTCAAAATATCTGAAATAAAAATCTGATTTTCTCTCTCCTCAAAACGAGCTCATTTCCTTATATCTTACTCATATCGGCCTGGCCGATCGCCAAATCGTCCCGGGACGATCAGATCAAATCCTGATCGTCCTGGACAGTTCCCAGGGCTGTTGTCTGGCCGATCATTTCTACAGTACAGATCGGCCTGGACGATCTCAACATCGGCCCGGACGATCTGTACAGAAATCCTTCCAGAAAACACACCAGAAATCAGCTGTTTTCTATGCACTGATCGGCCTGGACGATCTCAACTTCGTCCTGGCCGATTCTGGGAGGAAAATCCAATTCAGAGAGGAACAGTAAGGGAACGAGATATTACAATCTCCCCACCTTAGAAAAATGTCATCCCGACATTTCCCTACAGGTACGAAGCAAAACAAACAATGCAAAACGATTCGATCGAAATCCAAATCCAAATCAAAACTCGTCGAAACCCATACATAACACACAATGCAATCAATCAAATGTCAATATGCAATGTTCATATGTCAATATCAATCGGTTAGTCAAATCAATCTTACCAGTAGAACCTTCCGGTCGTTGCTAATCTTCACGATGCTGTAAACTCTGTAGACTGTAGATGCGTGGCACCACTGGAGGTCGTGGCGCAACTGTCTCCCTCTGATCTCTGACAGTCCTATCATCCATCCGGTTCCCTGATCTCTCACTGTAGGCCCTCGAGCCAACAGTCCTCTGCTGTCCTGTACCCGTGCCAGAATCAGTCCTTCCACCCAATCCTTTCTGAGGACAATCTGCTGCTCTGTGTCCTTGCTGTCCACAGTGAAAACACTGACCCATCAATAGGTAGCACTGACCTGCATGTCGTCTACCACAGTGAATGCACGTGCCAGAACCACCAGATGATACTATCGATGCTGACCGTGACGCAGATCCCGATGCAGATCCTTTCAAACCCTCATACCTGCTTCTCTTCTCTCTATCTCTGTCTCTACCAGAATCATCTCGTCGTACCTCATCTCTCCTCCTCCTGGTATCCTCGTACCTCGGTACCGGTGTCGTCAAATCAATCTCTATCAATCGGGCTCGCTCCACTAGCTCAGAAAACTCATGGATCCGAAAAGGTACTAGTGGATGCCTCAGCTCTCTGTTCAATCCGTGCAGGAATCTATAACACTTGTCTTCAGGAGTAGGAATCAAGTGAGCAGCGTACCTCGCAAGTGCAGTAAACTCGGCCTCGTACTGCATCACTGACTTGCGGCCTTGCTCCAATCTCATAAAAGCTTCCTGCATCTGTCGCTGAGCTGACGGTGGTACAAACCACATCCTGAACACTGCAGTGAACTCATCCCAGGTGATCTCAGCATTGGTCTTCCCCTGAAACTTCTCTCTCTGCTGTCCAATCCACCATCTCTCTGCTTCTCCTTCAAATAGGAACACAGCTAAAGGTACTTTTCTATTTCCCGGACACTGCATACTGTCAAAAATCTTTTCCACCCTCATAATCCAATCCTCAGCAGCCTGTGGTCCTACAGCCCCTTTGAACAACGGAGGCTTCAGCTTGTGGAACATCTGCAAGTGTCTGTCTACCTCTTCTTCCTTGCTCCCACTCATCTTGCTCTGGGCATCCCCCATAACATGTGCAATCGCAGTAGCCAACTGCATCATACTCTCTGAAGGTACTGGAGCTACGCTGTGTTGCTCATTTGGTACACTGGATTCTGCTGGAGGATCCATATCTTTTCACCTGCACAATTCAAAACAATAATACACACATGCAACGATGTATGCCAATGAAGCTCTTAAAGCTACCCAATCTACCCAATCTCTCAATCCAAACCTACAACTCTGGTAACAATCCATTCTTCCAATAACACTGCTCTGATACCAACTTGTAACGCCCCGAGATCTAACTTGGAAAGAATGTCGATCAATAGCCAAACAATTTACCAGAGTTATCTAAAATCATCATTAAGCAATCTATCAAACATCTATAAAATTTAAAACATCAATATAACAGTTGATTCATATCTCAAAACATTATGTACAATACTCAGGAACTATACTATCAATACAAGTAAAGAAACTATCCTGTCCTGAGTACAAAAGAATCATCTATCGATCAAAAGAACTAAAACCTGAAGATTTGGATCAAATCCTATCTCCTGCTCCCGAGCCCTGACCTGAAAATATCAACCACATATAATGAGCTTTACAAAGCCCAGCAGGTCACCTAATACCTATAACTGAAATCAAAGCACGGCAATGCTATCAATATGCATGTCAATCTATCAATCCGAATCAGTCAATGGTCAATGAGTCTATGCAGCGGAAATCAATAGTCAATAAAACCAGTCAATGCAGTGGTAGGCAAATCGATAAATCAACTCAATCCATGTCCGTCAATCAAATCAATACGGTCAAATCAATGAAATCAGTAGAGAAAAGCGATACGGAACAATGAATCTATAAAGCAATCAATACAATACAGAAACAGTAGGCAGTAGTACAATGAATCTATAGGCAGTAGTACAATGAATCTATAGGCAGTAGTACGATGTCCATGTTCATGCTATCAATGCAATATCTATATCTATCTATGTCCATATCAATGCTCAGTAGTCGATCGATGAAATCAATAGAATCCGTACGATACAGTAAATCCGATCAAACTCAATAAAGCAGAAGTCGATAAAGCAATAAATCTATAAATCAATACAGTAAACATACAATTCAATACTATATACTGAACAAGTACAATCTACTGGCTATGTTGCTGTTGTAGAATCCATATTGCTGTTGTAGATATCATTTACATTGGTTTAATCAATAAGAGTCGTCACTCTTTTCGCCCGTCGGCATATCAATAAACTCCTTATGTCTCCCTTCAATATATCAATAATCAATGTTTAAAGGAAAGCTCGTCGGCCCACCATCCTGTACAGGTATCAATATCAATCTCCAACCAATGTTCAACCAGGTTCCACTTGTGATCAGTATCACTAGTCAATTCAATCAATAAGCAATTCAATAGTCAATATTAAAGCAATCATATCAATTGTCACATTCATATCTAATCAATCTATCAATTCCAGACAATTCAGAAATCATACGAAAATCGGGCAGAGTAACGGTAGTCGGTCAAATTTACACAAAAATCCTGCAAAAAGATACAATATCCAAATTCTTCCAAATTACAGTAGAATATCTATAACATCAATACAAGACTATTTTCCTATAGAAACCAAATCAAATCACGTCCCGATTATTTTCTATTCGATTAAAATCACGTAGAATCAATTCCGACCGGTAAAATCTTCGTAGAATACAATCAAATCGTGTACAATAATCATATCTATAACATACTAGAAGTTGTGCGGTGAAAGTTGTGTCAAATCAAAATCATGTCGAAAAGTCGACTACGAAAACACAAAATAGATCCCAACTCGGTCAAAACACAACATCTTTGAAAACAGAAACAGGGTTCGGAGTCCTTACCACGAGATCTACACTTTTCCCAACAGCAGCGTCGGACGAAAAGCGCTCCGCGGCCTCCAAAACCAAGCTTTTCTCTTTTTCCCTTTCTCTTTCTCTCTCCTCAAAATATCTGAAATAAAAATCTGATTTTCTCTCTCCTCAAAACGAGCTCATTTCCTTATATCTTACTCATATCGGCCTGGCCGATCGCCAAATCGTCCCGGGACGATCAGATCAAATCCTGATCGTCCTGGACAGTTCCCAGGGCTGTTGTCTGGCCGATCATTTATACAGTACAGATCGGCCTGAACGATCTCAACATCGGCCCGGACGATCTGTACAGAAATCCTTCCAGAAAACACACCAGAAATCAGCTGTTTTCTATGCACTGATCGGCCTGGACGATCTCAACTTCGTCCTGGCCGATTCTGGGAGGAAAATCCAATTCAGAGAGGAACAGTAAGGGAACGAGATATTACACAAAGAGGAGTCATCTCATACCAAGTATACATGAGAGAAATATGAAAGCAACGTCATTAATGTGACGCAGATGTGTGAGATTTACGACCTCTGAAGAGTGGACAACCTACCAAATGATAAGGCATGCAACATTATACCTATACCACCATCCTTTGACACTAGATATTGAATGGACATACTATACACTTGGTAATAATGCCTACGACCTAACTAATGCAAGGCGCTGTGAGGGGACTTAAAGCTAAACCTAATAGGGGTCTAGGCAGTCCCAACCTCGATTTTCCACCCTTTTTCGGAAAGGGATAAAAGCTAAACTCCACATTGTGTATTAAATCTATAAAATATGATATTATGCAAATGAATAATAGTGGAAGGTACATAAAGGGAAATGGACATCAAGCCCTGTCACGACCCGACCCGACGGGGACGGATCCCGCCCGAGCCGGATCGCGACGGAGCTACCTTGCATATCCAGGATCTGGCTTTGGATTAGGTTACTGAACTGATCTTCCAAATACTTAACTCAACAAACACACACAGAACAACAGAGCTACTAAAATCATCAAATGCAGCGGAACAAAACATCTATCTTTTCATTTCCTCAAAAATAATCATCTACAGAACAGTACATGGCTTTCAACAGAAAGAAAGACGGAACAGGAAAGCCATGACTGTACAAAAATCAAAAAGTACAAAAGTACCTAAACTGATCAGACTCTGAACTCTAGTCCTGAACTTCCTTGCCCTTCCCAGAACCTGAAAACCACCATAAAGCAAGGGTGAGCTCAACAGCTCAGCAAAGCAACAAACCACCAATCTAAATTCTCAGAAACCAAAACCAAACTCATCAGACAGAAATCAGATCAGAAATCGGAACAGAGTCGGAAATCAGAACTTATACGGACAGATATCAAATCAGAATCAGAGTCGTACAGATCAGATCACAGAACAGAATAAATCAACGGAGTCAGAATCAGAAATCAGAATCGTACGGATCATATCATATCATAATCACAATTTCGTACAGAACAGAACAGATACATATAGCTAAATGCCCTGACACTGACGGAATCTCTACGGATTCCGGCCCCTTATACCTCCCTTCCCAGACACTGACTGAATCTCATAGGATCCAGGCCCCTTATGTCTCCCTTTGTGCTCATGGCACCAAAACAGATGTGCTTATAGCACCAGAACAAAATTCATCGGATCCGGAACAGAACAGATAACAGATTTCAGATTTGAGCTCATTTCAGATTTCCCGTTTCACTAACTGAATCTCATAGGATTCAGGCCCCTTATAACTCCCTTTTTATAGCTTATACACATAGCATTTCAATTCAGAAGAAATACGGACAATTCAGAAATTATCCAAAAATTGGGCAGCACAACGGCAGTATAAAGAATTTACACAAAATTTCCTGCAAAGAAAATTTACCGAATTCGCACAAAACATAGATAATCATATTCCAGAACATTTATTCTACTGCACAGATAATTTCCAATTTCACAGAAAATTGTAGTCTACGAAAAACATCGCCGAATCAAAAATACCCGGACAAAAATCTTCAAAATATAGTCAAAACGTGCACACCCGACACGGCAACGATATACAGAAACTTACGCGGTAAAAACGGAACCAATCAAAAGATACGGACGAAAAACCGTAACGAAAACGAAATCCGGACAGAAAATACCGCCAACCGTGACGGAACTGAAAATTGAGAAAGACGGAATGTGCCTTACCTCGAGCACAGCAATTTCCTCAACAGTCACTTCGATCGAAAACGGCTCCGCGTCTCCCCAAAATCAACTTTTCCAAAATCTCTTTTTCTCTCTCCTCAGAGCTGAAATCAGATATTTTATTTTTAATTTTTCTCTCTCTTCAAATCGTCTGATTTCCCTTAAATCATACACATATCGGCCTGGTCGATCGTCCCGATCGTCCTGGACGATCAGACCAAACCAACATCGCCTGGCCGATACTCCAGGGCGATGATCAGGCCGATCCTTATGAACAGTGTCAATCGGCCTGGCCGATATCCCCGATCGGCCTGGACGATACCTACAGAAAATCATCTGGAGCAAAACTGGGCAAAATCTGGAACTCTTTTTCCACTGATCGTCCCAGGACGATCCAGATCGTCCTGGACGATCCTGGAGCAGATTGTGATATTACAATCTCCCCAACTCAGAAAAATGTCGTCCTCGACATTATCCAATCCAAACGCAGTCAAAATAAGTACGGGTACGACCGTCTCATATCAGACTCCTTTTCCCACGTTGCTTCCCGTGCAGTCCGGTGCTTCCACTGGACTTTAACCATCGGAATCTCTTTATTTCTTAACTTTCGGACGTCGTACGCCAAAATCAATTCTGGCTCTTCCTTGTACGCCAGATTCTCCTGAATCTCAATCTCATCAGCTGATACCTTCTTCCCAGAGTCGGATACCCACTTCCTCAGAGTGGATACATGAAACACATTATGCACATCAGGCATAGAATCAGAAAGCAATAGGCGATAAGCAGATTTTCCAATCCTTTCCAAAATCTCAAACGGTCCAACATACCTTGGACTAAGCTTGCTTACCTGACCAAATCTGCTCACACCCTTCATCGAGCTGACTTTGACATACACAAAGTAACCAACCTGAAACTCAACAAACCTGTGCTTCTGATTGTAATACTTCTGCTGACGGTCTTGAGCCGCTTTCAATCTTTCTCTTATCAAACTGATCTTCTGAGCAGTTTCATCAGCAAAAGTGGCCCCCAAAGACTGTCTATCTCCGACCTCTGTCAGAGTCAAAGGAGTACGACACTTCCTGCCATACAGAGCCTCGTACGGTGCCATACCGATACTGGACTGAAAACTGTTGTTATAGGCAAACTCAATCAGCGGAATATGATCTTCCCAGCTTCCGCTAAAGTCCAGAACACAAAGCCTCAACAGGTCTTCCAATACCTAAATAGTCCTCTCAGACTGCCCATCGGTCTGAGGATGAAAGGCTGTACTGAAATGTAATTTCGTACCCAAGCCTTGCTGAATGCCTTTCCAAAGTCTGGAAGTAAAGCGTCCATCTCAATCAGATACGATCACACGAGGCACACCGTGCAGTCTGACTATCTCCTTCACATATATCTGTGCCAAGCGTTCAACTGAATCCGTCTGTCTGATCGGAAGAAAATGGGCTGACTTCGTCAATCGGTCCACAACTACCCAAATGGCATCATGTCCTTGTCGTGATCGAGGAAAACCCATCGCAAAATCCATTGTTACCTCCTCCCATTTCCACTCAGGGATCGGCAACGACTGCAACAATCCACCTGGTCGCTGATGCTCTGCCTTCACCAACTGACAGGCTTCGCATCTCGACACAAACTCCGCCACATCCTTCTTCATCCCAGGCCACCAGAACGAAAGCTTCATCTCAGCGTACATCTTACCACTGCCTGGATGAATAGTGTAGCCAGAATGATGAGATTCATACAGAATCTCCCGTCTCAGATCTCCAAACACAGGTACCCACAACCTGTTCTTACAGAAATAGCACCAGAATCAGAAATTCGAAGTTCAGGAGTCTTACCAGATCCAATCTGAGCTATCAACTTCGAATAATCAGAATCTGACTTCTGGGCTTCTTGAATCCGTGCTTCCAAAGAAGACTGAATACTCATCTGAGTCAACTCCCAATCACTGGAGGAAATCACCTCCAACTGCAATCTTTCCAAATCACGGATCAGAAAGTCATCACAGGTAAGCTGAATACCTGATAATCCAGAAGACTTCCTACTCAAAGCATCTGCTACCACATTCGCTTTTCCAGGCTGATACTGAATAGTCAAATCATAGTCCTTGATCAACTCGAGCCACCGCCTCTGTCTCAAATTCAGATCCTTCTGAGTAAAAATATACTTCAGGCTCTTATGATCAGTAAAAATCTCACATCTGACGCCATACAGGTAATGACGCCAAATCTTCAAAGCAAAAATAACTGCAGCTAACTCCAAATCATGTGTCGGGTAATTCTTCTCATGTGGTTTCAACTGTCTCGAAGCATAAGCAATTACCTGACCATGCTGCATCAGGACACATCCCAGTCCTTTCAGTGAAGCATCACTGAACACCTGAAAACCCTCCGTACCTGACGGAAGTGCCAACACTGGAGCTGAAGTCAAACAATCCTTCAATCTCTGAAAACTAGCTTCACACTCCGGTGTCCAAACAAAAGGAACCGACTTCTGAGTCAGTCTCGTCAGAGGAGTCGAAATCTGTGAAAATCCTTTCACAAATTTCCTGTAATACCCAGCCATGCCCAAGAAACTACGTACCTCAAATACCGTAGTCGGCCTTGGCCAATCAGCAACTGTCTGAATCTTCTGGGGATCTACAGAAATGCCTTCTCCGCTAATCACATGCCCCAGAAAAGAAATACTCTTCAGCCAAAATTCACACTTGGAGAACTTGACATACAGCTGATGCCTCCTCAAAGTCTCCAACACAATCCTCAAATATCTAGCATGATCATCCTCAGATGCAGAATACACCAGAATATCGTCGATGAAGACGATCACAAACTGATCCAAATACTCCCTGAATACTCGGTTCATCAGATCCATGAAAATAGCGGGCGCATTGGTTACCCCAAAAGGCATAACCAAAAACTCGTAGTGCCCGTACCGAGTACTGAAAGCAGTCTTCACCACATCAGATTCCTTTACCTTCACCTGATAATATCCGGATCGCAAGTCAATCTTCAAAAATACTGAAGATCCGGAAAGTTGATCAAACAAGTCATCAATCCGAGGCAAAGGATACTTGTTCTTAATTGTGGCCTTGTTCAAATCTCTGTAATCAATACACATACGGAGTGTACCGTCCTTCTTCTTCACAAACAGAACAGGTGCTCCCCAAGGAGAAACACTAGGGCGCACAAAACCTCTGTCAACCAACTCCTGAAGCTGAACTTTCAACTCAGAAAGTTCTTTCGGTGCCATCCTGTACGGAACTTTCGATATCGGAGCGGTACCCGGAAAAACATCGATAGAGAACTCCACATCTCTATCCGGAGGTAAACCAACCAACTCCTCAGGGAAAACATCCACAAACTCCCGTACCACTGGGATCTCAGAAACAGAACCAACCTCTAGGTTCAGATCCCGCACCGAAGCCAAAAATACTGGGCATCCTTTCTTCCACATTCTGCTCACCTCCAACGCAGAAATCAGACTGAAGAGAACACCTCGTAATCCCTGAAATACGACTCTCTCTCCAGCCACAAGCAAACTCACTTGCTTCTTCAGACAGTCAATCTGAGCCTCATACTGACTCAGCCAATCCATGCCCAGAATTACATCATACGAAGAAATCGGTAATCAAATCAAACTCGATTTCCACTTCTTGCCAGAAATCTCAATCTCACACAAATAAAACTGTCGAGCAATCAAAGGATTCCCAGCCGGTAAAATCACAGACAAAGAAACCGGTAAAACCATCGAATCCAAATGTAAAATCTCAAAACAGTGCTCGGACAGAAAAGAATGACTCGCTCCAGAGTCAAACAAAACACGACAGGGCTGATCAGAAATGTAAACCGTACCTGTCACAACATCCAGAGCATCACGAGCCTCCTGCTGACTCAAGCTGTAAACTCGTGGCTGAACTGGAACAGGAGCTGAAGCAACAGAACTACTCTGCTCCCTCTGAATCGTAGGTGGTCTCCGTGGTGCAGAACTAGAACCACCACCTCTACCAGTAAATCCCTCAGGGCGTGGAGGAACAGTCCTCGGTCTTCCTGCTGCTGAACCAACAGGTCTGACGGAGCCCTCAGATCGCTGCTCAAATCCCATCTGTGGACATTCTGCAATCCTATGTCCCGGCTGACCACATCTTAAACAAAGACCAGCTATCCTGTAGCACTGGCCATGGTGTCGCCGTCCACAACTCTGGCACACAGGTGCCATACTGACAGATCCAGAACTAGTCGTACTGGTAGCAGTACCAGACGACCCTCCGCTCCTCCTGGAATCTCCAGATCCAGATCCAGAAACAAATCTCCTCTTCCCAGAGGAACCACTGCCAGAAGTATCACCTCCAAACCTCTTCCTACTCGCAGACCACCGCTGCTGAGTAGTCGTCATGTCGTTCTCAATCAGACGAGCTCGCTCCACAAGCTCAGAGAAATCAGTAATCCGGAACGGTATCAGAGGCTGCCTCAAAGTGTCTCGTAATCCTCTCAGGAACCTGTAGCACCTCTCAGCAGAAGTGCTGACCAGCTGCGGAGCGTATCTGGCTAATGCAGTAAACTCAGCCTCGTACTGCATCACCGTCTTGCTCCCCTGAACCAGCCTCAGAAAACTCTCCTGCATCTGCTGTCGTGCAGAAGGGGGAACAAACCAATCTCTGAACACTTCAGTGAACTCTTCCCAAGTGATCAAAGAGTTCAGTCTACCCTGAAATCTGGCTGCCTGCTGGCCGTCCCACCAGTGCTCAGCCTCTCCGTCCAACAGAAAAACAGCTAACGGAACCTTCCTATCTGCAGGACACTGCATCCCGTCAAAAGTCTTTTCCAATCTCCTCAGCCACTCCTCGGCTGCTCTGGGCTCAACAGCGCCCTCAAATCTCGGAGGCTTCAACCTCAAAAATAACTGCAGGTGTCGATCAATGTCCTCAGATCTAACAGTAGAAGCTCTGCTCTGAGTCTCGCTCATCATCTGAGCAACAAGTGAAGCAAACTGAGACAGCGTATCAGCACCGACCACTGGGGCTGTACTCCCAACTGGTGCTGCCTGATCTGCACTCTGCCCGTCTGTCATGTCTGGGTCTGGCTGATCCATACAGAAAAATCCAGAAAATCCGGAAAACTATCACAAAAACAACACAATAAAAAGCCAAACGACCTAAAACTACCTCCCAGACAGACTTACTGATCACTTCCTAGAGCTCTGTTTTACAATCCAACCTGTTTCCAAAACCAGTGCTCTGATACCACAAAAGCTTGTCACGACCGGACCCGACGGGGACGGATCCCGCCCGAGCCGGATCGCGACGGAGCTACCTTGCATATCCAGGATCTGGCTTTGGATTAGGTTACTGAACTGATCTTCCAAATACTTAACTCAACAAACACACACAGAACAACAGAGCTACTAAAATCATCAAATGCAGCGGAACAAAACATCTATCTTTTCATTTCCTCAAAAATAATCATCTACAGAACAGTACATGGCTTTCAACAGAAAGAAAGACGGAACAGGAAAGCCATGACTGTACAAAAATCAAAAAGTACAAAAGTACCTAAACTGATCAGACTCTGAACTCTAGTCCTGAACTTCCTTGCCCTTCCCAGAACCTGAAAACCACCAGAAAGCAAGGGTGAGCTCAACAGCTCAGCAAAGCAACAAACAACCAATCTAAATTCTCAGAAACCAAAACCAAACTCATCAGACAGAAATCAGATCAGAAATCGGAACAGAGTCGGAAATCAGAACTTATACGGACAGATATCAAATCAGAATCAGAGTCGTACAGATCAGATCACAGAACAGAATAAATCAACGGAGTCAGAATCAGAAATCAGAATCGTACGGATCATATCATATCATAATCATAATTTCGTACAGAACAGAACAGATACATATAGCTAAATGCCCTAACACTGACGGAATCTCTACGGATTCCGGCCCCTTATACCTCCCTTCCCAGACACTGACTGAATCTCATAGGATCCAGGCCCCTTATGTCTCCCTTTGTGCTCATGGCACCAAAACAGATGTGCTTATAGCACCAGAACAAAATTCATCGGATCCGGAACAGAACAGATAACAGATTTCAGATTTGAGCTCATTTCAGATTTCCTGTTTCACTAACTGAATCTCATAGGATTCAGGCCCCTTATAACTCCCTTTTTATAGCTTATACACATAGCATTTCAATTCAGAAGAAATACGGACAATTCAGAAATTACCCAAAAATTGGGCAGCACAACGGCAGTATACAGAATTTACACAAAATTTCCTGCAAAGAAAATTTACCGAATTCGCACAGAACATAGATAATCATATTCCAGAACATTTATTCTACTGCACAGATAATTTCCAATTTCACAGAAAATTATAGTCTACGAAAAACATCGCCGAATCAAAAATACCCGGACAAAAATCTTCAAAATATAGTCAAAACGTGCACACCCGGCACGGCAACGATATACAGAAACTTACGCGGTAAAAACGGAACCAATCAAAAGATACGGACGAAAAACCGTAACGAAAACGAAATCCGGACAGAAAATACCGCCAACCGTGACGGAACTGAAAATTGAGAAAGACGGAATGTGCCTTACCTCGAGCACAGCAATTTCCTCAACAGTCACTTCGATCGAAAACGGCTCCGCGTCTCCCCGAAATCAACTTTTCCAAAATCTCTTTTTCTCTCTCCTCAGAGCTGAAATCAGATATTTTATTTTTAATTTTTCTCTCTCTTCAAATCGTCTGATTTCCCTTAAATCATACACATATCGGCATGGCCGATCGTCCCGATCGTCCTGGACGATCAGACCAAACCAACATCGCCTGGCCGATACTCCAGGGCGATGATCAGGCCGATCCTTATGAACAGTGTCAATCGGCCTGGCCGATATCCCCGATCGGCCTGGACGATACCTACAGAAAATCACCTGGAGCAAAACTGGACAAAATCTGGAACTCTTTTTCCACTGATCGTCCCAGGACGATCCAGATCGTCCTGGACGATCCTGGAGCAGATTGTGATATTACAAGCCCTACCACGAATGATACTCTACTATGCAAAGTGAACTATCCATATATGTTGTAAATGAAAAATCTATATGATTTGACTCAAAGCTATGCATGCATGAGTGAGGCCAATCAGAACTAGTCGATAATCATTATGAAGTGAATAAGGTTTAAAACAATATGTGAGTTTTGAAAAGTGATCCACAAAGGTATCATGCATTAAATTTTTAAAAATTGATTAAATTTAAATCATATGTTCATTTTATCTTATTTAAGAAAATTTTAACTTTATAAAAGATTTAGCATCCTAAGAGCACAATGCAAAGACTCTATCTAAGCCACCCAAAGCAAAATAAATAGAAAAGGAAAAAAACATGTCATTTTAATGCGTAATCATAGTAAACACACCAATAATTATATAATAAATAATAATTAATGGTCATGAATGCATCTGTGTTCTATAATACACCGCAGGAAAATTAAAAAAAAAAGGTAGCTGAGTTTTACCATATATACAACTGAGCCTAAATCTATACATCATTAAATAGTGTGCGAGTCTTGATCGTTATTCATATATTCGACATTCCACTTTCTGAAATATCCACATACCGGCAAGGCTTTTCTAACTAAAACTATATTTAAAAAATAAAAAATACATGAATCTCCTACCAAAAAATATGTTAGCATAATTATAATAAAAATCACATACATCAAACATACATAACTTAGTCCTTAGGTCCACATTCTCAAGGGCTTAACATTCCTTGTTGTACCTGTTAACAAACATATTTATAATAATTATTTGCGTATTTTTTATTGCCCTTTGGGAATGTGACTACCTACATAAAATATTTGTATCAAAACTTAATTACTTAAAGGCAAGTACACACTCATCAATCCAAAAAATAGAAAAAAAGCAACAAAAAATTAAAACAAGTCATAAATAACCACCACATCATCACATATGCAAAATATAAAAGAAAAAAAAAATGTTATCACAGCTACACCCTATGTTGGGATGCTAATGAAAACTATTCTATCCATCACCTAAGTCCATGCAAAAAATTATTGTACCTAACTACCTTAAATTAGATGAGATATTCACATTACAAGATCAAGCTCTTATTGTTTAATTTATTAGCCATCAGATTTCTCTTTAAGTACTTAAGCATTTATGATGAATTAATTAACACTTAATTTTAAGATTATAATAATTATTATTAAATTATGGAGAGCCTTTTAGACTTGAATGATTAAATATTAAAAATATATGCATTTTAAATAGTAAATCCCTATAGGACATACCAAAGTCACAAAGTCACTTTCACATACTTAGATGATTTGTTAATAGAACCAGTTTTAACATATGTTAGATTGGTGCATTGGTTTGGTGTGATTGAGGGTGTTTTTTCCTAAAGAGAACCAATGTGTGTTTGCTTACTTTTATTCAAATATGAATGTCATATTTACTTTTCTATTAGTACACCAAAAAGCGGAGTGAATGAATTCAAGACCGTGCAATTTATTTTCATTAACTTTTCTATATATATGATTGCTCACACAACGTCGTCATATCTGCATTTTATTTTTCTGCTCTTTATTTTCCTGCTAAGTATAATGTTCTTAGGTGATGATGTGCAAAAAAAAAAGACATTTAAATTTTATAGATTTTAGTATGTATGTATGTATATATATATATATATATATATATATATATATATATATATATATATATATATATATATATATATATATATATATATATATATATATATATATATATATTATATATATATATATATATATATATATATATATATATATATAACATTATGAGTTGTAAAAGATTCAAATGTAATTGCTTATGAACATACAAGCGGGGCTCCAAAAGATAATATCCTCTCACAAAGGATGCTCTCTTTTGGAATTCCATAGAAGATATGGAGCTTGAAGGCCATAAATAGATTCATTTACTTTTCTGTATATATGTAAGCATGTTGTATGCATTCGATTTGATTCCTAGGATAAAGCTTACTAAATCTTGTATTCATATGGTGACTATTGTGATTAGGATTGTTAGCTGAAAGGTCAATTTAGGCAAGTGGTAAGTTCGGATTGTATACACCTCTCTTAGTGCATATCCTTAATTCAAATTTAAGTTTCAAATCAATTCCAAAATTTATAATCTAAAGTCTGTGCATCGAAATATAAGTAGCCCAATTATCTTTTTAAGGGATTTACATACATACAATTTTATTTCATGCTATTTACACATCTAATAACTAAAATTTTATTAAGATATGCATACCACTCATAGAACAAATATAGATGCATAAAATAAAATATTTATAGGGTGGTATGGATGGTAATATTAAAATATAAGAGTGATATATTTGATATTAAAATTTTATATGAGTGATATGAATGTAATATTAAAGTTTTAGGTGTTAGATATAAAAATAATACGAAATAAAGTGGTAGATATGTAAATCACCCTTATTTTTTAAAATTTGTAAATTTTAAAATCATTTTGTCTTCACTGTAATTGAGATTTTTTCTTAGGAGATGTAATTAACTATAAAGACTTTCTCTTATAGGGACTTTAGATCCCATAATAAAATAAGCCGTATATTAGTTTCTTTATAAAGTGGGGGAAAAAATGTGTGAATGCACACTAACTTTATATATATTCTAAATTTAATTTCATAATCAAAAGATAGATGGATATTTTATTTGCTCTTACGACGAATTGAATATCCTTTATATTTGATCATGGAACTAAGTTTATAATATATTATTCTAATTGGAATGATAAGAGAATATGCTTTTCATTCTTTTGGGATGGATTATATATTCTATATGCTGCATCTGATTAGAAAAATAAATTATAGTTTATCTCTTTTAAATCGGTGGCAAAATATTAGTTTATCTTTTTGAGTGGTATAATGTTAAGCTATGCAAATTTAATTCGAAGAAACTAGTAAATATATTTAAAGCAAATAAGTGGATGCCACATCCAAAACATTTATAAAAAATTTATCCACAATCCTATGTTTAGATACAAAAGATTTTCATTTCAATCCGCCTATTTGTTTTATCATTCCTTCGTCAAGGCAATTAATCACACCAAGTTTGAACTTCAAATATGAACATTGCATGAACTAAATTAAGATTGTGAGTGATTGAAAACAACATTAAAGTATAACATGAAGTCAACATAAGGCAAAAATATGTTTTTTTTTCACCATAAGACCAAAACTAAGAATTAACCAATCAAAGAAATGATTTCACACCTAACATGATTCATTATACAAACAACAGCAAAGTATATGAGTTTAAGTGAAGAAAATATCACCCAGGCAACTTTTCCAATCAAATACAAACAATAGATGATTCCTAGATCAATCTCCCTTATGCATGATCATTCTCCACACTTAATTCTCACTTTCTTACTATTTTGTACATAAAATAGATGGTCAAACTCATAATTTAAAAAATGAGAATATTTAGACTTTATGCAAATAGTCCCAGGCGCCACGACGCTTAACAAATGAACTAGCACATCAGTGCTCGGTGCTGGGCTCCACCACGACATTGGAATGAATAGGTGTGACATTTCAATAGTGAATCACTCTAACTTGTTCGTTGTGCTGCTGCAGGCGATTTCATGTCGCTAAGGTGTTGCAATGTTGAATATAATTGGCCGCTGCGGCGCTCCAGATAATTGCGTTGGGGTTCTCTAGATGATGGCGTTGGGGGTGCTCCAGATGATGGTGTCAGGGCTTTAATTAATATGCAAAATTACGAAACTTAGAGTGCAACGCTGCTCCAGAGTGGCGCTGGGGTGCTGTAGGCAATTTTTTTTTTTTTTTTTGCAATTTTCTTGCAATCTTCTGTACAACATCAACTAAAACAAATATTTTTTCAAGAATTTATAAGCAAAACATTAACATACGTTTCACTTATCACTTAACAAAAATAAAATAAATGTGATGTAAAGCCCAAAATAGGGGCAATCAACAGTGCTCCATAAGGATTGCGGTAGAATTGGCTATAGCTGATGGGACCAATAGGCGAGAGATAGAGTCAGTTGGTAGTGGCTAATGACGACGAGCAATTTTTTTTTTTTTTGGGGGGGGGGGGGGGGGGGGGGGGGGGGGGGGGGGGGGGGGGGGGTGCTTGCGACGGCGAGTGGTTAGCACTAGTAAGTTTTGAGGCTTGCAATGGTTGTTTATGTTGGGTGGCTGGGGTCTGCGACAGTAGTGGAAGCCCGACGACTGCGACGAGTAGCTGTTGATGGAGACTTGTAGGGGTGGCAATGATAAATTTACAATGTATTTGAAAGTCATCTAAATTTAAAAAGAATGTCACCAAAAGATTGGAAATAATTTACACTATATTGATATTACTTCAAATCTAAAGTTAATATTAAATTATTTTATATCCATTTTACTTATAATCAACCATCCCCTAATCCCTATGTAACTATTTATTTTACTTTTTAAAAATCGGATTAGATAATTTGTCACCTCCAGAGTGCTCAAACTCCACCGCCGGCTGATCAGTCTCACTGCCTCGACCTCGTCTGATTCGAGACGGCCACATGCCACAGTCCAGTTCTCCTTCCGCAATCAATTAGATGACCTCTCCATTGTCCCTCCGGTAGCACGACCGCCACAATCATCACCGGCAACCCCCATGGCCCAGGGTACCATCCCCGCGACGGAACACTTCTGGTTTCTCCTCGATAAAGGTGATCGCAAGTTTTCTCGTATCCGCGAACTTCCAAACTTCGGCCGCGCTAGGTAATGATTGAATCGTTTAAATAAAATTAGAACGAAACCCTAGAAATTCTCACCGTTTTGGTGCGGAGCCACTCAGGAACGATGCGGACTTCCAGAAGGCTTTTAAGATCTATACGCAGCTTTGGAAGCTGCAGCAGGAGAACCGGCAGAAGCTGGTGGAGGCCGGTTTGAAGCGGTGGGAGATTGGCGAGATCGCCTCGCGGATCGCGCAGCTGTACTACTTTCAGTACCAGAGAACCAGCGACAGCGGGAACCTACTCGAGGCCTACGTCTTCTATGAAGCAATCCTCACGCGAGAGTACTTCCGGGACTCGGCCGCAGCATCGGGCGGTTCGGCGCCGGATCCTGCACTGGCTAATAAGCAGCTTCGTTTTTTCGCTCGGTTCCTGATCGTGTGCCTCGTTCTCGGCCGCAGGGATATGGTTTCGATACTCGCAAACCATCTCAGGACGCTTGTAGATGAGTCCAGGAGGAGCTTTCAGGTCTGTCTTTCTTCTATCACGCGTACTCGGCATCTTTTTGTCACCAATCATCTCCTTAATTCGATTCGTATGGGAGAAATTGCTTGTAAGTTGATGGATTTGGGATTTCAAAACACGTTCTTAATGCTCTTTATTATTATTTCTTGTGAGTTCGTGAAATCAGTAAGTGATGTGGAACATCTTAGTTAAAGCATTCCATATGAATAATAAATCTAGTTTGTTACATGTTTTTCTAGAAAGTTTAAGGAATCTCTTTTGATATATTATATATAGAAGGTTGTAGAAATGTTAGGGATGATGACTATTAATCTCTTTTGAAGCTTTAAGGTTGTGTTTGTTCCATTGATTGGGCATTCATTCTAGCAGGTCCAATTATTCTGCTGACCCACTATATCAGTAGGTATCAGAGCATGAAGCTTGTGAAGAATGATAAATTGCCAAAGAAGATGGGTTGTCGTTGTCGACGATAATAGAAGCCGAAGAAAATAGGCGGTCGACGAAGATCAACGCCAAATATGACAAGCGGTTGACAATGATTGACGTCGAAGAAAATGGGCGGTCGACGACTATCCTCGGCTCCAACTTCCACTCCAATGGTGAGATCCATTGCCGACCAACGACCCTCTTCCATTGCTTCACACGATTGCAAACAGATCCACAATCAACTCGCTGCCATCCACGACTACCCTCTGCTCTAACTTCCACTCCGATGGTGTGATCCCCTATCAGACCAACGACTTGTGACCATGCCCACACTTTGCATTCAATTTGCTCTCGCGGAGAAACCCGAGAAAGACGAAGACAGAACGAGCGAGCAGTCGCCTAATGCGAACCTAAATAAATTATAAGATAATAAAACTATAAGTCAACCCGCTGCCCACTCGCTAGTCGCTACAGCTGTCCTAAACATAACAATGCCGGTCATTACGGGTCAAACTCGGGGTTTCATGTTGATTCAGACCATACCCGAAAGTTGAAACGGATCGAAAATCAGGACCTGAACTCGACCCGTTTTTCAAATGGGTTGACCATAACTTGAAAATTTTGGGTCGTGTTTATGTCGTGTTCTGGGACACACCCCTAATAATGGTGAAATAGATTGAGATATTATTAGTAGAATTCAAGTTGGATCGTTGAAGTGGAAGAATGCATCGGGCCTGTTGTGTGATAGGAAAATCCTCTCAAATTGAAGGGAATATTCTATAAGATGGCGGTGACACTTGCAATGCTTTATGTTGCAGAATGTTGGCCATTAAAAGAGAAGCATGATATTAAGTTAAGTGTTGCAGAGATGAGGATGCTCAGGTGGATGAGTGACTTTACTCTTAGAGATATGATATAAAATGAGCATTTACGTGAAAAGGTTGGAGTAGCTCCAGTAAAATATAATATTAGAGAGAGTCGACTTAGATGGTTTGGTCACATAAAATGGAGGCCTTTTGATGAATCGCCGATTAGGAGAGTAGATGTATTAGATTTGGCTTATCTTAAGAAAGATATAGGTCGACCTAAAAAGAATTGTTTAGAAAATATTAGAAATATCATTTCTTTATTAGATTTAAATGAGAATTTGCTCCTTAACATGACACAATGGAGAAAAAATATTCATGTAGCCAACCCCACGTAGTGGGATAAGGCTTGATGTTGTTGATGTTAAAATCACATAACACAAATAAAAACTAGCATCAACTTCATAAATCACAATAAATATAATTTTTTTGGGCTAGGATGAAAGCTTTTGTATAACAAAACAAACATAAATAATAATAAATAAAAAAAAACCAAATCAAACCTTAGCTATGCGGTGAGTGTTGTGCTTGGAAGCATAAAGGGCTGGTGGTATGGGGTTGATGGATTTGGCTTGGGCACCGCCAACGAATCAAGAGACATAGAATATCTGGGCCAGAAGGATGCGGGCGCTATATATTGATTTTGCTCAAGTTTTAGATAAAATTGGAATATAAATGAAATGTGTCTTTTAAGAGGTGATACTTTCAAAATGTTGCTTTGTATTGTTCTTGGTTCAAAGAAAATACTGAAAAAAAGAAAAGATTCAGGAAATGGATTACAATATTTTATTAATGAGGCCCACTAATCAACATCTAATAGAATAAAGGGTAGTGACTCGATTGATTTGCAAGTAGCAATTAATTAAGGCTATACGAGAGTTGTTAAAAGTTAATTAGACTAAGTTGACTCTAATTATATTCATTAAAACTCTAATTTATTCATTAGATAATACGTAGTTGAATTAAATAGGAATTAACATGTGATTAATGATCTCAAGTGATTATTACCCAATCAATGAGCTGATGTTAATTTAAGTTAACTATGTTTTAATTACGTTATTTGTCATTGATTTAAACTTATTAGGTCTTAATTGGTCGTAATTAAATATTGCTTAGCAAAATAATATTTACATTCCACAAGAATTTAGTAATTATTTAATAGCCAGCTTGATTAGTTAGGCTAAGTATGATTTTAACATTGATTAAATAGTTTTAATAAGACTAATTAGGGAATCATTAACTTCGACTAGACATAGGTTAATTAGTTAGGTTTTATTTTCTTAGGTAATTTGTAATTAATTGCTGAATAGGGAGATTAGTTAATTAAATACTAATTGGGATTGAATGTTGATTAATTAGTGTTTAATTGGTCCTATTAGGGGTAAATATTCTTTATCTTATATTTAATCAATTAATTAGTTAATTGCTTCTGCTTGGACATTTTGCTTTTGCTCCTCCACGTTCTCTCTCTTGTTATTCTCTCTACAGTCTACACCCATCTCTCTAATCCTTAATACCTTAATCCTAGAAATGGTTGGATTAAGGGAATAGAGGGATTTAAATTTCTTAGTCCTTTAATCTGAAAATTGCAGGGTTTATAGAATCTAAACTGTTTTTATAACCTGTTTGGTCTGATTGAAGAATTAAAGGGACTTTAATATCATATTCTTTTAATTCTGCTTACTTCTTGATGGCTTGGGATTGGTTGTTATTTGTAACTCACAAATTTCTCGGACTCTTCAGCTGGTATGTAGTCTTTGGATTGGATTAGTTATCTTCTTATCTACTTCAACATCCAATATGGTTGGTTTAGAAGAATCATACGTTCTTCTTTGCTGGTTAATATGTACCTCTAAATATTAAGATGTAGTTGACTTTATGAAACATTACTTCATGTGATCTTTAGTATTTAATTAATCGTTTACTGATGCTTTGTGAGCACTAATTTTTTTGATAGAACAATCTTTTCCTTTCTTTACATGAGAAAGAAAGTTCTATTTTGGATCATTTGAAGTACTTTTTTTTATTGTTGGTGTCACATCTGCCTGGTTGTTATCGGTAATGCTGAACTTGTATTTCAGGAAATAGAGTACAAAGAATGGAAGCATGTGGTTCAGGAAATTATCCGATTTTTGAAACTTGATACATCTTTTATGAATATGAGGCCATTAAGGTATAGCTTTGTCTATGACACGCATCCAGATTCTCTTCCTGTTGCTACTTCTTACAACTCTAGGAAAGGTTTAGTTCTACGTGATGCAATATTGAGCAGCTATTGTCACAATGAGGTTAGCAACGTATATTCCATTTCTTTAGTTTATTGCTTTATTTGATAGTCTATATGATCTTATGCATTTTGATTTCTGCCGCTGATTTTAATTGTTTATGCGCGTTATTGCCCTTTATGTCTAGGTTAAGTTTGCAGAGCTTACTCTAGACACATTTAGAATGCTTCAGTGTTTGGAGTGGGAACCATGTGGCTCGTTCTCCCTAAACATTGCTACTGATAGCAATTACAATGGAATGGGACCTAATCGTGTGAATCTACTGCAAGACATCAGAGATTCTGCCCTACCCCCCAACCCACATAAAGTAATTTTGTATCGTCCGACTATTACATATTTTCTTGTGGTGAGTTGGTGTTAAGCTCATTATTTACTTGCATTTAATTACTACGTTATTTTTTCCCCCAGTGATACCTCATTGATAAAAGTATTATCTTCTTCCCCAAAAAAAAAGAAAAAAAGAATCCTTTCTTTGTTAAGGAGCTATTAGATATCTCTTAATTTTTGTTTTGTTTTGTTTATATTCTAACTTGAGACAAAAAATACATTTGGTAAAAAATAAGAAACCTATTTCCTCCGTTGACGAATGGTTGAAGCACACATCCAACACCTCCTAAAACCGCCCACTACTGACCCTTACCCTTCCCTAGCTTCTTGCTGTTGAGCCTATGTTTTTTAGCAGCCCATTTGGTGACGTCACCCTTTCCCTCTTCCATCAAGCCCATTAGATGGTATCGAGCTTGAAGCCCTGACCAACCTGTAGGGTGGCAAATGCAAGGAAAAGGCCAATGTCTGTGCAGACGCTAGGCGGATGCTTTGTGGGATAAGGAGGGTCGGTTTTTGCGACCTTCGGGTGTGGATATGGTGAGGAAAACCACGCCTTCAAGCATTATGACAAATAGTTTGGGGTGAGACGCTATTAGGCGGGGAGCTTCCCGCCATCACCAACTGTGGGTGGGGCATGTGAGACATCAGACTCTGTGGGTAGGATGAGAAAAATTATTATGAAAAAACTTAAAACAGAAAAATTATTATGAAAAAACTTAAAACATCTATATAACTTATTTTGAGTATTTTTTAAACAACTTAAAATTTTAAAAACACTTGTCAAACAATTATCAATCATGCTGCTCATTTAGTCAAAAGCAATTATGGTGCCTAAAAACTCCATATGGAAGCCTCATTCAGAAAGTATTGGTTTTTTTTTTATATCGCAAAAAAAATATTTTTTGGCTTTTTGGAATGCTGGTTTAAATTAATATTTTCTAACTATGATATGATACACAGCTCTTGAGTTGCATTGCAACCCATTTCTCCGCTTTTATCATGATTTTATATTGAACTATAAATATGATTCTTTTATTGTCTTATAATATACATACTATTTTTTGGACATAGTTTTCTTGGCAATAGCTCATGTCGAAGAGGACATTACGAGGCAATTTTTTGAGCTTAACAAACTTTATTATAATGGCATGCTTATTATTCAGTAGTAGCTTGGTTGCCTTTCAGTTTTCATTATTGATATATTTTTTTTTTCTGGAGTATATTTTATATTCTTTATTTTCTTAGTAAACAAGTTGAATGATGATAAATGTTTGCAATTTTTTTCATATGATAATTTCTCTTTGTTTAAAAATGATGCCCTGTTTGGCTTTTTGAAAAATAAAAACATTCAAAAGTTTCTCTGAAGTCAGAAATGATATGCTAGGTGAAATAATATCCAAGTTTTGTATTATATGTTGTGAAGCTATTTTATAGTCACTGCAGGATTCTCATCAGTGACTAAGATTAAATAAAGAAATCATTAGCATGTCATAGATGATGGCAATGTTTAATTTAAGTAGAAATAGCATGGCATCTTCTATTAACTTTTGTTACAACAGCAGCGCACAAGATAACAGGATTGTGGGCTTTGAAAAGTTTCTTTACAACCTCTCTGATGAGGATATCAACCGAAGATTTTGGCGCGTTTATTGGAGGAAGCATCGGAGATCGATGATCACGATCAGGAGCCTTTTTTTATGCATTTTATGTATTGTTTATTTTATATTTCATTTTTTTTTTCTATTTTACCCCTATGGGTAGTTAGCTTGATGTTATAGCACTGAGGATAGTTTAGTCCTTTTCTTTTGTCATGTTGAGACCTATATATAAGGGCCCCCTCTATTGTATTTGGATGATGATTTGAATAAAAATTGCAGCTTTTGTCTTCTTCTTTGGTGTGAGCACTTGAGAGAAGAGAGAGAGACCCGTGGCGTGGGTGAAAGCAATACCCGCCAGCCTTGGAGGAATCAGGGCTTGCGGTTTGTGCCTGTTCTTATTTCCCTTCCCCTTCCCCACCCTCCCATAACCGCTGGTTCCCTCCCCATCTTCTTCCCAAATTGCCGGTTTCATCACCCCTCCACCCAAACCCGCCGGCCCCTTCCCCATGGTTCCCTAGTTCCCACCGTCACCTCCACCTCTCCACCTTTTTTTCGTAAACTGTCGGCAAGCCTAACCCCACCCCCCCTTCCTAGCCGCCTACCTAGGGCTAAGTTGGATTTCAAATTCAATTTACCTCCTAAATACTTTTCTAAATCATCCCAATATTGATATGGAAGTTTCTAATTTGAATTCAAATTAATTTGAATTTCAAATCATTTCCTTATCAATAAATCTAATTTAGGAAACTTCCCCATTGTAACCAATAGCCAATTAAAGCTTGGGACCACATACATTGAATGTGGACATATTTTCTCCCTCCTCCTTTGGCCGACCCCCCTCCCCTTTCCTTTTTCCTGTCCCCAATTAATTTCCCATCCCACCAATTAAACCCCTTAATCCCTCTTAACCCGCCGACCTATCTCCATAAGTTCCCCTAATTAATTCTCCATTAAGGTATTATGGAATTTCAATTTTTCCCTCCCTCGCCATTAACAAAATTCTGAAATCAACTTCAGATTTTAATTTCTTTCTCCTCCATATCTCTTTTTCTCCTTGCTCCATCAAACCCCCAAGAAAGGATCCACCACCAATTGGCCTATTCTTCCCATGCATGGCCGAACCATATCTCGACTATGGATTCTTGATTTGATTATCAAGGTTGAATAGATGTGCTACAATCACCATTGTTCAACATTAATCGGGAGGTCGACAACACTGTAGTTGAGTACGTTGACACTTGACAGGATCTTATTCTCCTTGACCAACGCCATCAACGACTACTAACATCCAATTCAGTGGCAACTTCAACATCATCCACCCACTCCTTCAACTCCGACTATCTTCTCCTTGGACGGTATCATAATCCCCTCTCTTTCTTTTGGTGACATCGTCAAGAGTGCTAAATTTCTTCTTCCGCTAAGCCATAAAGAGATTGAGTGAGAGAAACTCAAGGTGAATGTTTTAAATATTAATCCATGGATTCTTATTACGACATAACTAGTTTTATTGTACTTTTTTGATATCATTTTAATTTTTTTGTTCTCCTAGCTTGTAATCGCATGCCACATCAAACTTCAACTGAAAAATTTTAAAGTTAATTCTTGTGATACATTAACCTTAAAGTGGCAAGCTTTATAATATTTTATCAATTCCTTGCAATTCTGGTTTGTATCTCATCACTCTTTGCATGGGAGAGTTTGAAGGATGTTTCTGAGTCAAATTTTAAGAAGGTTTGTTAGATTAAAGATATGACACTATCCAGAAATTTTACCCTTATTTTGCAAGGACTTCAATGATATGATTTTGAGCTTCCTATAGGCATAAGCTCCAATGATTAATTTCCCATTTTCCCCTTTCAGTGATTAGAGAGAGTTTTCAATTAAAATTAGTTGTTGGATAGGCTGTAGATACCGAGCATATAGTAGCAACAAATTTAATAGTGGATTTAAAATTTATCAACTTATAATTAAAACGGATTGTGGGCGGAACGATGATGAACCTGATTATGATCCCATAGTCCTTCAGTCTCAGTTTGTCATGGTTTGTAGTCTACTTAGTTAGAGGAGTTAATTGGTCCAATTTGATTGAAGGATATTTGTTGGCAACAAGTAGTTGCTTTGTCAAGGGTTCCTTATAGAATTATGATGGATATGTATCTAAAAAGAGAAATTCAAGTAGACCTTAGCTAACAGAGAGATTTATGCTGGATTTAGTGTGCTTTATGATTCGTTATTTAAGGATTTTTAGTCATTAAGGAACTTGCAGGCTGTGACCATAATTTAATGATGCATTTTTACCGCAAAACTTTCCCATTAGAGAGCCCTGATTGTAATTGTTTACCTATGGTGTAATTTGGAGGCAAAACCTCCAGTTAGAAGGTACGTGTAATGTTGTACCAGAAAGAGATTGTTTCAGGAAGAATTTTAGCTATAAATTAGTAAAACATTTGCCCTTTGTGGGCTGAAGTTATTATTGAATTTATTACCTTTGACAAATATTTATGAATGGAGGATGTTTTTGCTTAAGTTATAGATAGATTTCAGTTGGACTTTTTTGAGATTATAATTTAATTGAATTTTCATATTTTTATTTGTGTGTGATCAACAACATACTCTCATTAGGATTTGGGGGCATTTCAAAAAATAGTATCTCTTCCTCTTGAGATTCACTATCAAGATGACCATCATCAAGGTGGCATTGGAGTCACTTCAAGATTTATATTTGTAACATAAAAATTTGATTTTGAAATTGGATCTATTTGGTTGAGATTTTTCTTTTAGCATAGTCATAATCAGGGAATTTGAATACTTCTAATTCATTATTTTTGACTTTGCCTACTTGCTTGCAAAGGATCAAGCCGGATCTTTGTTTATTTTATTTTTTATCTATGTAGCATGTAAGTTTATCGAAGCACCTGCGGACAAATTTAATCTTCTTAAGGCTTGAACATAATTTAGATGATGTGCATATTGTCTAGTACATTTACACAATGCCTTTGTACACCTGTAGTTATATTTGTATAGTGCACTTGCGCACTCTTTAATGTTGACATATGATGTATTTGCACATTTTGAGATAAATGTAATTTAAATTTTTTCTCATTTAGCTTATGCAGCATTCTCAGGCTTCATATTCGAGCGTTTAACATGTTTGTCTAAGTACATATGAGGATTTTTGAACTTAAAAAAAGTTCATGATTTTTAAAATGATTGTATGTAATGTAGAGCAATCGCATGCCTTTCAAGGCTAGAAGAGCTTAATTCAATTTATCCTTGACTCGCACAATATTCTTGCCTTCTTGGACATTATGTGTAAGCATTTCACTTTCGTTGGAGCACATGCAGGTATATTGATTTCAATTTATTAAAAGGGACTTAAGTTTAACTCACATTTAATCCTACGCATCATTCTTAAATATTATGTGCTTAGCACATTTTGTTGGAGCACATGCGAGAATTTTGACATTCCTTTTAAATGACATGCACATTTTTTGATGTGCCCACATGATGCCTTTGCATGCTTTTTGGCATATTTGCATGGTGTAGTAACATATTTTTTGATGAACTTGCTGCTTTTCAATATGTGTTGCATTTGCACATGTTTTTAGTGCATATCCATAGCTTATTCATACAGTTTTCAATATATATTATTTATTGAATTTTTTCATTTTTAAAATAATTGCATATTTTTTAGAGCTGCTCACTTTTTGAGGTAGTAGTGCACTTCTCCTGGTAATGTCACACTTCTCAAGGTGCCTGCGAGCTTCCTTAGGCTACTACATGCTTCTCGAGGTGGCGACATACTTTCTTAGTTTACTACACGCTTCTTTAGACAGTGACATGCTTTCCACAACTTCTTTAGATTATGGCATGCTTTCCATGACAATTGCATGTTCCTCAAGGTGGTGCACTTATATATATATTATAATCAACATAACGTAAAATTTAAGACATGAGTTGACACCTCGCGAGAGTTATTGTTTCTTATGCATCCCGATTTGCATGTTGTCGCAATGCTCGCAGGCATGATTTGTGTTTTGGCTCGCGCGAAAAACTTACAATATGGCTTCATTTTTGTGTGATGTTGACGTTTTAGGCGTAGCAATACAATTTGTTTCATGAATGGGAAACGTTTGAGGGACCTTGTGGACTATCTTTTCTTAGCTCATTTGCTCGAATCAAGTAGGGAGCGTCTTTTCTTTGTAAAATTGATGTTTTGGTGCTCCGAATGTGCCAGCTTTGTCCATTTCACAAATACATGACATTCAACTGATTTTGCACAACATTGAGACTTTGTAGTTCTATTTCATTTGATGTGACATCCGTTGTTGGTCATCTTCATCGTGCTTGCTTAAATCAATCATGGAGCACAAAACACAAAATGGATGTCAATAAATACTTCCGAACAAATATGGTATGTGTCTAAAGCGAATAATGTTTGTAACAAATTGGTTGACTTTGTGGTTCTCCGAGAGTCCTTTTTGATATTAAATAAAAAACCGGATTTTATAAGTTTTTTTTTAGAACATTCTTGGATGCCGACGGAAGGTAGGACTTGAGACATTAAATTTTTAGCTTATCTTTATGCATTTTATTGTGTTGTCTCTTTGCTGATATATATATTCTCTTTGGTAGGAAAATGTTAACCTGGAGGAGATCGGAGTGAATGCCACTCAGTGAGCCTAATGAAGAGGCAATTTTAGACTGGAATGAATGCCACTCAAGAGCTAACCATTATACTATGGGAACTGAAAGCCATATCTAGGTTGCTAATATTTGGTCATTGTTATGTGGAGTGTATTCCTTCAGACAAGGAGCTCTTTTATAAGCAAACTTCTTCCGATAGAAATACGAGAGACCTGGAGAGAGATGATGAAGAGGACATATATATAAAGAGAGACAAGAATAAAGAGAACTAGAGGGTGAGTTTCTTAGAGAGATACTAGTGAGAGGAATGAGAGAGCAAGCTCTCTGTTTAGTGAGAGAAAGCAAGAGAGGGTGTAAAAGTTCTCTCTATCTTTAGAGAGTGAAAAAGAGATGGGAGTGAGAAAGTGTGAGAGGAATACGGGGAGAGAGATAGGGTTTGAAAATAAAAGGGAGAGAGGAGTTTGGCTAGATTAGGTTATTATATATATTAAAAGTTTTGTTTGCTACCAACTGAATGAAGGGGCAACAAAATGATTGATTTGCTATTATAATGTTGGTCGCACCAATTTTGCAGGGTTAAGGTAGGTATTTTGTTGGGATAAATCATATATATATATATATATATGTCTAGTTACTTAGTTTTGTAAGCATTCCTCCTTTCTAGGTCATATGAGTGATTAAGTTTTGGGTTCCTGCCACTAATAAGCGTTGGATTAGTTTGGAGGAGCGGGCCATTACACCGCGGGAGTTGAAAGCCATATATGCACTTCCTATTCAGTCATCGTTATGAGGAGTGCATCCCTTTGGATGAGGAGCTCTTTTGTAGACGACCTTCCGCAACAATAGGAGAAAGAGAGGAAAGGAAGAGAGAAGGTGCATAAGTTTTTCTCTGTCTTTAGAGTGTGAAAACACAGATGGTAGTGAGAGGAATATGGGGAGAGAGAGGGTGTGAGAGGAAAAGCGAGAGGGGGTTGGATAGATTAGGTTATTACATTTTTTTTGGTGCTGCCAGCCGAATTAAGGGATAGACACAATGTTTGATTTATCGTTATAGTGCTGTTCACACCAAAACTTTAGGGTTAAGGGCAACATTTTGTTGATATATAGGTTGTAGAGAGAGAGAGAGAGAGAGAGAGAGAGAGAGAGAGAGAGAGAGAGAGAGAGAGAGAGAGAGAGAGAGAGAGAGAGAGAGAGAGAGAGAGAGAGAGAGAGAGAGAGAGAGAGAGAGAGCATAGGAAAATCTTACATTTTGACTGTGTGACAATATGCGTCATTTCCAGGTAATTTTGGTGTTTTGGACGTGTCGGCGTAATATGTTTCATGAAGGGATGAAGTTTGGATAATTTCGCGCAATGTCACATTCATAGTCAATAATTTTCAATTTCATTCATTTGAATCAAACACGGGGGATATTTTTTTTTGGGTAATTTCAACGTTTCAAAATTAATTGTGTAAACCATTTTGCGAACAAATGACGTTCAAATGATTTCATAATGTCATGTCCGTAGACTAGCGTTTTCATTGTATTCCATCGAGTTGGTCATGGAGGATGCTTCTTTAATATTTTCATCAATCGTGACGGATTAGTGCAGTCCATTTTGTGAACGGGCGGTGCTCTTGTGATTTTGGTTGTAATTGAGCCATTTCGAACCAGCTTTGTGACCATCGTTCTTGTTGCAGGCACTCAAATTAATATTGGAATATATAAGGTCAACAAGGACAAATACCAAATAAATACTGCAAAGTTGCTTTAGGAAATTCACATCCGATGCTTAGTTCAATTGAAGTAAAATATCAATTACGTAACCATGTGAATCAAATTAAAAATGGGTTGATTAATATATTAAGAAAATTTTCTGCTTCTTGTGCAAAATGTCACTTATGGTATGCCAAGAAAAAAAGAGATAACAGTGAAAAGGCAACAAAAAAAGTTTAGGCTGAATGAATGTAGGTGTTTAGTCCTAATTTATTTTGGGATTTACATACATAATATTTAAAACAATCCAGATATGGTCCTTAGTGTTGAGTCCAGTAATTAGGTTGTTAAGCCTAAGTAAATGTCCCACGGCTACCAAGAGGGGGGTGAATTGGTAGTTTAAAAAATTTTTAAACCCTCTTTTAAAGATTAAGTTAAACCGAAATAAAATTTTCTTTTAAAGTTTGTAGAAAAATGTTTTTCAACCACAGAGTTGTTAAAACTGAAATTTAAAGTGCGGAAACGTAAAAACAATAAAGTAAATGACACCAGATTTATAGTGGTTCGGTCTATAACCAGACCTATATCCACTCCTCAGAGGCACCCTCTGAGTATTGCACTAAAACCAATAGTGACTCTCCTTTAGCACCCACAGCAAGGCGGAGAAGCCTTTACAACACACTCTTTTCACCACTACCCGGTGTGGCAGAGAACCGTCGTCCTTTTACACAATCCACAGTGCTGGCAGAGAACCTTCGTCCTTTTACACTCTCCTAGTGTGGGCAGAGAACCCTACGGCTGTTCACACTCTCCAGGTGTAGGCAGAGAACCTTTCCGCTGTTCACACTCTCCAAGTGTAGGCAGAGAACCCTTCGGCTGTTCACACTTTCCAAGTGTCGGCAGAGAACCGGATCTCCTTGACTGATCTTCTCACAAGAATCTAGAAGGAAGAAGGAAAAGAGTGAAGAAATCCAATTTCACAAGTAGAGACTCTTACCTTTGTAATCCAAGTGAAGCCTTCTCGCTCCTGTGGTAGGAATCCTCCTTTGAATGCTCTCTTCCACTCTCTCCTTGGCTATTCTCTCATGAGGCACGAAGATCAAATGACAAAAAGATTGGGTGGCAGTCTAATTTGGACTATTTATATAAAAGACAAGAAAAACCGCCCAAAAACTGCAAGTTTTCAATTCTGTACGCAGTGGATCGTCATGTACGATCTTGGATCGTCCTGGACGATTTTACTTAAACAACCCTATTTGAATATGTGTACGAAATGACTTCGTACAGATGATCGTCCTGTCCGAACTAGGTTCGTCCAGTACGAACGGTTATTACTAGGTCGGTTCTAGAAACTGCTGAAAACTGTTCTAAGTCGGTTAATCGTTTGGACGAGAATATGTTCGTCTGGACGAAAATTTTCCAGAGACCCGATCGTCCTGGACGATTATTTATTTTGTCTGGACGAAAATATTTCAGAGGACCAATCGCCACGGATGATAATTTATTTTCGTATGGACGAAAATTTTCCAGAGACCAGATCGTCATGGACGATATTTAATTTCGTCTGGACGAAAATTTTCCAGAGCACCGGTCGCCTCGTACGATAATAAAATTCGTCTGGACGCAAATTTTACAGAGAACCAATCGTCCGGGACGACAATTAATTTCGTCCTGGACGAATAGGACTTAGAAAAATTTTTTCGAGCAAGTTCCTATTCGTTCCATGTGCTTTATAGGAGATAACTGACGGATCGTCCAGTACGATAAAATAGCGTCCCGTACGATCAGTATAAAATTTTATGATCTCCTTATGTGTGTGTGTAAGTTTTTTTTATTCACTCAATTACAATCACTCCCTTTCAAAATTTGATTCAAAGAAAAAATGCAAACTTCAAATTAACAAAATATCTCATGTTGAATTTGATTTGAAGTTATCGTAGTCTGGAGTCTGATTTTCCTGAAATGTTAGTACACACAAGAGCAAATGCAAATCTTCTAAAATTGTTAGGAGATAACTACACATTTGAACAATAATGTTTGGAATCATCAAAACTACAAAAGTTGAAAAAATATAAATCATTCAAATAGCAACTATTCTAACAATCTCCCCCTTTTTGATGATGGCAAAACAATTATTGTTTGTATAGTTTCAAGTTAAACAAATCTCATATCTCCTAAACTCCCCCTGAATTGATAAATACATTAAAATAAGGAGGCATAAAGAATAATATTTTTGTTTTTCAAAAATTTTAACACAAACAACCACAAAGTCAAAAACTTGCAAACAGAATAATCAAAACAGAAAACACAATAATTTCTCCCCCTTTTTGACAGCAATAAAAAGTGAAGAAGAAATAGACAAGAAATGTAAGTAATTATATGAAATTTATTTTTAAAATTTAATCTAAATGTTGATTGACATAGGGTATGCAATTTTAAACTAAAGATATTAGGTCAATCATAGAAATTCATAAAATTTAAGAAGTGATATAACATTGTAAGTAAGAAAAATTTATCAAAGACATGATTCAATTTAGACATTTGACTATAGAAAAACATTACAAGAGAGATGTATAAAAATTCTATATTTCAAAGTTCAATAGAATATAAATGAACATAAGATCAATTTGAATTAGGAGATTGAACGAATTTGGAAAGAAGAGAATTACCACATGTGGCGCTTTGCGCATCTTTTTTAAAATTTTGGGGCACATTTTTGTGCATTTATTTTTGGTTGGGCTTATTTTGTGCCTCTTTTTCACTTTGCAAATCTTTGCGAATTCCTTTTAATTTTTGTACATTTTGTACAATGTTCAAGAGTAATTGAGACCAATTCTTTTCAAAATCTATAATCTAAAATTTCAAATATTTCTAAGTGCATAAATATCACTTGAGCATAGAAATACAAAATAAGAAAACATCTAAATTGCAATAGTAATATTAACTTTTATGTAGTCTAAATGAATAGACATGAATTTAAAAGTTCTAATTACAACAAGTTATAAACAACTTATAAATTTAGAAAGACTAGATTTTCTAATATAGATAATCTCAAATTACAATCTAATTTAAGCACTATGAAGATTAAATAATACTAATGAAATTCATAAACATTAACCACATTCCAAAAACAAATTAAATTTGAAAAAACATAACAACTTCCATTGATATTAATGAACGGATTACATAATATCTAAAAAACAAGAAGAAAATACTTTGAACTTAAAAAGAAAAACCAACATAAACACAAACACTTAACAATTAAACAGACACAATAAAAACATAAAAAAAACGAATACAACAGACACACAGAAAATCATTTCTACTGTTCTGGAGGAGGAGGAATGCCGCCAAAAAGGTTGAAGTAGGAGGCCATCAACATTACATTGGTATTAATTTCATGTACTTCATCTCTAATATTACCAATGTCTTGTTGCTGCTGCGTAAGTTGAGCATCAAATTGATCAAACTTTTGATCAATGTGAGTCTCTAATCTATCAAATCTTTCAATTAGATTCTGATAATCTGATTGAGGAGCAGAAGCTTGCACTCCTTCTTCCTCCTCTTCTGAAGCACTGGCATGTGTTTTTCCTTTTTCCTCCTTGAAGAGCAATCTGAATGAATCATCATTATAGTAAACTGGCTCTTCGTATTCTTCATCAGGATGCACTATGTTGTATTTCTTTTCCAAAATATAAGTGATTAAGTGTCCTAATGAAATGTTCTTCTTGCTCTTCTGATCTGCATGTCCTATTTCTGAAAGTCCATAGATATGATCTATGATAAGTTGGGCTTCGTCAATAGGATGTCCTTCCATTATTAAAAAGGTTAGAGAAGAAAGGAGAGAGGTAATATTAATCCTATCACCAGCTTTAGGAATGATTGAGGATCGAAGGATATGCTGGATGATTCGGGCATTTTTGGTCATTCTAGAAACTCTAGCAACATGATAGGTTAGGCCAATTTCTCTAATCACCCTATTGACTTCATACCATTCGAATTTCTTTTCACTCATTAGGGTATTGGCTCTATATCCCTCAGTTCTTAAGTTTAAAAATGCACCAAAGTCGTGCTTGGTGATCTCAACTTTTTGCTTAAAAACATAAGAACTAATGGTGTAGTGGTCAGAATTAAAACTCATGTTCGCTAGAAAGTAGTGGTAGGTTTGCTTGTTGTAGAAGTGGACGAGAGAAAGAATGAAATGAAATTGGGTTGAGGCAAAGAGGTGCATTACCCGAAATTTCAACTCAGTTTGAATTAGAATGCGAGAGGGAGTGATTTTGGCGGATGCAAAACGAGGAAAAGATTCCTCATTCGCTTTAGAAAGAAAGTTGTCTGGGGCATTCCTATTTGGTTTCTTCACCAACACCTTTTGTCTCTTGCTTGAGGAGGCCATTGTCGATTTGAGGTAGAAAGGGATTGAAAATGAAGTTTGGAAGTGTGATTGTTAAGTTAGAAAGCCTTCATATTTAAAGAAAAACGATACGTTCGTCCTGGACGAAAATATTCGTCCTGGACGAAAAAATCATCGTTCGTCTGGACGAAATAATTTCGTACAGACGATCCAATTCTTCCAAAATGTAACGGCTTTTCGTAATCAACACAACTTACGATGCGTCCCTTCGTACAGGCTTTTTGACTTGACCGATCGTACAGACGAAAAAAAATTTCGTACAGACGATCAAAAAGTAAATCGTTTTAATCTAGCCTTTGCCTGTTTTAAAGGTTTTAAATTGTTTCAAATGGATGTCAAAAGTGCCTTTTTAAATGGGGTAATTGAGGAAGATGTTTTTGTAGAACAACCTCCAGATTTTGAAAATTCTAAATTTCCAAATCATGTTTTCAAATTAAAAAAGGCATTATATGGATTGAAACAGGCACCTAGGGCTTGGTATGAGAGGTTGAGCACCTTCCTACTTGAAAGATCTTTTGAAAAAGGAAGTGTTGATACAACTCTCTTTTTAAGAAAAATTGGAAAGGATATACTTATTGTTCAAATTTATGTGGATGATATCATCTTTGGATCTTCAAATAAACATCTTTGTGATAATTTTTCTAAAATAATGAGTAGTGAATTTGAAATGAGTCTAATGGGAGATTTAAATTACTTTCTAAGTTTTAGCATTAAGCAACTTGATGAAGGTACTTTTCTTAGTTAAACTAAATATATTAAGGACATCCTCAAAAAATATGAAATGGACAATGCTAAACCTGTTAGTACACCAATGAGTTCTTCAGTTCAGTTGGATAAGGACCTTTAGGGAAAATCTGTTGATCAAAAGAAATTCAGTTGGATAATTGGATCTTTACTTTACTTGACTGCTAGCCGACCAGTTATTATGTTCAGTGTTTGCTTATGTGCTAGATTTCAATCAGATCCAAAAGAATCACATCTGACAGCAGTGAAAAGGGTTTTAAGATATCTACTAGGAACTCAAAACTTAGGAATTTGGTATTCTAAATTTAGCTCTTCATTTGAAATTATTGGTTACTCAGATTCTGACTTTGCAGGCTGTAGAGTGGATAGGAAAAGCACTTCTGGAACATGTCAATTCATTGGAAATTCATTAGTTTCATGGTCTAGTAAAAAATAAAATTCAGTGGCACTATCTACTGCAGAAGCAGAATACATTGCATTAGGAAGTTGTGTGGTACAAGTACTTTGGTTAAAACAACAGTTGATTGATTTAGGATTAACTATAGGCACTATTCCAATTTATTGTGACAATACTAGTGCTATTTGCATTTCCAAAAATCCTATTCAACATTCTAGAACCAAACACATTGATATAAGACATCATTTCATAAGGGATCATGTATCCAAAGGAGAAATTGAACTCATACATGTTTCAACTGAAAATCAACTTGCAGACATTTTTACAAAACCTTTAGCCTTTGATACCTTCAGTACTTTAAGAACAAGGCTTGGTGTTATTGATTTGAATGCCTAAACAAAATGTCTTTGCAACATTGATATTTGTTGTGTTTTGTTTTTGATTTTGTGAAATTTTGTGTGTTTTTGAATGAATTGTTTTTGGATCTATGGTTTTGTTTTATGTTTTCTGTGTTTTTAAATATTTTGTTTGATTTTTTTAATTTAAAAATCGAAATAAAATTTTTTTTTGAGGAAATTGTCAGGGACGAATATGATTTCGTACGGGACGATATGTGAAAGAACAGTATGCGCGAATTTTAACCGTTTTTTAGAACAGTTTTTAATTAGATCGTCTGTACGATAGTAATATCGTCCAGGACGAAAATTTTTTCTCTCAAACGTCGGGACGATTGAATGGAGCGGTTAAGTGGATAAGACAGTTATTAATATGGACTTCGTCTGTACAAAGTTTTCGTTCGTCCAGACGAACATGTGTCAGTTCATTGTAGGGGACGGTTTTCAAGAGACATTAAAACGATTTACTTTTTGATCGTCTGTACGAAACTTTTTCATCTGTACGATCGGTCAAGTCAAAAAGCCTGTACGAAGGGACGCATTGTAAGTTGTGTTGATTACGAAAAGCCGTTACATTTTGGATGAATTGGATCGTCTGTACGAAATTATTTCGTCCAGACGAACGATGATTTTTCGTCCAGGACGAATATTTTCGTCCAGGATGAACGTATCGTTTTTCTTTAAATATGAAGGCTTTGTAACTTAACAATCACACTTCCAAACTTCATTTTCAATCCCTTTCTACTTCAAATCGACAATGGCCTCCTCAAGCAAGAGACAAAAGGTGTTGGTGAAGAAACCAAATAGGAATGCCCCAGACAACTTTCTTTCTAAGGCGAATGAGGAATCTTTTCCTCGTTTTGCATCCGCCAAAATCACTCCCTCTCGCATTCTAATTCAAACTGAGTTGAAATTTCGGGTAATGCACCTCTTCGCCTCAACCCAATTTCATTTCATTCTTTCTCTCGTCCACTTCTACAACAAGCAAACCTACCACTACTTTCTAGCGAACATGAGTTTTAATTCTAACCACTCCACCATTAGTTCTTATGTTTTTAAGCAAAAAATTGAGATCACCAAGCACGACCTTGGTGCATTTTTAAACTTAAGAACTGAGGGATATAGAGCCAATACCCTAATGAGTGAAAAGAAATTTGAATGGTATGAAGTCAATAGGGTGATTAGAGAAATTGGCCTAACCTATCATGTTGCTAGAGTTTCTGGAATGACCAAAAATGCCCGAATCATCCAGCATATCCTTCGATCCTCAATCATTCCTAAAGCTGGTGATAGGATTAATATTACCCTTCTCCTTTCTTCTATAACCTTTTTAATAATGGAAGGACATCCTATTGACGAAGCCCAACTTATCATAGATCATATCTATGGGCTTTCAGAAATAGGACATGCAGATCAGAAGAGGAAGAAGAACATTTCATTAGGACACTTAATCACTTATATTTTGGAAAAGAAATACATCATAGTGCATCCTGATGAAGAATACGAAGAGCCAGTTTACTATAATGATGCTTCATTCAGATTGCTCTTCAAGGAGGAAAAAGGAAAAGCACATGCCAGTGCTTCAGAAGAGGAGGAAGAAGAAGGAGTGCAAGCTTCTGCTCCTCAATCAGATTATCAGAATCTGATTGAAAGATTTGATAGATTAGAGACTCACATTGATCAAAGGTTTGATCAATTTGATGCTCAACTTACGCAGCAGCAACAAGACATTGGTAATATTAGAGATGAAGTACATGAAATTAATACCAATGTAATGTTGATGGCCTCCTACTTCAACCTTTTTGGCGGCATTCCTCCTCCTCCTCCTGAACAGTAGAAATGATTTTCTGTGTGTCTGTTGTATTCGTTTTTTTATGTTTTTATTGTGTCTGTTTAATTGTTAAGTGTTTCTGTTTATGTTGGTTTTTCTTTTTAAGTTCAAAGTATTTTCTTCTTGTTTTTTAGATATTATGTAATCCGTTCATTAATATCAATGGAAGTTGTTATGTTTTTTCAAATTTAATTTGTTTTTGGAATGTGGTTAATGTTTATGAATTTCATTAGTATTATTTAATCTTCATAGTGCTTAAATTAGATTATAATTTGAGATTATCTATATTAGAAAATCTAGTCTTTCTAAATTTATAAGTTGTTTATAACTTGTTGTATTTAGAACTTTTAAATTCATGTCTATTCATTTAGACTACATAAAAGTTAATATTACTATTGCAATTTAGATGTTTTCTTATTTTGTATTTCTATGCTCAAGTGATATTTATGCCTTTAAAAATATTTAAAATTTTAGATTATAGATTTTGGAAAGAATTGGTCTCAATTACTCTTGAACATTGTACAAAATGTACAAAAATCAAAAAGAATTCGCAAAGATTTGCAAAGTGAAAAAAAGGCACAAAATAAGCCCAACCAAGAATAAATGCACAAAAATGTGCCCCAAAATTTTGAAAAAGATGCGCAAAGCGCCACATGTGGTAATTCTCTTCTTTCCAAATTCGTTCAATCTCCTAATTCAAATTGATCTTATGTTCATTTATATTCTATTGAACTTTGAAATATAGAATTTTATACATCTCTCTTGTAATGTTTTTCTATAGTCAAATGTCTAAATTGAATCATGTCTTTGATAAATTCTTCTTACTTACAATGTTATATCACTTCTTAAATTTTATGAATTTCTATGATTGACCTAATATCTTTAGTTTAAAATTGCATACCCTATGTCAATCAACATTTAGATTAAATTTTAAAAATAAATTTCATATAATTACTTACCTTTTTTGTCTATTTCTTCTTCACTTTTTGTTGCTGTCAAAAAGGGGGAGAAATTATTGTGTTTTCTGTTTTGATTATTCTGTTTGCAAGTTTTTGACTTTGTGGTTGTTTGTATTAAAATTTTTCTAAGTCCTATAAATCACATGGAACGAATAGGAACTTGCTCGGAAAATTTTTTCTAAGTCCTATTCGTCCAGGACGAAATTAATTGTCGTCCCGGACGATTGGTTCTCTGTAAAATTTGCGTCCAGACGAATTTTATTATCGTACGAGGCAACTGGTGCTCTGGAAAATTTTCGTCCAGACGAAATTAAATATCGTCCAGGACGATCTGGTCTCTGGAAAATTTTCGTCCATACGAAAATAAATTATCGTCCGTGGCGATTGGTCATCTGAAATATTTTCGTCCAGACGAAATAAATAATCGTCCAGGACGATCGGGTCTCTGGAAAATTTTCGTCCAGACGAACATATTCTCGTCCAAACGATTAACCGACTTAGAACAGTTTTCAGCAGTTTCTAGAACCGACCTAGTAATAACCGTTTGTACTAGACGAATTTTATTTCGTCCATACGAAATTAATTGTCGTCCCGGACGATTGGTTCTCTGTAAAATTTGCGTCCAGACGAATTTTATTATTGTACGAGGCGACTGGTGCTCTGGAAAATTTTCGTCCAGACGAAATTAAATATCGTCCAGGACGATCTGGTCTCTGGAAAATTTTCGTCCATACGAAAATAAATTATCGTCCGTGGCGATTGGTCCTCTGAAATATTTTCGTCCAGACGAAATAAATAATCGTCCAGGACGATCGGGTCTCTGGAAAATTTTCGTCCAGGCGAACATATTCTCGTCCAAACGATTAACCGACTTAGAACAGTTTTCAGCAGTTTCTAGAACCGACCTAGTAATAACCATTTGTACTAGACGAACCTAGTTCGGACAGGACGATCATCTGTACGAAGTCATTTCGTACACATATTCAAATAGGGTCGTTTAAGTAAAATCGTCCAGGACGATCCAAGATTGTACATGACGATCCACTGCGTACAAAATTGAAAACTTGCAGTTTTTGGGCGGTTTTTCTTGTCTTTTATATAAATAGTCCAAATTAGACTGCCACCCAATCTTTTTGTCATTTGATCTTCGTGCCTGTTGAGAGAATAGCCAAGGAGAGAGTGGAAGAGAGCATTCAAAGGAGGATTCCTACCACAGGAGCGAGAAGACTTCACTTGGATTACAAAGGTAAGAGTCTCTACTTGTGAAATTGGATTTCTTCACTCTTTTCCTTCTTCCTTCTAGATTCTTGTGAGAAGATCAGTCAAGGAGATCCGGTTCTCTGCCGACACTTGGAAAGTGTGAACAGCCAAAGGGTTCTCTGCCTACACTTGGAGAGTGTGAACAGCGGAAAGGTTCTCTGCCTACACCTGTAGAGTGTGAACAGCCGTAGGGTTCTCTGCCCACACTAGGAGAGTGTAAAAGGACGAAGGTTCTCTGCCAGCACTGTGGATTGTGTAAAAGGACGACGGTTATCTGCCGCACCGGGTAGTGGTGAAAAGAGTGTGTTGTAAAGGCTTCTCCGCCTTGCTGTGGGTGCTAAAGGAGAGTCACTATTGGATTTAGTGCAATACTCAGAGGGTGCCTCTGAGGAGTGGATGTAGGTCTGGTTATAGACCGAACCACTATAAATCTGGTGTCATTTACTTTATTGTTTTTACGTTTCCGCACTTTAAATTTCAGTTTTAACAACTCTGTGGTTGAAAAACATTTTTCTACAAACTTTAAAAGAAAAATTTATTTCGGTTTAACTTAATCTTTAAAAGAGGGTTTAAAAATTTTTTAAACTACCAATTCACCCCCCTCTTGGTAGCCGTGGGACATTTACTTAGGCTTAACAACCTAATTACTGGATTCAACACTTAGATGGAATCAGTGTCTGCCCTACAACCCCATAAGGTCATAAGATGGAGGGGAATTGAGATTAGTTTTGATGTTGATAATGGTTCTTTTTCTAAAGAACATGCTGACTACAATCAGTTCCCATGGAATTATTCAAATACTTACTAGTTAAATTTGTTTAGATTGTTCCATCGGGTGTATTTGAGAGACCTTTCCATCCAGCATTTAAATATGCCTTTTTCCTTTTAAAAATAATTTAGAAGTTTCTTATTTATGGATTATCTATGCCGTGCACTGTTCATAAATGCCTCTATTTTTTTGAATGATTTAATGATCATCAAACTATTTGCTTGCATTTTATTATTTAAGATGATATTAGATTATCAGGGGCCTTTACATCCTATTTTCAAAAATTCATGTAAATTGAAACATTTACTTTTCTGTAGACAAGTTTCACATACATTTGTACTGTTTTTCTGCTTATTTGTCTATAGCGAGCCTTCGCCAGCACATGGTATATAAAGCAGGGCATACGGTTAAACCTGTCCTCTACTGCTATAAATGGATTCTTCCACTTTGGAACATGATTTGCATTACCTCTAGTATTGCTGCCTATTATGTATACTTCTTAATCTAATCCATTCAATATTATTGTCATCATTTATGGGATAGGTTCTTGCCACCATATGTGAAGAGCTACCTCCTGATGGAATTCTGCTAATTTATCTTTCAGCTTCAGGTCACACCATGCTTGCCTTTCTTTTGATGTATATTCATTCCTAATTTAGATTTTTATGCATTTGTGAAAACCTTGTAGGAGAAATTGGAGAAAATTATCCTATGCTGTTAAGGTCTAAGTGTTCTGTTGATGCTGAGAAACAAAGAGGGGACTCTACAGATGCTGGTATGACCTCTCCACAAGTCTCTCCAATCATCAGTCCATTTGATACTTACTCGGAAAGCAAGGAGAGCTACAATGACAAAGAAGAAGCTTTCTTGTGGTTAGGCTCACGAGGAATTAAAGGCACGTTTTCCAAACAATCTCCTTTCTCTCATATGCTCTCTCTCCTTGGGCTGGTGCTCGCAGAAACAAAGGCGTCTACTTTTGCCCTCTCTGTTTTTTTTTTTAAATCTCCTCTTTTTTTTTTTTTCGATTTCAAGCTGTTGACAAAGTTGATCACCTCCTTTCTCCATCTCTCAGTCTCTCTCTGTTGATTTCCTGTGGTTTTCATTTTCTCTTCTCATCTCTCTCTCTCTCTCTCTCTCTCTCTCTCTCTCTCTCTCTCTCTCTCTCTCTCTCCCGCTTTCTCTTGTGCGGTCCTAGCCACCCAACCCCATTATCTAAATATAATTGTTTACGTGTAATTATTAGTTAGTATAAGTTATATACATAATTATGATAATTATTATGAGAGCACTTGCATCTTGCATATTATATGTTGTAATGGCTAGTTTTTAGACTTACGTCTTACTTTGATATGCTTCAACTTTTTCTTAAATATTTTTTAACATCAATAGGAGTTGTTTATTATTTATTTCATCGTACTTTGCATTCAGATGAATTTTATCTGGATGAGTTTCTTAACTAGCCTTAATCAACCATTAATTATCCTTATTTAACTTTAAATTCTCTTAGTGATTTTTGGGTCATTGCATAGTCTCTCTTTTCCTTTTGTATTGTTGTTTCTTTTCAGAAAATTTGTATCTGGTAGTTTTAATGTTCATCTCTCAAACTTGAAACCAATTTTTTAATTATGCTTGAGGAAATCGGAAAACTATGCATTTAATTTATGGAGATTGAATATAAGAGTGTTTCTATGCACTATTATTCAGTTATTTACTTGCATGATTCTGAACAAAATGATAATAATTTTCAGTTTAGACATTAACTTTTGCGATGAAGTCTATTTACGTGCAAGTCTTGTTGTCATTTCAGTATAACCTGCTTTTCACATTGCTAATGAATTTATGTTGGTTTATGCAGGTTCCAACAGCTTGCATCCTTGCGACTTGATTCCATTTACAAGAAAGCCGCTTTTTCTCATTATTGACAGTAATAACAGTCATGCATTCAAGGCAGGTTTATCAACTTCTCCTCCCCACCCTCCTTTTCTTGCAAAACATCAACCAGTCGTGAAAACAAAAAGTTTTGGAAAGCATACTTATTTTGTTCCTCCCTTAAGATATGTAAAAACAATGTTGCATATGATCTTGAAAATTACTTGCTAGGCTTACTAATATGCTTTAAAACAGAGGTATTTCATCTCCTAGGTTAACCTAAGGGAACATTAAAATAGAAAAATGCTTGATATTTGGAGAGTGATTTATGTTTATTTGAGTATTCCCTAGAACGTAGTACTCATTCTACTACTATAAATAAGGGAGGTTTCTAATTATCAAGACCCAAAAACCTTTTTCGTCAACATGGTATTAGGCCATAGCCATCCCATCTTCTATTCCCTTGTCGACTCCTTCCTTAATATCTGCTTGTGTCCCAAGCTTATCTTTTGCCTACAATCCACATGCACACGCTCGATCTTACCTCTTGCCTTCATGCTTTCCATATGCTCATGCTAGCCCTTGTACTTTTCTGTTCAATCACTCGATTTGCTAGATGCCTTCCCTCTTGATCTCGTTCATGCTTGTGATCGCAATGACCCTCCCCCTCCCTAGTGTCAGCACATCTGTTTGCTGCGCTCTATTATGATTATCCATTTCTCTTGTTGATGCTCGCTTGCTACTTAGAGCACAACCACTTTGTACATGCTACATCTGCATTTCTTATATATTTGAATTAGCTCTCAAATTCTATGGCTCTCACAAATGATGTCATGGCTTGTCAATCTAGTTTCAAGGACTCAAAAACCTCGTCCACCATCATTCCTTACATCAAACTCAATGGTAGCAATTATGTTTGGTGGTCGAGGGCCTTGTACTTTATTGTCAGTTATGATAAACTCCACCTTGATGCATCATCTCTAGATAGCAATAAACTGAAGTTTTTCAGATGGAAAGCATTCGATTACGCCTTTTTTACTGGTTGCTCAATATACTTAATTTTTAATTACCTTAAATATCAAGACTCAATCAAGAAGATATGGGACTTTGCTTTGCATTCGTTTAGGAAAATGTCATCTGCAGTATTTACACTATTTAATTTGAGATATTTTCTCTCCAACAAAATTATATGCAAATATAAGGATACTATAATATTTTTAGAGGCAAATGGGACAGGTTACTTCAATATTGCCTGGTAGAAACAGATTACAGAAATTTTTATTACCAATTTTATCTTTGGTGGTTATTCTTCCTTGCAGGATAAGCAATTTCAGTTACTGACAACTTTTTAATCCCTATAATTTTGATTGCTCTATCCTGTGTTCTTTGAGTCGCTGCACTCTTCAATGCTATCGTTTCAACTCCTGATTATCAGCTTTAGCTATTGTATGCAGGGTTGGTGTTGTGGATGTGGCAATAGGACTAGTAGCAAACATGAATGTAATACCTTTTTCCCTACACTCATTATAGTTTTACCAATCATTATCTTGAATGTTCCCGAGAGAAATTTGGTTACCCCTTTGTTGCTTAGCATTGCTTCCACAGCTGGTCCAACTCTGCTTGATCCTATAAGTGCCTCCTTCTTTGGATCAGTTATTTTTTCTCAGGAAGACTATTATAGACTTCTTCAACAATCTTAGACAACTCTACCTCCCATGCGATCTCTTCTTATGGATTAGCTGCAATTATCTTTTTAGATGTTTCTTGAGTTTTAGATTCAATTAATCACTAATTAATTTCATATCTCCACATGTTTTTTTTGCCGCCATCTGCCTTTTGTTGCCAATGGTTCCCCCCTCCCATTTCTAAAAAGAACATTGTACATCTTTCCCAATCTCAAACTCTTTTAGATATTTTATGTCCCATAATTTTTAATGAATTGATTTGTTCAGTCTTACAATGACTCATAATTTTTCAACAACATTTTATCCCTCTTATTGTGTCTTTCAAGATCTTAGTTCGAGAAAGATGATTGATGGTGAAAGCTTGTAGAGTTTACTACTTTTTGATTTGTTTTGTACTTTTGTTCATATGCCTTCTTGTCATCTATATATATTCCCAAGGCATTTAGGGAAGCATTACAAAATCTTTTGTGAAAATAGGATATGGATGTTGACATACGTGATATATGCAATTGTCACATATGGATTTGGTTTCCCCCATTTTGGGGTTAGATTAATTGATTGATGATGGATGTTCATAGTAAACTTTTATCCTTATTGTTCCATCAATCAAATAATTGATTGTTGGCCATGGGGGGTCACATAGGTTAACACTCTTTTTTACCATTGTTAGGCTTAGTTTTTTGTATTCTCTTATCTATGGTCATCAATCAAGGCCGTGCTCTACTACAAATGGATGTAGGTGTGTCTTCCTCTATAACTATCTTAAAGTGAAAGTTTATATGGAAGAACCTTTGGGTATGTTGCACAAGAATGTTTTCTAAATAATTTCATTTATGGAAGCCTTCGTGTTTGATTTGCCAATTACATATTGAGATGAGCCTATGCAGTAGCACTATAGATCATTCCATCTTTATCAAGCATACACCATCAAGCTCAATCATATTGACTGCCTATGTTGATGTCATCTTATTAAGAGTGATCAAAAGGGCATTTTTGAGGCTATGCATTATTTGTTAAAATGTTTGGTCGGCTTGTCACTATAGTTCTAAGACTACCAAAACACTTTCTTGAAGTGCAGTTTGCTTATAACAAAAAGGGTATATCTTTCTTAGAAAAGTATGCTACTGAGTTTCCATTTAGTTGTTGGTTCAATAATTCCTTTAGTAGATTCCATGACGGATTTATTCTGTTTTTTAATGCTTGAACTTGCATAGATTGAGGGATTGAAGTTTTTCTTCCCTAGTAATCCTATGGTGGCCAAGTAGAAAGTGATTCAGATATAGGCTTTATTTAAATAAGGGTGATTGATTATGAGATAGAGTTGTTTGCTGGAATGAGTGGTAAGAAAGGGAAATTCTGATGAGAAAAAAATATCTTTATCATTTGTGAATGATATTTCTTCATGATAGTAAGTAATAATAATGTAATAATCTTCTTTACTTACATCAATGGACACATACATCTTTTCCCCGGGAGGGTTGGTAATTTTTGTATCTCTTCCGTGTGAGAGAATAGCCAATGAATACATTTAATTTGAGGTGGATCAATCTTTCTTTTTTTTTTTTTTTGAAATGTGTGTGAACAAAGACAACATTACAAAATATTTTGAAAACGAGTTATTTTAGGTGTTGAAGTGAGGAAAAAAATTGGTTTGGATTTATATAGGACTTTTGAACCCAAGAACCCTCATATATAACCCATTTATGGCGTGAGTAGTCATTAAAATTGCTTTTCCCGAATAATTTTCTAGGGCATTCTTCTGGAAAAAAAGTAGTCATTATGATAGCAAGTATGTGTCCATTTTTTTGTCCAACAACTTTATTTTGTTGTAGTGTATACATGTAAGAGGACTTATGCGTTATTCATTTCTCTTGTAAGCATGAGAGAGTGGTTAAAATAATTATTGGAATTGTTAGATCAAAATTTTATTTCATTGTTAAATTTATTTTTGATCATATTGTAAATGGTGAAAAATGTGTCTCTCACATCTTTTTTATATTTTGTAGAACAGTCTATGATACCTGAGAGTGTGAGACAAGTATCCATAAAAGATAAAACATTAAGCTCTAGAGATGTTAGGTGTACAGAATGGTACCTAATTGTCATTTATGAAAGAGAGAAAAAATAACAAGAGTTCTTATGATGCGGACATCGGTACGAAGATTTGACGCATCTATCACAGGAGGCATCGTAAATCGACGGCTATAATTTAAATCTTCAATTATGAGTTATTTTCCGAATTTTAGTTCTTATTTGATGTATTTCCTGTTTTACACCTAGGTTGGATTTATGTGAGTGTTGTGGCCAAATGGGCAATTTTGTATTTTAAGTTTTCTTATGTTGTGGCCTATATATATGGCCTTAAGCTATTGTAATGAGGATGGATTATTGATATTAAAAATTTGTATTCCACACTTGTGTTCTTTTGAGAGAACGTTAGTGAGATTTCTATGGGAAGGAATCAGAGTTTTCACCAGCCGCAGGATGGGTCCGGGCTCGTGACTTGAAGTCCATTGGAGAAGGGCAAAGCATCACCCGTCAGTCTTCAAAAGAGTCAAAGGCTCGCGTTTTTTATCTTCTATCTTTTGTTTTTATTTTGTTCCTTCTTATTTCCTCTTCCCCTTCCCCATTGCCAACCTTTTTTCCCCGTCCACCACAAACCGCCGGCTCCTTAATCCGATCCCCCCCTTTTCCTCCTCCACTCCCATGACATACTCCCCAAACCCGAACCCATGCCGCCGGCTCCACCTCATTAGCCGCCGGCCGAACCTTCCTCCCCACCCCCCTTTTGGATTTCCTAATTTGGTTGGGTTAATTTAGGGATTAATTTGAATTTGAAATTATTCAAATTTAAATTTCAAATTCTTTCCTAATTTAGTTCATCTATTTTTGGAAAGTGCTTAATTGAAATCAATTTGAAATTTAAATTCAAAATCTGATTTATTGTGTCACTTTCATAACTCCTAAATTCAAATCTAAGAGCCTTAAATCACCTCATTCAATGCCCCCCTTGGTTCTTGCATACCGCCCTCCCCTCCCTTGATGGTTCCTTTAATGTTTCATTAAGGGATTTGATTGCATGCTATTAATTTTTGGGAAGAGTTTCAAAATTTCAAATTCAACTAATTTGAAATTTGAATTCTTTCCTAATTTGTCACTCTAATTTTTTTGAAAGTTACTAAATCCATTTTATTTGAATTTCAAATTGAAATAGGATTTACTTGTTTCTTTCCTAAATCCTAATCCCAAATTAGGTAACCACGATTGAGTGCATTAAGCCCATATTCCCCTTTGGATGCCGCCGGCCCACCTCACCTCCACCTTGGCTTTAATTCATATTTATTTCCTTTTCTCCCTAATTGCTCTAGCCGAAATATTCCAAGCTCAGGCTTTAATCACTTCCCCAAAACTGAGAGGGGAATAAGGAAAAACCTGTACATTAATTGCTCTCCTATATTCCCGTCTCCCTCATTTTCCAAAATATGTAGAAGGGATTTAGGATTTAATTCCCTGATTCCCTCCACTACTCCCCCTGCCGCAGCCCTCTCTCCCACCTGTCTCCCCTTCTCTCTCTCTCCAAGCCCCTCTCTATCACGTTCACACCATGCTGGACAATTGCTAGAATTCCCCTCTCAATTTTCCTTTACTCCTCTTTCTCTCATAGAAAAATTTGAAAATTTCAGATTTCCATAAGGGACTTTTCAGATTTTGTGAGGAGACACTTGGAGTTTGTCCATCTTCCATAGCAAATCCTTTCTCCTCCTACCCGTTCTACATCAGTTTGGTATCAGAGCATGGACTCGAATCAACTTGGAAGGACTCTAGACTGGGTGGTAGGTCAACTGGGCGCCATTAGTCAACATCTCAAGGAGAATCAAGCGGACTTAGCTGACCTCCACCATCAAACAATCGAACGATTCGATAACCTAGAGCGAGGTAGGACTAAACCACTGTTTTACACAAAACCCCCCTTCATCAAAGGATAGAAAAAATGCACTAAGAGACAGAGAGATAGTGGATAGAGTGGACAAATGGATGGAGGCCAATGAAGCTTTCAATTTCCCACTCACTGTGCAAATCAAAGAGAAATATAAGGTGATCAAGGAAGAACATGAGGAAGAACATGAAGAAGAAGATGAATTGGTTGACAAGGAGAAATGCGTGAGTGCCAATAATGCAGAGAGAGATTTGGTTGATTCAATTATAACTCCTACAGAAGTAAAGGCTTCTTCTGACCCAGTTAAAACTCCTATAACGGAGAATGTTGAGGAAGCTCTGGAAGTGACATCCATAGAACTCACTATTGCTTCTATTGCGAGTGAAGCCATTTATGAGAGTGGACAAGTTCCTGCAGGCGAAAAGACGTGCGACAGTTTAGAAGATGATCCCTTGCCTATGGTTAAGGAAATTGGCGAGCTAAAGTGCAACAAGGAAGTGGACCTTGTGGGCAATCGGGGTTGTTTGAAAATCTCTGCAAAAAGGCCATCGGGTTTATTGTCCATTTCGGAGGAAGAAACTATGTCTCCAAATAACCTTCCAGAGTTGTACCTGAGCAGTTGTGATGCTAACTCGACGGAGTCGAGTATTCTCCCACCTGGGAGAATGATGCGGACATCGGTACGAAGATTTGGCACATATATCACAGGAGGCGTTGTAAATCGACAGCTATAATTTAAATATTTAATTATGAGTTATTTTTCTAAATTTTAGTTCCTATTTGATGTATTTCCTGTTTTACCCCTAGGTTGGTTTATGTGAGTGTTGTGGCCCAAGGGGCAATTTTGTATTTTAAGTTTTCTTATGTTGTGGCCTATATATATGGCCTTAAGCTATTGTAATGAGGATAAATTATTGATATTAAAAATTTGTGTTCCACACTTGTGTTCTTTTGAGAGAACGTTAGTGAGATTCCTATGGGAAGGAATCGGAGTTTTCACCAGCCATAGGATGGTCCGTGCTTGTGACTTGAAGTCCCTTGGAGAAGGGCAAAGCATCACCCGTCAGTCTTCGGAAGAGTCCAAGGCTCGCTTTTTTATCTTCTATATTTTGTTTTTATTTTGTTCCTTCTTATTTCCTCTTCCCCTTCCCCATTGCCAACCTTATTTTCCCCGTCCACCACAAACCGCCGGCTCCCTAATCCGATCCCCCCCCCTTTTCCTCCTCCACTCTCACGGCATACTCCCCAAACCCGATCCCATGCCGCCGGCTCCACCTCATTAGCCGCCGGCCGAACCTTCCTCCCCACCCCCCTTTGGATTTCCTAATTTGGTTGGGTTAATTTAGGGATTAATTTGAATTTGAAATTATTCAAATTCAAATTTCAAATTATTTCCTAATTTAGTTCATCTATTTTTGGAAAGTGCTTAATTGAAATCAATTTGAAATTTAAATTCAAAATCTGATTTATTGTGTCACTTTCATAACTCCTAAATTCAAATCTAAGAGCCTTAAATCACCTCATTCAATGCCCCACCTTGGTTCTTGCATACCGCCCGCCCCTCCCTTGATGGTTCCTTTAATGTTTCATTAAGGGATTTGATTGCATGTTATTAATTTTTGGGAAGAGTTTCAAAATTTCAAATTCAACAAATTTGAAATTTGAATTCTTTCCTAATTTGTCACTCTAATTTTTTTGAAAGTTACTAAATCCATTTTATTTGAATTTTAAATTCAAATAGGATTTACTTGTTTCTTTCCTAAATCCTAATCCCAAATTAGGTAACCACAATTGAGTGCATTAATCCCATATTCCCCTTTGGATGCTGCCGGCCCGCCCACCTCACCTCCACCTTGGCTTTAATTCATATTTATTTCCTTTTCTCCCTAATTGCTCCAGCCGAAATATTCCAAGCTCAGGCTTTAATCACTTACCCAAAACTGAGAGGGGAATAAAGAAAATACCTGTACATTAATTGCTCCCCCATTTTCCCGTCTCCCTCATTTTCCAAAATTTGTAGAAGGGATTTAGGATTTAATTCCCTCCACTACTCCCCCTGCCGCAGCCCTCTCTCCCACCCGTTTCCCCTCCTCTCTCTCCAAGCCCCTCTCTCTCACGTTCACACCATGCTGGACAATTGCTGGAATTCCCTTGCCAATTTTCCTTTACTCCTCTTTCTCTTATAGAAAAATCTGTAAATTTCAGATTTCCGGAAGGGACTTTTCAGATTTTGTGAGGAGACACTTGGAGTTTGTCCATCTTCCCTAGCAAAGCCTTTCTCCTTCTACCCGTTCTACATCAGCTTATGTCACTCATTGTTAAATTGATGCATGTGTTTTGCTGGTTCACAAACATTTCTTTAATATTGATTTCTTTTATTTATGAAGAAACATAGTTTTTAGAATAAGAAAGGATGGTTGAACAAGATGTAGATGTTGAAGCCAAATTATTTTTTTATTGGATTTATGAAAGAAGACATAATACTAAAGGTTGTATGGAGTTTTCTTAATTATTTGATTTTTCAAGGTGGTAGTCATTATCATAGAAATTATCTCTTTTTTAAACAAGTTCAAGTGTACTCTTAAAATATTCATGAAAATCACAATATGAATGATAAAACTCAACATAATACAGGCTGGTAAATAATTTAGTTAACATTTCAGCTGTAAGATATTTGCTTATGTGAATATCTTTTTACTATCCATGGTTGACAAAATCCATTAGCAATGATTATTTTTTTGTTGTTATGAATAATGGTATATAAAATAAATTTACGAGAAGAGTTGATGAAATGATATTTAGCTTGTGAATCAATGATTTAGGAACTATAAATGAACATCTCTGTGACTTTAAAGGCATGAGAAAGTATTTGCAGTAGATGTTTTCTCCAATGAGCATAACAAGTTTTTTATCATTTATATTTCCTTATTGTGGAACATAGTGGGTGATTATTTGGTGTTATTTTTTGCCACATATATTATATATGCATATGTTTCATGTTTTGCCTATCTGTCTTGGTTTGTCTCAACCAGTTTTGATTTTATGGTTTTCCAAAAAGTTTCTAGCATCTTTCATTTGTAGGTTGAGCCTTCTTGCAATATGTGCACCATATATTATCTCTATTGATAATCTATGCTAGGGTTGGTTGTTTGTGATCCTTAATAGGAGGGGCTTTGAGTCCAAGCTCTTGATGTTGTCAGCCTTTGATATTAAAGGTTAAGCCCTCCATTAGGTTGTTGGGGATCATGACTCACCTTTTTTTTTTTCTGCACTTTGTATAATGGCAATGAATTATTTTAGCGATGAAAAATCCTTTATTTTGATAATATATACACTTAAAGCATCAAATTCAATATTTAATCTAACAAAGAAATCATATATCTAGCCTTTTTCAACAAACCTTTAAAGCAGAGCTGTATCTTTGCTATATTTTATTTGGATGCATTGAAAATAAGCCATTTATTGCCATAGGCTTTGCAATAGGTTGGCATGTTCTGTGATGGATCATCTTGCTTGCTTTGCTTTGTGGATGAGATTTTGGTCTTAATTTCATAGATTTGTGCGGCATTATGAACTTTGGAATATGCTTGACTTATCATATCATATATTTCCTTTTTCGAATGGAGTAATAGGCACATATCACTTATCTCTATCGCCATAAAGTTCTATAACTAAAATAGCTCCAAAGAATCATGTTCATCCAAAACTTTAAACATGGGATCTCTGCTTCAGTTCAGTGCTAGGTAAATAGCTTAATTTTTCCTTCCCTCCAAGAACATTTAGACCAATTGCAATTGCTTTAGATAGTTATGTTCATTTAACAGATATGAATGGATGTTTTGTAACCTTTTTATTTGATCTGGATCAAATCCCTTAGTCCTAATGGAACTTAAGACATCTGGAATTTAAGTACTGTTATTGTTATTCATGGAGAGGAAATTGTGGAAGCAGTGTGTTCATAGGGGTAGTAAAAGATTCTTACAGGAAATCCGGAAGGAAAGAAAGAGTAGAGGACTCTTATAAATAAAATTTATAGAGCTCTTATAGTATGAAAATAATTGAAGAATAGTTTATTGCAATGTTTCATTCCAGTGTGTATAGAATTTATACAATCCTATGAGAACTTCTAATAGGAAATATAAAAAAGTAGAGAATGTAAATAACTACGAATAATTGGTATAGCCCCACGGATTGGCGAGTTAGTAGCAGGCTTCTCACATATCCATGAAGTGGCCGGTAAACTAAGGAAGAGGGTGGAAGTCAGAAATCCATGAGGTAGTAAGCGTTAAAGAAGAAAGAGGGCGGAGCACTGGGGAAAGTTAGGGAGATATTTTTACAAAATGAAACTGGAAAGTTCAATTTGATATAGTATTTTGTTTTAGCGATACATCTTAATATGAGTTACGGGTTGTCATTGATCAAATATTTAACAGAATTGTAGATATTATGGTTTGACAACTTTTTTGAGGTGAATAATGGATATTTTACAGGTCATTCATGGGGAAGAGAAAGGAGAGACCATGGCTATGTTACTCTCTCCAACATCTCAGGCTCCAGCCATGGGAGCTGCTAGTGAGTCTTCCCGCAATCAAAATATTAGCCAATTCACTATGTTCCTAACAGCTCCGGTTCAAGCTTTCTGCATCTTGCTGGGTGTGTCTGGCATTAATATGGAAAAGGCAAGTATCTACCATGCACACAACATTAAGTGATATATGCTCTTATTCTATTAATAGACATTAAAACTTTTTCATCCAATTTGATTTCAAACATGGGCTTCCAGAATTAAAAAATTAAGATTATTGATCTTGATCTATACCTATGTTTACAAATCTATGGAATTTTACCATGTCTTAATTAATCATTAGTTATTGGAAAAAACTATCTATTGTTTTGCTAAAATACTTTTTGGTTGAGTTTTTGTGAAAAATAAATTTCAGTCCTAATATTTGTACCACGTAAGGAAGCGGTAATTTTTTTTAATTAAAATTTAGTAATTTTGGAATAACCAATTGTTACCTGAGGTCTGCTAATGTTTACTTTGATTCGAGTGTGTAATCTTCCATGGTACTTTTTTTAGTGCTGATTTGAGCCATTCATTTCAGGAAACTTATAACAATGCTGAAAAGTTATTTTCATCTTCATTAAATGACTGGGAAAATGCTTTACTGGCATCTGATGAACTGCATCCAATTTGGATTGAGGTATTGGGTGATCCATTTTTGAGGCGATTTCTTCTTAGGTAACTTCTTAAGCTTGCTTTTGTTCATTCTTTTGAAATGTTTGTACCTATTTGGTTACACGTGCTCTTAGCCTTTTACCATTGGTCAAGTGAATAATCTGAACTCTGCAAAATCTTTTTAACCTTTAGTATATATATATTTTTAATGTGGAAAATTCTTCCCGTGCTTTCATTCCTGCTGAGAAGTTTGTTATGTTTTACATGGCCCAAATCTTGTATTTCTTATTGTTGAAAACATAGAAGAAAAATACTTTTAATTATTATGTAAATGAGCAAAGCACAATTACACTATATATACAGAGGATACATAGTACAAGTTGAGGACTAAAGAGTGACCGATCGAGTGAGTGGAAAAGGAAAGTAGTAAAAATGAAAAGTAAATAAATAATATTATTTATCTTCCTATGGAAATAAGTAACTAACTAGTCAGGGCCTCTCATTTAGCATGTGGCAGGATTTCCTGGACTGGATTGGGTGTGCAAAAGCGAATCAATGCAGTAAAATCTGCAGGATCCAACTGGTCCAATTTCCATAACTGTCTGGTTTGACTGCTGCTCTCTTTGTCTAAATTTTTAGAATAGATTCCTGATCTGTAACAACTGCTTTCATATCTTCCATGACTGTTGTCCGCTCCATCACCTTTTTGATTGAATTCCAAAACTCTGGCAACCATTTTTCCTTCCAACTCAGTGCATGCCTGTGGTCCGCAGCTTTGAATGGGTCCAGAATTTCCGCATTTAAGGAAATTTAAAGTTTATAAGCATAAAAATGCAAGTTGATAGCTTTAATACGAGCAATATGAGAGATGCATTTTATTATAGTCATTTTAATGTTTTATTTCACTAGCAGGTTATGCTTAGAATTCTTTTTCTTTTACTTTTAAGAAAACATGCCTATAATGGAGGATGATTTGTATTGATAACCTAAGGGTTTGCTTTGGCAATGGAATGAGTGTAGATGGTTCTTCATTGGATGCTTTTATGTTTTGTTCTTGAATTTTTTGGGCTCTCTAGCTGTGACAGCTTGCTTTAGCAGTGGATTGGTTTGTGCAGTCTGTTGTCTCTACATTAATATATTCCATTAGCTATTTGCAGCTGCTTAGTGTGGGGTTTTTCAGTTTGCAGATTTTGCGGGCTAGCTGGATTTGAGATTTTTGTTTCTTTGTCTAGCACAACTTTTGCTGACTGACAATATTGGTGAATAGGAAAATTTAGGTGGACTTCGTGATAATAAAAAGGAGTCTTAGGCATATAAAAAAAGACAAACAAATGATTTATGAATAAACGTATGGTTGATAGTCTACTCCTTTGCCCGGTGGGAGACTAAAAATTATACGGGGAGGTTATCTAGTTGCATAACCTTGAGACTTGATTACTATATTGATTTTTACTTTTCTTTTATTATTATTTTTTAACAATTTTGTTATTGATCTACATATGTGATTAAATTTATAGCTAGATATAGTATAGGCATCTACGAATGTGTGGTTTTCAATTAATCTTCAGGTTTTCTTAGTTTCAAGTTTCTAATGGTATTCCAAATAGAAATTATTGAAGAATTTGTTTAGAGGAAAATTCAAATTCTATTCTATTTTTTTTGAATCATTACATATATAGACATTCTAGAAGAATAAATAGAAAAAAGGAAAAATTTTTAATTTAATTAAGTATAATAATCATATTCCACAGATCTCCAATTGCAACCCTCAGATTATTGCCCACGGATCTCCAACTATAGCTCTCAAATAGCTGCCCTCGGATCTCCAACTGTAACCCTCAGATTGCTGCTCACGGATTGCTGACGTGGCCTCCCCTTAGCGGTGTGATTCAACACTGTCCCTCAAGTTGGGTTGTACAGGTTGTGCGATCCTAACTTGCAAACAAACTTATCAAGTAGAGAGCCCGATAGTGCCTTTGTTAGAACATTGGCAAGTTGTTCATGAGTTGGGGTATATACTACTTCAATTTCTGAGTTCTCTGTTTTCTCAGATATAAAGTGTCTATCAATAGTAACATGTTTTGTTCTGTCATGATGTATTGGATCCTTGGAAATACTGATAGTAGGGGTGTCAATTTCGGGTCACGGGTCGGGTTCGAGTCGAACCCGAAACTGACCCGACACTATTCGGGTCAACCCGAACCCGACCCATTTTAAAAAACGGGTCAGTTTTCCTGACCCGAACCCGACCCGTTTCGGGTCCGGGTCAACCCGACACGACCCAAATGACCCGTTTCCAACAAAAAAATGGCTAATTTTCGGGTAAAAAACGGGTCAATCTTCTCTTTTCGGGTCAAAATCGGGTCAATCTCGGGCTGCCGGGTCAAAATTAGGTTTTCGGGTCAACATTGGGTAACTTTCGGGTCAATTTCGGGTCAAAGGGTTAACCCGAACCCGATCCGATTTTTGAAACGGGTCGAAATGCTGAACTCAAACCCAACCCGTTTCGTGTTCGGGTTGACCCTAACCCGAAATTTTCGGGTCAGGTTCGGGTCGGGTTTTCGGGTCGTGTCAAATATTGACACCCCTAACTGATAGCGGCTTGATCGTCACATTTTAACTTTATCGTGCCTTCAATCTTTATTCCCAGTTTAATCAATACTTTGATCCAAATACCTTCACAAATAGTAATTGCTAATGCTCTCAGTTCAAATTCTGGACTGCTTCTGGAAACAACATATTATTTCTTGCTCCTCCATGTCATTAGGTTCCCCCACATAAATGAACAATATCTTGTGGTCAATAGATTGTCAACCAGGCTTCCTGCCCAATTGGCATCAAAATAAAAGATCAATTTCCTATCTTCATTTTTCTTGAAAAATAGCCCTTTTCCTGGAGTGTTCTTGAAATATCTCAAGATTTGATATACTGTCTTCATGTGCTCCTTTATAGGATATCTCATATATTGGCTTACTATATACTTATAGCAAACCCAATATCTGGACGTGTGGGAGAGATGTATAAGCTTTCTTACAAGATGTTTATATCTTCCGTTATCTACCTGAAATCCCTCCTTTTCTATTCCAAGTTTCTTCTTAGGATCCATAGGTGTACTGGTTGATTTGCATCCCAGCATGCCGACCCCCTTCAGTAGGTCTAAGGTATACTTGCGTTAGGAAATAAATATACCTTTGCTTGATTGAGCCACCTCTATACCAAGGAACTGAAGGAAGTATCTAAGTGATCCTAGATCTTTAACTTCAAACTCCTTGGACAAATCCTGTTTGATCTTCATTATTTCCTCTATATCATTTCCAGCAAGGATATGATGTCATCCACATATGCAATTAGTACTACTACCTTGTCTCTTTCTTACTGCTTCATAAACAAGGTATGATCTACCTGACATTATTTAAAACCATGGCCTTTTACATACTTTGAGAATCTTCCAAACCACGCTCTTGGAGACTGCTTTAATCCATAGAAGGATTTTAGCAGTTTACACACTTTATCCCTTCCATAAAACTTCTGAACCCCCATTGAAATCTGATGCAATCAAAAGATTGCCAAAATTAGTAGAACCCTTGGTCACAAAAAGAAACAACAACGTTCCTTATAACTTGAAGTAAAGGACATAATAACACTTTAAACTCATACACATAGCAAGGCACAATCTAAACCTTACAATTGACTATAAAAATAACACCTAAATAAGCTTTTCATTCATTGAGAAGAAAGATACAAATGAGGTGGACACTTGCGGAGAGAAGAAATAGGTAAGAAGCCCGAGACGAAGTCGAAGAGAGGACAAGATCGCAAGCTTTCCCAAGAAGAAGAGAAAATGAAGTGGAACAAGCTCGCAAGCTTTTCCAAGAAAACCCTCATGTTTTTGGCTCCAAAAATTAGTTCATAATCTCTCTTTTTAAGCACCAAAACATCTCATATATATAGGAGAAAAGAGGTAGTTAAACAGCCCAAAACCACATCCAACCGAATCAATCAGGGCAAGGGAAACAGAAGGCCAGCAGACTGTCCAGGACAAGCAGTCGAAGGGCCACCAGGGGAACAAGAACATGCACCACGCCAGGGGAGAAGAACCAACCACGAGAAGAGCCAGGTGGGGGAAAACTGAAGGGTCACAGATAAGGGAAAAGAGGGGGAATGAACCTGAATTGCTCATTAATCTCAGCATTAATGAGTTGGAGCCTTGCAACTCTCCACAAACAGCAAAAAATCGAGCAACCAAGTCCAAACCGAGATGCCAACCTCAGCCCAAAACTTTAGCATAAGAGTTGCCCCCTTGCCTACCTCAGATTCTTTCCTGGTTGAAATTGCTTATCTCCTGATGAGGATGCTTTAGATTTATCATGACGAGACGAAAGATCGGTATCCAATTCTTGAATCTTGGCCGCATACTTCTTCAAAATAATTTCTCTTTCTTGCTTGAATTGGTCTTGCAGACGTTTCTTTTTCTTTACATAATTTTTCGTACATACATGCATTTTCATTTGAAGCTTGTATATTTCATTTTGTAGTGGATCGGTAAAATCTCCTTGTGACGGAATCCATCTGTCCAGAGGGATTTGGAATTCAGGATCTTCATGCTGATTTTCACCCACAACTGATTCATTGTTTTTATCTTTTTTCATTTCTTTAAACACCTAAAGAAAAGAAACAAATAACCTAGAAATTTATCAACCTAGACTCTGATACCAAACTTGATGCAGACAACTAGATAGAAAAAACCACAAGGGGAGAACACCAGGACTAGTAAAACATAACTCGATTCAAAACTTAGAATGTCAACATCCAAACAAACTTTAAAACAAACGAAAGCCAAACAAACGAAACAAAATTAAAATAAAAACAGCTACCCTCAGAACAACCGACTAGCGGTCACCTCACATACAATCAAAATAGTAGGTAATATAAAAGATGTGCTTAAGGGCATGCAAACCAAGGGTCTACCACAGCTACTTCGGACAACATCCACCAAAATTCCTCCGGCAAAATGCTACCAAATCAACCAACCAACAGCTCCAATGAATCAAGAAGAAAGATACAAGCGGAGTGGAACTTGCGGAGAGAAGAAAGGGATAAGAAGCCCAAGATGAAGTTGTAGAGAGGCGAAGATAGTCGGAAGAAGCTCGTAAGCTAGCTTTCCAAAGAAGAAACCCTCAGGTTTTTAGAGAACTTAGTTCAACAATCAACAACCTTTTTATGCACCAAAACATCTCATATATAAGTAGGAGAAAATGGGCAGCCAAACATCCAAAACCACAAAGGGGACAGGAATGGGCGGCCAGGGGAACTGGAATAGGCAGCCAGGGGAGAACCAGCCACGGAACAGGAGCCAGGCGGGGGAAACCGAAGGGCCACAGGGGAGGGGAAAGAGCAAGAACCACTCCACATAATGAGCTAAAAAGGAGGAGAACTACCCATAATAATGAGCTGAAAAACAACAGCTCAACATAAATGAGCTGAAACATAACAGCTCCAAAAAACACAGCCAAAAACCGAGAATCCACCAGCAGCCCAAGAGCTAAGGAACCAAGATAACTAGCACACCTAAGGATTGCCAAGCCCAAAGCACAACCTACTCATGATCATTGGTTGCCTTCCATCATAGGGTAGCATAAAAAAAAACAAAAATAACCATAGAATTCAAATTATAATAAAAACTAAAACAAAATTGAAATTTGCATGCATCAGAATCTCCATGTAGACTTATTCTTTCAGGTTGATATAGCGGCCAATCTAAATTTGCTAATCTAAATTTGCTGCTAAGGAAAGAAGAATTCTGATGGTGTTGAGCTTTGCAACAGGAGTAAAAGTTTGCTGATAGTCTATTCCATAAGATTGAGTGAATCCTTTTGAAATCAGTCTAGCTTTCAACCTCTCAACACTACCATCCACCTTATGCTTTACAGTGAACACCCATTTGCAAGTCACAACTTTCTTTCTGAGTAGATGATTTGTAATCACCTATGTTTGATTTTTTTTCCAGTCCATAATTTCTTTTTTAACATCCTGTCTCCATCCTGGGTGATTCAAAGCTTCCTGAATATTGGTCGGAATATGTACATTATCCAACTTGGAAAGAGAAACTTGATAGTGTCTGATAATCTGCTATAGGAGAGAAAGTTTTCGATTGGATGCTTGGTGCATGATTCTTTCTGGCCATTTGATGACTCCATCTCTTTTTGAACTTCCTCATTTTTCTCCTATGTATGAATTTCTATAGTTGTTGGATCCATTGAAGTAGAGTTGACAGGTGCAAGAAGTGTCTCACAGTTCAACATATGCTGATTTTTCTTTCTTTCTCTTGAGTATACATATTGTTGTTCCTTAATTGTTGCTCTTTGCAGGAATTAGTTAGGACTTGTGGGTGAAGGTAATAGGTATGAAGGTGGAGTTTGAGATATAGGAGGTATGCCTTGGGAAATACTCGTGGTTTGGATTTCTTGTGATATTTGTTGATTTTGACTGGACTCTATTTGGTTGTATAATAAGGAATTCCACTCCAAAGTTTGAAATTCTCCTTCACTCTCCCCCTAAATTTCAAAACTAGTGAAGTTTGGGTTGCTTTCAAAGAAGGTGACATCCATGGTTTCAAATACTTTCCTAGAAATAGGGAAAAAACATTTGTAATCTCTTTTTGTTGGGGAATAGCTAATAAATACAGTTTTTTTTTTTTTAAATCTTGGATCAAGCTTGCTTCTATCTTGTGGATAGATATGAACGAAGGCAGAGCATCCAAAAATTTTAAGTGGAAGGTTTGATGAAATAAACCGAGCATGAGGATAGGTTTTGAGTAGACACCGGTCCACTCCGCATAAATCTATCTCAGCTACTCCAATGAAAATATTGATTCTTTGAGCTATCCCTATTTATGATTGAACGAGAATCCTCATTCGTCAGTCCAGCCTTACCTATTCCCAAAAGAAGGGTGTAGGGATGTAAGAAACCCCTAGAGATCTTTATAATCCTTGTGACTCATTGCTATGGATCTCTATCATCCTTGCAAATGAAAGAAAGAACACGAAAATGGCATGGAGACACTCGCTTTGACTATTCGATCCACAAGGAAAACAAGATTGCTGCTGAGTAAAATGAGATTATTTTAGAGAACTTCTTCTTTCTTGTCTTGTGCGAGAAACTTGCTGTTAGGTATGGGAATGACCCCCCCCCCCCCCCCCCCCCCCCCCCCCCCCCCCCAATTCTAGTATTCTATGAAAATTGCTTTTTGTCTCGCATGGTGCTAGGCACAATTCTTCAACAACAGATCTAAGAGAATGAAGTTTGTCTAGGTGTTTCAAATTTTAGTATATGAGTATGTAACCTATTTATTAGGTATGCATCAGTAAGAATGACTTCCCCACATAAAAATTTTGATACTTTTGTGGATAGTATAATAGATCTGGCGACTTCTAGGAGTTGTCTATTTTTCCTCTCAACTACCCCATTTTGTTGAGGCGTATATGCACATGAACTCACTTGGATTATCCCTTGGCTTGATAAGTATTCTCTTCTCATGATAGAATGGAAGTACTCTCTCCCATTGTTTGATTTTAAGATTTGAATTTTTGTATCAAACTGGTTTTGAATCATCAGTTGAAATGATTTGAATATCCTTTCAACTTTAAATTTTTCCTTCATTAAATAAACCCAAGTGAGCCTAGTATGATCATAAAAAAAATATCACAAACCACCTTGCTCTATTTATATCTTTAACCCTTGAGGGTCCCCAAATATCATTATAGATCACGGCAAATGGCTTAGAAGGTTGGTAAGGAACAATTGGGTAAGATGATATGTATATTTAGCTAATTGGCAAGTTTCAATCAAACTTGGATTTTTATTAATAAATAAATGGGGAAAAATCTTTTCAAGATGCATGAAATTTGAATGACCTAAACTATAATGCCACATGATAATCTCTCTATCTTGACTAACTCTAGAATGACTCTCAACAAATTGACTTACAATAGGATGATTCTTAGGAGGAGAATTCTTAGGAGCAGCAATTAAGGTTTGTATGGATTTGGGTGTCTTGATGTAATATAACCCATAATGCATCTCAGTATTATCAATCTTCTTCTCTAAATCCACTTCCTGAAAAATACATACATTATTGGAGAAAATTATTAAGCAATTACTATCACGAGTCAATTTACTAATGGAAATCAGATTGCACTCAAGATTGGGCATATACAACACCAATTTAAGGGTGATAACTTATATGACAAAAGCAAAACCAGTTCCCAAAACTTTGAATGTTGAGCGATCAACAATATTAACTACTCGATTTGAATGATAAGATTGATAGTCATAAAGGAGTGTAATCTTTTCTGTAATATGATCCGATGTTCCTGAGTCAATAACCTAAAGTTTTGATTGTTTTATACCTTAGTGAGCATGTAGGGTAGCAGGTTTTGGAGAGTGTTGGTTCATGATGTTGTTAAGCAGCAACTTCATCATCTCTAAATGCTCCTTGATGAAAGGAATGGCTTCAACTTTGATGGATTGATCTTGCGTGGTATTGACAGAGTTCGCCTTGCTTTCTTATGCTGATTTGTTTGCCTTCCAATCAGCTGGTTTTCCATGAATCTTCCAACATGTCTTTTTTGTATGCCCTGATTTGGTACAATGATCACACCATAATCTAGGAAGAGGAGAAGAGTTATTTGCTGATCCAAAGTTTCCGGTGTTCAAACCGATAATATTTGGGTAGGAGGATGAGATCTCGTTATCCATGGACATGGTTGTGTTTCCTCGGTTGAAAGAGAAGATGAATTTTGGGCAAGGGATACCAATGCTTGAAGAGAGTCTATCGGCAGGATGATGGAGAGTTACTGTCGGTTGAGGGTTTGGAAGAAAGGGATGAAGGTTTGCCGTCGACATTCAGAGAAGGCTTAGAATTTTCACAATTTTTGATGCCATGAAGAAATTGTTTATAGGAAAATTCAAATCTAATTCCATTCCTTGGAATTATACATATATGTCATATATAAATTCTAGGAGAATAAACAGAAAAAGAAAAGACATTTAATCTAATTAATTATAATAATCATATCCCACGGATCTCCAACTACAGCCCTCAGATTACTGCCCACGGATCTCCAACTGTAGCGCTTGGATTGCTGCCCATGGATCTTCAACTGTAGCCCTCGGATTGCTGCACATGGATCTCCAACTGTAGCCCTTAGATTGCTGACGTGGCTTCCCATTAGCTACCTTATTCAACAATTATTGAATTGTCATATGCATTAAAATTATTTATATTATCTATTTTAATCTAAATTAATGAATAGTTGACAAAATTAAGACTTTAAGATATATAAATTTGTGTGGTTTTGCATGTTTTTATTGATCTCATTATAGATTTGCATTAATAAATTTTAATCATAAACACATGTAACACTAAGTTTTGTTTCGAAACTCAAGTTTGTATGGTAATGTCATCTAGAAATAGTCCATAATAATTGGGTTAATTAATAAACTACAAAATGAAGCCATGTATATGAAATCAATTTAATAATGATTTAGACAATTCCAAGACAAACTGAAGGTATAATTTAGGGAATTTTTAAATAGAATAGATAACTTAAAGTATATATTTAAAATTTAGAAAGATTTGACTGCTAAACATACTAATAATACATGCTTAATCACTTGGCGAAATGTTGATACTTGAACAAAATACACTTGGGGTGAAATTAAACGTAATTTTAGAGTATAATTTCTGTCATTAAGTGATTATAGGGATCAGCTATTTGATCAGTTTAAGAGCCTTACACATGTAATACTTAGTATCGCTCATGTTATGCTTTGTAAAGAACACTTTGTCTGGGGTTTCTTTCATGTTCTGCTTCACATGGATGCTTCGTACTACTCAGTCTCTTGCAATGCTTTGATAAGCGTATCCTAAATTTCCTTAGATATTATGAGGGCATTGTAGATGTGAGAGCTCGTAGCTCGTTTCTTTGATTTCCTTCTGGGATCGTCTGGGACGATGTTGAGATCGTCCAGGACGATCAGTGAAACAGCTGATTTATGGGTGGATCGTCCAGACCGATTTTTGGATCGTCCTGGGACAATCAGTTCATGGCAAAGTCAGTGAACAAGGGATTTTATCGTCCAAGGAAATTAATTATCGTCCTGAGATATCGTCCTGGACGATTGGATTTTTGTTCATATCGTCCTGGACGATGTGGCGATCGGCCGGGCCGATCAGGTCTGTGTTATAAGAAAATCAGCTCGTTTTGAAGAGAAAGAAAATCATTTTTATATTTCAAAATATCTGAGGAGAGAGAAGGAGAAGGAAAACAAAGTAAAAGCTGGATTTCGGAGACCGCGAAGCGCTTTTCGTCCGTCGCCGCTGTTGGGAAAAGTGTTTATCTCGCGGTAAGGACTCCGAATCCTATTTCTGTTTTCGAAGATGTTGAGTTTTAGTCGTTTTGTGCACAGAATTGTATTTTCGTTACCGATAAACGCACACTGTTTTGTATTGACGAATCTTTCACCGCACAACTTTTGATATGTTATTGATATGATTTTTCTACACGTTTTGAGTATTGTCTGTAACGATTCTACCGGTAATTTTGGGTTCTGTGCGATTTTGATCGAATAGATAAAAATCAGGTTATTGATTGATGTTGCTTCAGTAGAATAGAAGTCTTATAATGTTGTCGTGCACGTTCTGTACTAATTTGTTAATTTGTGAATTCTGTGATTTTTGTGTAAATTCCGTATACTACTGTTATGCCGCTGGATTTTCGTACGATTTCCGATTTTCTGAAATTGATGATTTGAACTGATATGCATACGAATGTGAATATATGATTATTGTTACTGAAAGACAAGTGAAGACTGGTTGAACTGTTGGTTGGAGATTGATTGACCTGTACAGGATGGTGGGCCGACGGGCTTTCCTTTAAACTATTGATCATTGATATAATGATTGGGAGGCATAAGGAGATTCTTATGCCGACGGGCACAGAGGACAGGATAGATTTCAGTTCATGTGTTTTTAGTGTAGCTCATGAGTATTGTATATGATCTTTTGAGATATGAATAGAATCGTATATTGATGTTTTAAATGTTATAGATTTTTGCTAGACTGTTTGATTGAAGTTATAGATAGCTCTGGTAAATTGTTGATGGATTGCTTGAAATTCTTTCCAAGTTAGATCTTGGGGCATTACAGTAGATGCTTCTAATGTTGATAATTTGTGGAGGTGGGCTAAGGCATTATAGCCTGTGACTGCTTTGGAAGTTGTTTGGAGATTTATTTAGAGCCTGGGACAGAGTGTTTTCAATAATCTAAGAACTTTTTCTCTTGTCTCTCTTTTGTTTGTGGTAGGGTGGAGGCTTATTTGCTATTTCTTAGCTACTTTAATCTCCTTGGAAGTGCTATCATTGATAAAAAAAAAGGTTCTTGAGTTTGCTTCTTTAGATTCATCAGAGTTATCCAAGCTGCTACTAAGTTGATGACATAGAATTTTGGAAACATATATGCATTACATGATATCTCCCAAATTTTCAAACCAACATTTGGAGGATTTGGTGCACTACATGTTTTATATGTATTAACATGCTTTTTAGCGTGTGAATATGATTATCAAGGATTACCACATACATCTGTGCCCTTATATAATTAAAATCTATCTTGATTTGAATTTTTTATTTTGACTGGGAGTTTGGTCCATTGTAGATTTATGCCTAAGGTTGTTTTACACTCAACTTTGATCTTGCATTAACTTCATTAATGCTTTCGCCACTCTTTTGATTTTGATCTTAATGTTATTGATTAATCATTTGTCATGTTGAACCACTCTTTCAAATTTTGATTAATCAAATTGTCTTTTGGAGATCTTTTTTTCATCAGTCTACTGAGTACTTGAACTCATTATAAATAGTTAATTAATTTGAGGCTTAATTCTAAATCAAGTCAATTAGCAAAAGTTTAGTAAATGTTTTGAAATACTAAATTAATCTTAAAATCTGGTGTAGAATTGAACAACATTTCCCATTGTTTTTTTGAAGGAGTTTTCATGTCAAGATCTAGTTACTTGATAGTTGAAATTGAATTTATGATCTTCTTGCCATCTGCATCACCTACTACTGTTGGTAAGCATTGCAAATAATTTACAAGTTTATGGAGTTTATAGTGCTCAGCACCCAAGCCTCCAATAGAAAAGTTTTTCATAGCTGCTCAGCACCGAAGCCTCCAATTTTTTTTTGTATTCGTTTGTCTTATTTCTCCTGATGTTTTGTATACTGTTTGTGCGTTTCTTCTATCAGATCATCTTCTGCTTCCAATTTCTCCTCCATGGTCTCCACCAAACTCATAAAGAGAAAAGTTTCTTTTTTCTTTTGTGTCACATAACATAAAGAGAAAAGTTCTTTGTTGGGTTACTGAATTGATGCAGTACAAATCAGGGCAAGTTAGCTTGTAAAAGTACAATTAGCTATAGGCTAATTATTATAGGTCTGACTAGGCTATGGAGCTGTTGACTGTATAAAAAAAATTAAATTAGGATAAAAAAAAAAGAAAATCAAAGCAACCGACATACCTCCACGCCGGCCCCATCTCGCCAAAACGATGTATCTCTTCGCACAATAATCGGTTACTTCACGATAAAAGGGAGAAGGAGAGAACAAAAAAAAAAGGACTTACGCTCGCTCTTTCGGTTCCTTCGTCGCTGTTCGACTTCGTTGCTTCGCACAAGCGTCTAGGGTTCGTCGTTCACCTTCTCCTTCCGTCGTTGTTGTTCGACTCCGTTCCTTTGCAAGAGTGGCAGAGGTTGCACGCGACACTCCTCCGGCTTCCTCCTCATTGTGCGACTTCGGCTCCTTCATTGCAGTCCGACTTCGCTCGCCGGTCCGACCCCAGGCTGCCGACCCGCCGCCGACCTCACTCGCTCCGACGCCGATCCCAGCCTCCCGTGCGTGATCCCGCTGCTCGAGCCCTAGTCCGATCGGGCTCTACCCGATCCCTCTCTCCCTCTCTTATATTATATTATATGTAATATATAATAATATAATTATTGTATATTATATTATAATATATTGTTATAAATATAATTAAAATATATATATATATATATATAAGAGGATTTCAGCAGGTGTCGAAGACCATATGCCGTCGATCTTTGATCCGGGTATGATGGTTTAATTGTCGAAGACCATACGTCGTCGATCTTTGATCCGGGTATGAGGGTTTAATTATTGAAGACCATACGCCGTCGATCTTTGATCCGGGTATGATGGTTCAACTATTAAAGACCTCGCGCCGTCGATCTTTGATCCGGGCGGGAAGAATTACGGCAGAGCCGTCCCGATTTCTCCCTCGGTGGGGAGGTGACGCCGGGAGGCTGCCGAAATTTCAAGAAAAATTATAGAACTTTTTGGAACAAATTTTGAAGCAATTAAAATTTGAATATTTGATTAATAAAAATTTTTATTAATTAAAATTAATCGAAACAATTGATTGATTATTTTAAAGAAAAATATAAAATCAATGAGTTTCAAAATATGGGAGCCAATTTGAAGAAAATGCTAAATACGATAATTTCAAATTCTGAGAATTTAAAAATTCGAGAGTACTTAAAAAAAAAATTTAGAGAGCTATGAGATTTAAAATATATTTATTGGTTAATTATTTTAATTAATCAAATAAGAAATTTCAAAAGTAAAATAAAAATGCAATGAATAAAGCGAAAAATGGAAGGAAGGATGATGTCCACTATTTGACATATACAGGCTCTCAAACTCTCAAAAATCCTCAACTTACAAGCTCTCACAAACTGTACAAACTCTTAAAACTCTCTAAAACTCTCAAACTGAACTCCTATACAAGTTCTCCAAAGTCCCTTTTGTACGAGTTCTTACAACTATCTTTGGGCTCTATCCTCTGCAACTACGAGCTCTAACTGCTGCAACTACCGACTACGAACACCTACGAACAAAGAAATGAAGAGTCAGTACCACATAAATAAATTGAATGAATGCTGAGAAATATAAACTATGGCATTTAGAATGAAATACTGGAAAAGCAAGAAAGCCAAGTACGAAAAACTAGTAAAGCACAAGTGCTAAAAACAGGTAGAGTGGTGGACTATTGTAGTGGGAAAAAGACTACAAGCACAAATCAAAACAACTAAAACACTGACATTAGTGTCAAAATTCCGAAGTATCAAAATCACAAAAATCGGATCAACTCAACAAACAAACAATCAAATTCAAATTCTTGGGCAGCCTGATTTATAAGGATCAGGTTGTAAGACCCACTAACGGGCTACTTTCTACGAAAGCTATAAGTTCCAATACTTGGGTTACTTTCTACAAAAGTTATAAATCCCAATCTAAATTTAAATCATATGGGCAGCCTCGTTCATAGGAATTTGGTTGTAAGACCCACTACCCGGCAACTTTCGTAGGAAAGTCGTAAGCCCGACCTTAGGGGAAAGTCTTAGGTAGAAATTGATCTAACCCCTAAACCCAATTAAAACCCCGGCCACTTCTAATAGAAGTCGTAAGTCCGACATTTGAGGGAAATGTATAGGTGATAACACAAACCTAAACCCCTCACCCGGGCATCCTAGTCTAAAGGGATTTGGTTGTAAGACCCACAACTCGGGCCACTTAGCTTAAAGCGCTAATTCGTAAGACCCATAATTAGTCCACTTCTAAGGAAGCACTAAGACCTAATCTAAATCCAATTCAAGCGAAATTCAAACTTTTGGGCATCTTAGTCTAAATGATTAAGCTGTAAGACCCGCTTTTAAGGCTTCTTCCTAAGGGAAGCTATAAGTCCTACTCCAATAATTAAAACCTCCGGGCAGCCTCACTATAGAGTTAGGTTGTAAGACCCATCCTTGGGCCACTCATAAGTAGAGTAATAAGCCCCCAATTCCAAATTGAAATCTCTGGGCTACTTTCTAAGAAAGCCATAAGTCCCAAACCAAACCTAAATCCCTGGGCAACTTCTAAGGAAGCCATAAGCCCCTACCTAAATCAAACCACATGGGCAACTCCTAATTGGAGACGTAAGCCCCAAACTAAACAAATTAACGGGCAACTTCTAAGGAAGTAATAAGCCCTAACCCAAATTAAATCAAACTAAAATTCATATTTAACCACTTCAGTCTACTCGGGATTCCTGAGAGGAGGCAACCCATGGCTGTTAATCAGATTCCCTGGACACTACGGTCAATGATTGTTAGTGTTGTTAGACTGAAATCTATGGTATACCCGGGACGACGGAACCATGGGATCTTGATCGGGTTTACCTCCATCTTCCCACCATTTGAGACTAAAATATCTAAAATTTATTCATCCTTAATCGAGAGTTCTCTCTTACATAGTAAGAGGGGTAATTAACTATGAGTGCTTGCGCTCATAGGAAGTAAGAACCCCAAATCTATAAACCCTGACACTATCCTCAGGGGAAATCTGGTTAATTTCAATCTGACTTAAAGGAAATGGAATCCTAAGGTTGCAAAGCGGGATTCACGCACTCGTGCCATTTTTCTTGAGCCAACAGGAGCTAATGCACACCGATTTTCAATTCTTTTTAGTATATATTTAATTTGTTTTTAATTGATTATTTTATTAAGTTAAATCATCTACATTGGATGTGTTTAAATTTAAAATTTAAACATGATTTGATATGGTTATAAGATTGGATTTGGTTTGATTTAAAATTCAGGCCTTCCGTCTGTAACCAAATTTCTATAAATAGGAATTTAAGTATGCAATTTTGATGATTAAATTCAAGTTGTCTATGCAGATCACTTCAAACTGTGTTTGGAGTTTTCTTCTTTTCTCCATTGTCATGGTTTTAGGAAGAGAAAAAACCAAATGCTAGCTTGACAAAGTGGCCTTGAGATGATTTCGATGAACATCCTAACAACTTCCAGGAGGAAAGAATGCTCTCCCGTATTATTATTAATTTTTATTTTCATTTTTAACTCGGTACCTCCTTTCATAAAAAATTGAGAAAAAAAAAAAAAAAACTAATCAATAGAAGCCTTCAAAGTGTCATTACTACGCTTGAATGAAAACAGAGGAGCACCAACGTGCATTAAACCAAGATGTTATTGCATATTATTTCTTCATAACAATTAAGATTGAAAAAAATAAAAAATAAAAAAATATTCCATGCACGTCGCCATGCAACTAACTCTCTGTGCCCTGTGCATTGGTGCACACCACATTGTAAGCCATGTACCATGATCGATCTATGCTATGCGCCATGTGCGCCACATGCATTTTCTATACATAATGTGTTATATCACAAAAAGCGATGACAGTGAGCCATGAACCATCTTGTTGTGCATCATGCACCGCACCTATGCTTCACATCATTGATATCAAAGAGGGTGAGTTATGTTGGACCTTGTGTCATGGGATTCTATTTGTGTGCCTTTGACAAGTACACTACCATGTACCATCTACATATAGTAAGATTAGTTCTTTATGGAACTTCGTTTTATTCTTGGACCCTGCAATGTTTCCTATATGACTCCTTGCATTAAAAATGTGAAATATATTGTGGCTTCAGCTTCACCTGTATTTATCTTGAAAATTACTAGAATTTAATTCTTATGAAGAAGGAATTCAGCTATTCATCCTTTAAACTATTTAGATGTTGAATTCTTCCATAAAGAGTTCCATCCAGTATAACCATTCCCTTAGATGATGAACATTGAACTGCTTGGTTTCCATCAACTCTGCATTATTTTCCAGCATCAAACAATGCTCTAGTGATCAAATTTGGCATTTAAATGATGATGAAAGATGTTTAGAAATTGGTGAAACCAAATTCAATCCAAAAAAAATAAAAATAAAGGAAAGAAGATCAACGTACTAAACACATAATTTTTATATAGATTTATCAAATGATGGCTACATCTTGCTGTTGCGGTTATAAATTTCATTATGTAGTTTTTGTAGTCTTGATTGTCTTAAACAGAACATAAAGACTACTTTTTTATGAACAGAAAAATTAGGACAATTAAAAATTTAATAAATTCTCAGAACTTAGCGCTTTTTCCTTCATAGGAAAAAAATTAGTCTCCACAACTTAAAAGTAGTCCTCATATTTGTTACATTTTGATAAACTACGGCTCTTTGATTTTGACAGGTTTGTTTTTTGTCGGTCTGTTCTTGCACTATACAACCTAACATTCCATCAAGAAGAATTTCTTCCTTCTTGTCTACCGGACTTGCCTGACTGTCTACACCCAGAGTCTGCTCTATCTGAGTCTGTTGTGCTTGCGCTTGCCAACTTCTTTGGTGTCAATGGTCATTTTGTTTTCTCCAAAGGGACAAAGGTACCTGAACTTATGGCTGATCATCGTCATTTGGTGAGCATTTCATACATGCATGAATCATCTTCAAATGTTCATGAATTGTATTTAGAAAAATATGAATGACACTCGCCAGAAAATGGTATGTCTGCCATGTAGCATTTATTTCTCTTGTTGCTTGATATTTGAATTTTAATTTGATATTTTAGACGTCAATTTTTTGCTTCTCTTTTTTGGGTTGCTCTATGTAAGTTGCCAACCCTTTGATTTTCTCAAAAAGTAGTGAAGAGGATGCAAGGGAAGAATAAAAAAACAGCAATATCAAATGATCCGACTCTTCTTCTCTGTGAAGCATTTTGGTTTTTTGTTATCTTTTTTATGCGGAATTGCTATCATAGATTATGTTCCTTAAACTGGTTTTGTGTTTCAACTTTTTAGTGTTTCTAAAACTAATCGGTGTTTTTGCTAGTTTTTTTGTTTGTTGGTGAATGTCACAGCATAAATTTGATGTAGGTGGAATTCAAATTGAAGATAATGACAACCATTTTTAAATTGTATATCAAATAAGTTAGCTAATACCAACTTGATTTTTTTTTCTCTTGTTGCTTTACTTCCTTGTTTGTTATGATTTTTGGGTCTAGTTTCTGACCATCGAAAAAAGAGCAAAACTCCCTTTTATGTATTCGGGATGTGGAATAAACTGTTTTGATCTGAATATTTTGTATTGTCGTCTCTTTCCTTCTCACTTAAATGTGAAAGAGTATTGCTACGATTCTCAAAAAGACCCACACAAAAAATTAGGAGTCCGTTTTCTTAGATGGAACAATAAAAGATGAGACAGTTTCATACACTTCTTGGGGAGTATTTTTATTGTTTCACTCAATTTAAAATTGATGCAGCTTGAATTAAATATAAGCTTTTTTTTGTTGTGATAATTTTTATTTTGAAATGATATATTATTGAAAAAAACGTCAGGATGTCTGAAAATATTTAGATTTATTTTGAGATTGGTGCTATACAAAATTGAAGATTATTCAATACTGGACTCTTCTCAAAGCAAATCCAACAAGTTTGAGACATCTTCATTTTTTTTTCTAGTTTTTTCTTTTATATTTTCAGTCCATTTGGAAAAGCATTGTTAGTCTTCCCAGTAATTCGGTCATTAATTTCTATCTTTTTAATTTTTATTGCTTAAGCTGAGATTTGTATTTTGGACACGTTTTAGGATGATAAAGAATCTTGAAATTTATTTGATTTTTTTTTTTCAGGTTTATACATAACAAATTAACAAGTTTGAACTTGGTATGGACTTTGAGCAACCTTTCTTTTATGGTGGCCTAGCTGAAACAGGACCGGTCATCTAAAACTTATGCTCATCTTTCATTACTATAAGAGTTGATATAAATTGCTCGAGTTAATTAGAATTAATTCATTGTGTTAAAGTTGCCATGGAAATTAAGGATACAAATGTTTCTTGTAATGATCACTGTATCCTTTTCATTAGAGTTGATTTTATTTTTTTTTTTTAATTTTGATGTACGTTTTTTCATTGTAAACACATTAGAAGTGCTTCAATAAAAGGCTTGGTGGTTGTGCGGTCCAGTTGTTTCCAAAATTGAAAGCTTAGACAGAGCGGTGAATTTGACTTGAATATGGATGTTCATTTAAGAGTAGTTGGATTGATTTTTTATTTCGAATCTAGATTAAATTGAAATCAACAAGCTGAACCAACCTTTCCTAGATTGAGCTTGATTGGAACATCTAATTCAAGATCAGATTGTGTAGATATGTACAGATGTACAGATGTATATGGCCTTAAAGCAGAAAACAAAAGCGATCTTCCTTGCTCTTCTGGCATAAATTAAGTACAGAAATGTAAGTTCCTTCTCCCTCCCATGTAAAAATCTCAGTGGTTATTCTTCTCCTTTCACTGAAAATATCTCTCTTTCTTAATATTAGTTTATTGCAGCTCTTATTTTCTCCTTCAGAAATATGATGGCTGAAATATGTCTTCCTTTTCTGAGGAAATTACTTGCTTAGCATTAAACATAAAGATCTTATACGTTTTTCTAGTTTTGCGCATTCTCCAATATTAGAAATTTTATTATATACATTTGTATTGAGTCTCACGCGTGCTTCATGTTCCAGGTATGCTTTTTAGCCTTTTCTAAATCCCGCAGTTTTTTTGTCTTCCATTGAAACTTGTATCACTCTTTTGAGAAATGCTATTCTTCCAAACAGAGAGTCTAAACAACTGACTTTTTTTTTTTTTTAATATAATAGTGGATGGCAGTCTTTCAAATTTGATTGGTCAATTTATGAAAGTGGGTCTAAAATATAAAATATTTTTTCATAGTTTTGTTTTGAGATATTAGTACTCTCTTCTATTGTATGTTTTGGATAACATATTGTAAATTTCCAAAGTCTGTTCAATTCAATAGGAAAAATTTTTGATGTCAAAGCCGTTGGATTACTTTGAGATGAGGGCAATTCATTGAAATGAATTATCATTTATATTGCATTTATTTTAAATCAAATTTAGTGACCTTGAGACTCATCATGACAAAAAAATTGATATCCAATTTCTTTCCAATTTAAAGGCTCTTACTTCTGTCCATTACTACAGAATTATCACTGTCTCAGTGTCTTTTTGAGTTCTCTTCATCTTGTCAAGTGTTTTCTCTCTCAAAGGAGTTATTCAGTTCTTTGTAGTATAAATATTTTTGTGTTTTCAACTTAACTCTTCCATAGATTTGCTAAATCTCTTGACGCGTGAAAATTTATTGCTTTTTTAACATAATAAAACTTTCTACAACTTTGACCTATTGATTATGTTTTTGATTAACTTAGAAATATGCTTTCTGAATTGTTTTTAGTTTTTGTTTGATTATACTATTCCTCGTTCAATTATTTCTATGATTTAATTTTTTGCTTGATTAGTAGGCAGTTGTTTTAATTTATTTGCAACCTTTAAGATGTGAAACTTTATGAATTTGCCTTACACAAGATGTATGTTAGAAGCATTTTTTAATGCAGTTTATACTAATAACTGGACTGATAAGTCTGGCAGAGGAATTCATTCTTCTTGAGAAATGGAAAGTGACTCCTTTTGGTTTTGGATTACTGAGTTCTAGTAGAGTTTTATGAAGAAATTCAAGCAATTAATGTTGTTGTGTGCTGAACATTAAGTCGATTTATAGATAGATGAGGAGTTTTAGGTAGATAATGATGCTTTTTCTTATTAGGAAAAATAAGCAGAAGTTTTTTTTTTTAATGTTTTTAATAGGGGCAGAAACTATGAGGCTTTGCTTAGAAAATCTCTATGAGGTTAAGTTTGAGTTGCAGTCGTCTGTCTTTTTCGAAGTTGGAGAATGCTTCAATGCAATAGATAGACCTAATTTTACGGAGAGATACCCCTTTTTTGAAGTAGAGCAAGGAATTCAGAATAGCATAGTACAGTCAAAATAATCCTATTAGTAATGGAGGCTGCGAACCTGATTATCAAAATATATAGACGTCAGGAGGCAATCAAGTGAGGGAGGGAGGTTAGACTGAACAACTTGAATGTTGGTTTATGACTAGGGGCGATTAGGACAGTTCTATTATTGAACAAAGGGCTATGGAATGAATGATCAAATGGAGAAATTATTCTTTGCAGGCGCCGAACTCAATGCATCGTCCGGAGACCAACCAGAATGCGACACGTCAGCAATATCGAGCGGGGGTGACGTGGCGCATTCTGATTGGTCTCTGGACGGCGTTCAGCGTTCGCACAAAATAATTGCCGAATGACATAGGGTGAGCGTTAACATCATTTGATGACAAACATTAGTCGATGGTGGGTCCCGAGCGACGGCGGGTGTCAGACTATGGGTGTTGAGGACAATAAGCATTAGCCATCACAGGCGATTACAAGCTTTTGAAGATCGAAAATTGTTACATGATGGATGATTGTGGGTTATCTATTGTGTATAGGGAGGATCAAAGAATGTAAACAAAGTCTAATATAGAAAAAAATTTCTTGTTCTTATTAACATTGGACATACCATATGTGATCAATCGGTCTCTTCTTTGGTGTAATTAAGCGACATGTGTGAGCAAACTAAACCAATCAACCGATAGATATGGGCCTCTTTTTTTCAATCGAGCTTATCTCCTTCATTTTTTGGTTGAAAAAAATGCTTCTTTGATTCTGACTTTGGTGTGCAACCCTTCGTTGTAATTCAAAAAAGATAAAGAGTCTCTTCTCCTTGATGCAATCCGATCCCTCCATTTTCTTATCATCATAAAAAATAGAGGATTTCTTGACCTAGATCAAATATTAGGGGAAATCAATGGGTCTCAGTTCTTTTGGTTATATAACTCATTCTTATTATTAGTGAAAGTTGTTCCAACCTGATTTTTCCTCTTTGATTATGTGCAGGAAACCATTCAAAGATGTGATGATCAAAATCTCTTGCCAACTCTACTTCTCATAGATAAAAAATATAGTGCAAAACAATCATTTCAAAAACTACTAAAATAATGAAAATTTATCCTTTTTTTTTTAATTTAGAACCTAGTTTTTTTATAATGTTTCTACATTGCAATTCTTTGTATCATGCATATCTTATAAATAGGGATCTATAATTTAATCTGCACCAAACTCTATCAATTAGATCTCCAGAAGGTCATTAAGATTTTCTTGGGACAACTTTTTTATTTTTAAAGCAATTTTTGATCCATTTTGATTCACTTTGATCAGATTTTGGGTATTATAAAAACCTTCTAAAAAATAATGAAATGTTTAAAAGAAATTGATTTTAGAAATATTTGTCTTAGTGTTTTCCCTTTAATGTATCCTCTCTCTCTCTCTCTCTCTCTCTCTAAAATATTTAACAAAATAGCAAAAAATAGCTCTAAAGATTATCTCAAAATTCCTTCCATGGGCTTGAAAACTTGTCATTGTAAGCCTGTTGCAGTAGACCTATTGGGCTGCAACAGGCTGTTGAAAGAAGCCTGCAGGTAGGGTGTTGGGTTCTTTATAATCAGTGCAATGGACGAATTTTGGGGTGTAAAGTGTCGAGTCAAGTCTAGTATTTGTATAAGCTCGAGCTCGAGCTCTTTTATTGAGCTAGAGTTGGACTCCTTAGAAAAACTCAAGCTGAGCTCGATTATTGAGTTTAATATTTTAGTTTTAAATTAAAATTTTAAGAACTTTATTTTTTTAATAAAAATTTGATTTAAAATTAATAAACATATTATATAATACTAATTTAAATTATTTTTTAAAAATATTTTAATTTTATCTAATTGAGCAGTTTAACGAGCTTTTCATTCGAGCTAGGTTGAGCTCATTTAATATGGAAGCAAGTATAGGCTTGAGCTTAAACTCGTAGCTCGATAAATTTGACTCATGAGGTCGTCAATGAGTTGAGTTTAAGCCGACTTAGTTCAATTATACTGACGTAAAAGGATTTTTTTTAATTGTTTATAATATAATTAAACTAATGCAATGTAATATTTAACACATTTAAATATAATATTTGAGTATCAAATAAATTAAGAAAATATGATTCGATGTATTATTTATTAAATCCTTAAAAGGAGTTATCTTAATAAAGATATAATAAACATGCATAACTAATTTACTTGAATTTATTTAATGAAATATTCGAATAAATAAATTCACTGAAATATTATTCAATTAGGATCATGATATGTCAATGTAACTCTAAATTTCAAATTGCATAATTAAGTAATTAAATATAAATATTTTATAAATAACAAAAAATAAGAGAGAGAAAGTCTCTATATAGCTAATAGCTGTCATATAATGTCAACCCAAAGCTTAGTCGCAGAGGAAAAAAGACAAGTGGGCCCTTTTAAGTTTAGTTGCAGCAACTTTCCAGTTTCTTCCCACTGTTCTCACTTATTTCCAACCCTAACCCTAAGAAGCTCTGACCCGTTAAACGCAAAGCCACCCTACCTGGAAATTAGTTGTAAGAGTGTGAAAAGAAAATTATTTTTCAAAAGTTAATAATAATAATTTTTTTATTATTATATTAATATTTTTTTATTGCATGAAAAATTTCCTAAGAAAAAAAATATTTTATAGACAAATATAATCTTAATTTTTTAATAAAAAATTGCCTCAAAAGAACTCTTAACATCCTCTTTTTCTTAGGCTTCATTTGGGATAATTTTCTTAATGCTTTAAGTAGTTTTATAATTCACACTTTTTAATTCAAATAATTTGCGTTAAAAATTTGATTTAAAAAGTAGTAAAAAATTGTCCCAAACTAAGTCTTGGGAGGGAATTTTTATTGCCTTAGGTTACCTACGTAGAGATACATCAGGTAATATATAATATATCGCCACGTGCTCTTACTCTTTATCGCGCGGCCCGACGACCCAACCTGGAACGAATATGCTCGGTATTTGCTCGATATTGCTCGGTATTTGTGGCATTTCGTCGCTTGAGTTCGGGACAGAGATTCAGATGCGAGTCTCGCAAGGCAGCATGAGAAGCCGGTGGCGTCGAGACATCAACGCTGGTACTCCGATCTCACAACGCCGTTGCAGATTTTTGCTACTTCGGGGTGTGAGAACGCCGATCGTCGTTAGGATCGCCGTCGAGCGGCGTGCAATCGAAGGCGTGAGTGAAGAGCTCAACGCAGTGGCGTCTCAGAGCCTTGATACTGTCGCCGCGCGGCATTCCTCAACGCGCAGGAGCGGCTTGATCACTTTCTCTTCAAGGTTCCCAGTCATTGATGAAAATACCGAATAGTACCAAGCAAATACCGAGTAGTATCTAGCAATACCTAGCAATACCGAGCAATACGCGAACATAGTAATCCCAGATTTGTTTCGGGTTGGGTTGTCGGGCCGCGCGGTAAAAAGTAAGGGCACGTGACGATATATTATAGACTACCTGATGTATTTCTACGTCAGGTAACCTGAGCCAATAAAAATTCCTTGGGAGGACTTTCTTAGTGCTCTTAAAGTAAGGGTGTCAATTCGGGTCAACTCGTCGGGTTCGGGTTGAACCCGACCCGACCCGGATCTAAACGGGTCAGCCCGAACCCGACCCGTTTTTGCAAACGGGTCGGGTTCAACCCGGATTTTCCGGGTCGGATTTTCTGGTCGGGTCAAAATTTGACACCCCTATCTTAAAGTAACTTTTTACTATCATAATTAAAAATTTTATATTAGAAAGCTGCTTTAAGAAACAATAAAAAAGTTGTCTCAAACAAAATTTTAGACTTCATTCGAAAAGAAAGAAATTTTCTTAGAAAAAGATGTTGGTATTTTAATATGTCATTTTTAAAATATATAATTATAAAATTTAGAGATTTGATTGTAAGAAGATATTTCTTATTTCAAAAACTCTCTCTCTCTCTCTTCATGCTCTCATGGCAACCATAGATCTAACCAACACCACCACCACCATGAGCTCCCAATTCCTCCGCCACCAGTTCCATGACCTCCATCCCAATAACGCTACCCCTTCAAAATACAATTCCGACGACAACAACCCTCTCTCCGGTGATAGCGCCGCCGCTACCGACACGCTCCTCCGCCGTCCCCGCGGTCGACCTCCTGGCTCCAAAAACAAACCCAAGGCGCCCTTACTCCTAACCAGAGAAACTCCGAACACTCTCCAATCCCACATCCTCGAAATCGCCGCGGGCTCCGACGTCTTCACCTCTCTCTCCGACTTCGCCTGCCGCCGCCAACGCGGCCTCTCTATTCTCACCGCCTGCGGTACGGTTACCGACGTGAGCATCCGGCAACCGGCTGCAGCCGGTGACATACTCAACCTCCATGGTCGGTTTGATATCCTCTCCCTTTCTGGTTCCTTCCTCCCGCCACCTGCGCCTCCTGGTGCAACCAGTCTCGCCGTCTTTCTCGCAGGCGGCGGCCAAGGGATGGTTGTCGGCGGGAGTGTCGCCGGAGCGCTTGTGGCCGCCGGGCCGGTCATAGTCATCGCTTACTCGTTCGCAAATGCTGCCTACGAGCGGCTTCCGGTAGAAGGTGAAGAGGTGGAGAAGCCAGCCACCAGTGGCGGTGGAGGCGGAGGCGGAGGCGGCAATCTGCCGTTCTTCAATTTGCCGCTCAATTTGGCAGACTGTCAACTGCCGCCCTTTTGATCCGTTGAATACTTTCTTTGGAATTATCTAAATGAAATCATGAAATGTTATATTACATATTTTTAAAATAGAGAAATTTTAGGTTAATTTAAATTATTTTTATTAAAAATTTAATCATACTTATTTTAAATCAAATTTAATAAATATAAAAAAAAATTATAATCAGAATTTGATTCTATTTTCTAAATTCATTTATTTACAAAATAATTTTTGCGTCACATATTCTTATTTCCTTTATTATTTATTTTAAAATAGTCAAATTAAATACATATTATTGAATAAACATTATTTTATTATCTAATATATATTATATTGTATTTTTTGGGAATTAATTTAAATATTGCGCTGAAAAGTCTGCATTTGTTTTTTTGAAATGTATGAGTGGTCTCCTGTAATTTATTTTCCAATGTCCAATAGTTCAGATTTAGTTCAGCAATTCATTTATTACTTTTTTTTCTTTTTAATTAGAGGCTGCATAAATATTTATATTGGCAAAAGCACAATAGAAAAAGCCATTTGTTGTCTGCTGATTGCACAGAAAATAAATCTGAACAATAGATCTTAAATTTTTGGAATGTTTGTTGGAAAATTTTATATACCTCAAAGTATATAATTGAATATCCATATCTGCCGATTTTTGCGGCGGTAGGGGTGGTTGACGGGCAGTGGTGGCGGCGGGACGGGCGGTAGTGGCCTGTGGTTGCGGAGTGGCGTATTTGAAAATTGTCCAAATCTAATAATATCAAATACATAAAAATTATGGAGCACTTGGAGGGTGCATTCCAAATTTGTGGTGAAAATGAGTCGAGTGAAGTAGAAATCTGGACCGGCTCATTTACTTAGTGGCTTATTAAAAAAATTAGACTTAAGTTTGGCTCGATTGCACAAGACCGTACTGAAAACTCGAACTTGGACTCGATTGTTGAGCATGATTCCTTAATTTTAAATTATAATTTTAAATTTTTTAAGATTGCCCTTTTAATAAAAAAATAATGAGAGTTTATAGAAATCAATAAAATAAATAAATTGTAAAGTATTTGAATTTAATTGAGCAACTTTAAGCTTATATAGCTCAAGCACGAACTCATAGCTCGATAAACTTGTCGCGTGAGCTCAAAGTGAGCCAACTCGGTATATAATTGTTTAATATCCTTCTACAATAAAAAATTACACACAGTTTACCCCAATTAAATGTTCACTAATTTAATGAGTTATTTGCAACGGTCTTAAACAACTAATTCCTAAAATGAAATAATATATAAAATAGTATTAGATTCAAACAATTTTTTAATAATAGAGAAATGGTCATCCATTCTAGAGAGTTTATGTGAAATTCACTAATTCCTTGAATTCATAAGGTCCCATTTGGCATTTTGTAGGTAGAAACCACATTTTTAAGAATCATAAAACTTAAAGATATTTGTTTGCTTAAAATTAGCAAACATGTTTGATTATTAATAATATTTTTTAACTCCATCACTTGGTTATGCTTAATTAAAAATTAACATTAATTTTAAACTTTACAAACTCTCTTAAAACACCCTCAAAATTAGTGATTTTAAACATTTGAAATTATTGCAAAGCTTAGTTTACAATAATAACAACAATAGATTAGATGGGAATTAAACAATGCATGTCAAGTGAAATCAGAATTTATGTTCAAGTAAACTTGTCAAATTGATAAAGTTTTAGGCTTCGTTTGGGATGGCTTTTTTACTGCTTCTTAAAGCATCTTTCTAGTACAAAAATTAAAATTTTTGCACTAAAAAGCTGTTTTAAGAAGTAGTGAAAAACCTGTTCCAAAGGAAGCCTTAATTAAAGTGATTTTGGTCCAAAAATAGCACAAAACCCCTCCTAGCTTAATCTATAGGCTTTGTTTGGGATAACTTTCTTACTGTTTAATAACTCAGTTAGATTAATCAATACATGGACAACTACATGAAGAAACACTTTCAGTTGTCAAAAACATCAAATTGGAGAAACTTTACAACAACAACAAGCCTTTGCCTTTGTCCCACTACCTGGGATCTGCTACGTGAATCCTTTTTCTCCATTGTGCCATATTAAAAGTCAAATTCTTGTTTAAATCTAATAAAGAAAGATCATTTCTAATATTTTCTAACCAAGTCTTTTTAGATCTACTTCTATCTTTCTTAACATAAGTCAAATCTAATATCTCTACTTTCCTAACCGGGACGTCAGAAGGCCGCCGTTTTATGTGACCAAACCATTTAAGGCGACTCTCTCTACTCTTATCTTCCATTGGCGCTACTCTAATCTTTTCACGTATATGCTCACTTCGTATCCTATATCTAAGGGTAAAGCCACACATTCACCTAAGCATCATCATTTCTGCAACACTTAACTTAGTAATGGGAAAATAGTATTAACTATTTCTAATACAACTTATATTAGAACATAAAAGACAACTACTCAAAATTATGAGAAAAATATCAAAATTATAAGGCATTTAAACAACAACAACAACATAATAATAATAATAACAGAAATGATCATTTTTCTTAACATAACATTTAAATTTTTACTAACTTAAGCATTTGTCTTTCATACAAGAACACAATCTGTATGTATATAAAATCTGGAACAGTTAGTTCTTCCACTTCAATAAACAAACATGAATAAAAATTTCAGAAAGTAGCTTCTTAGCTTAAAATAACTATGTTCATTGAGCAATAATAGCCCTACAGGGTGGCCTCTACTTCAGGTTCAGTTTCAATGAGCTCAGTCGCAGCTGTATTTTTTCCACCCCTCAACCGTGAGGAGACATTGTCTATGGCTGAATTCAGCTGGCTAATCTTAGCATTCAGAGTTTGACGGGTCTTCTGCTTTGCAACAGATGAAGATGATGAAAAACGTATCTAAGAACAATTTTCATTGTAATTAAATGGGTTGAGAAATACAAGTTTGATTACCTCGAGACCGTCATCGTAGTAATATATCGGTCGCTTAGCCCGTCGAAATCCAGATTCATCTTCATTTAACAAAGACCTCCTGATCTGCAAATCAAACAATTTTAGAATTTGTTGATGATGAGTCCGTTTGGGGCAGCTACAGCCATCTGTAAAAATAGCTATAGAAATTGCTCCGATGAAAAAAAAGATTTTTTGTAAACTTCTTTCGGGACAGCAACTTGCTTGCTGCACGAAATCTTACAAATTTGACTGTAAAGGCTCCATATCAATGCAAAAAAATCGCCAAATAGAGTGCAATAGCTGCGTGAAAAACATAAGTGGGAGGCCCAAACGGACCCTTCGACAAATTAGAGATGTCAAAGTTTAGGGGTGTAAAAATGGGTAAGATCCCATAATTTTTGCCAAAGGATAATAATAAACACCTGTGGAGCGAAGACATAAGCTAAGGTTCCAAATAATGCTCCTCCTGCGATGAAACCAGCGAGAAAATCACCACCACCTCCTCGGGAACCATCACTGTTATGCAATTTAAGGTTTTTAAATAATGGAAAAAGTTTGAAGATGGTAGATAAACACTTCAAATCAGAATGGTAAATTAGAAGATAGTTAAAAGTGTGTGTAATTGCATGAAACTTTTAGAGTAAGTCCTGCAGAAAATTGAATACAACAGCAAACAAGAAGAAGAATATACTGAACAACTGATGCAGAACATAATCACTAATAAACAGATTGAAGTCAACAAATTCAATTCTGCTAATCCATGTTCTGAGGAAAATATGAACAATGAGATGAGAAAATTTTCATACCGAACAAATAAAAAAAAAAAGCAACAGCATATCCTTTACTATATTTATATCATAGAGCATTAGAAACTTGTTGATTTAAAATAACCAAGTGTTAGGATAAAAGTAGCAACAAGAAACCAAATGCAATGAATACATAAGAAGAGGTACATAAAATTCATGTGGTTTAGTGAGATCCACCTACGTATAAGGTCACATAAAGATGAAATAATTTTACTAAGCTTCAAAAAAGATATATCAAATATTTTTCTTCGTAAACATAAATGATTTTGAGTTACCACTTTGCAATGATGTATCCACTTGCAGCAGTTTGGCAAAAAGGACAGCATACGTCAGTTAAAGCAAATTAAATGTTAAGAGATCACAAACGCTTTTTGTAGGAGAGAAATGTGGGACCGAGAAAGGAGGAAGCCAACGTTGCTATAGAATTCTTCCTTCCTAGTCCCTGCATGCAAGACATGCGTCAGACTCCTTTTATGTTGTTGAATGAAAGTCACCTAAACTCTCATTTCTCTGTAGAGATGAAGAGAATCTGAACCCCTTCTCTTCATCTTTCTATTTTTTTTGCTAATGTGGGATATCAAAACTCGCATTCTAAGGTGTGGGAAAATAAAACTCAGATTTGAAAATTTCCTTTTTTATAATCAAATACTGCATAGAAAATAACATACAGTTCCGAAAGACAAAAATGATATCCTATAATGAAAGTCACCTAACTCTCATTTCTCCCTATTTTTATAATCACATACAACATAGAGAATACCATATTTCAAAAGATATAAATATATTATATAATGATATTCAAAAACAAAAATGAGTTTTTTGAAAAAAATGTCCACATTTCTAGAGATTTTCTTCTACCTTAGGTGAGTAAGATGGAATTTATTTTATTATAGGGTACAGGTTGCCTATAAAGCCAAGTCCTTAGGTAACTTACATTCCAAGAGATTGAGCCTCTTAGAAACACTCTTGATTAAAACAGTAACAAATATTTTTAAGATTTTGAAGTTTGAGGTAAGGAGGGTAATTGAGTTGAATTTAGGGTCTTTTTAGGTTTCTAGAGTTTCTAGGGTTTTGACCAAGGATCAACCTAGGGTTTAGGCTTTGGATAATCCAATTACTTTCCTAAGGTCACTAAAAAGGGTCTACAGGGTTTTCTAGGCTTTCTAGGGCTAGCCAATGGCATATCCTTGGGTGTCCTCCTAAGAAAAGTCCTAAAATCAATTCTATTATAGTATAGGAAAGCTTAAGTACTAAGAATAACCTAAGAGAGAAGATTCACCTCATAAAAAATGATCTCCACATAAGGCACTATTTATAATAGTAACAATACATGATTTTGGAAACACGTAAGGCACTATTAATTGCAATATCTTCATGTCAACAAAAGATCTCATGACCCACAAAAAAAACTACAACCATATATTTGTAAATCTCATTTGCAATAATAAGAGAACCCAATCATATTTTGTACATATTTGTTGGGGAAAACTTTGGCTTTATAACTATAGCAATCTCTCAGTTACATACTAAAATTTTTTATGTATCTACTTAATAATCAGTGTCAAAATAACTATATATGTGTTATCTCTAAATCATCAATCGAGCAGACTAATTGAGACTTCGCCAGGCCTAAACTTTCCTACTACCACAAATTTTGAAAGCATTTCTCGAATGTTGGTAAATAGACGAAACTTAATTCAAACACCTAGAGAGAAATAATTTTTCAAAAAATCAACACAACTTTAAATAAATTCACCCAATTTATGGCTAATTCCTATTGTCGTTGTTATAGATTTCACTATGATTTTGATATTGAAAATTACAACCATAATTCTCTAGCTACACCAAAAAGACAACGCCCCAATCTTTATAAAGAAAAATTAGTTCAATTGAAAATATATTAAATCCTCAAAATGCCCTTAATCAACCTACAAATAAATTTGTGTAGCACATTTTCTTTATAAAGCAAAAATTAGGCTCCAAAACTTAAAATTGGTGAGTTGAAAGACATCTCCTTTCAACAAACTGCATATACAGCAGTGCTTGAATTATAAGTTCTTTCTCCATTAGTGACAAACAACAGTCATTGTAAGAATGCAACATCTTCTTGTGATAGAGTTCTTCCACAAAACTTTTGAGCCAAACCATCGCCTCGTAATCTTTATCAACAAATACATATTTTGAGCCAAACCATCGCCTTGTAATCTTTAGCAACAACTACATATTCGGCTAAGTGTAGCTATTTTCTGAAGTTGTGGCATCCATCTGGGGTGGTACCACTCAAAGTATAATGTATCATTTGCTACTTCTCCACCAATATCCAAATCAATGTAGTCATGTCATTTAAAGCTAATTCTTTTAAACTTTAAAAAATAGTCTATTGCACTTTTAAGATAGATGACAAAATATTTACTTAATAGCTGCCTAGAGCTCTTTTTTCCAATTAGATATGTAGCTACTGACTACTCCCACTCTTGGTGCAATATTTGATCTTGTGCAGATAATTGCATACATGTGTGTTCCAACCATAAAGGCGTATAAGACTTTGGTCACAAGCTTCTTTTACTCTTTAGTTTCTAGCATTTGTTCTTTAGACAATCTAAAATCGCTACTGAAGAACATACTAGGCTTGGACAATGTTGGATTTTTCCATGAATGCAAGGGTTCAAACATTGGTTAGGTTGAGGGTGTGGCGTCCACAAAAAGGTTTTTTCCTGAAGATAAAATATGGTGGGAGATTTCAGTTTGCTGAATGAATCAAGGCTGAATTTCTGAATCCCAAATTGCTAAAACTGGAACCATATTTGATTCAATCCTTTTTTCATATTTGATTTTCTGAATTGCAAATTACTAAATCTGGACTCATTAGATTCAATCTTAATTCATACTCGATGGCTAAGTGGTGCATGATGCATGAACTGTTTGGAGGAGATCAGGTAGTGAGCAATATTAAAGGGAGGAACCAGCCATTTACATGCGGCAGGAGAAATCTAGAGATTACCCCCCTCCTTTGGCTTTAGGAAAAAATCCTTTTACACGTCCCTCAAAAAAAATTCACAGGGTTATGAGCACAATGGTCTCACTAGGGCATCTGTTTCTATAACATTTTTGTAGGCAATAACTAATTTATAACATTATGCTACAACGAAATCATGCTTTTAATGTATAAACAAGAAATACAGACTATGAGTAGTCATGCTTATATTAATTTATAAATAAAATTATACCACTACAACAACAACAACATCAAGCCTTTACCCACTGTGAGGTCGGCTACATGAATCATTTTTCTCCATTGTGCCCTTTTAAAAGTAAATTCTCATTTAAATCTAATAAAGAAAGAAAATTTCTAATGTTTTGTAACCAAATCTTTTTAGGTCTATCTCTATATAGTTCTTAACATAAGTAAAATCTAATGCATCTACTTTTCTAACCGGGTCATCAAAAGGCCACCGTTTTATGTCACCAAACCATCTAAGTTATCTTCCACTAGAGCTGCTCCAACCTTTTCAAGTATATGCTCATTTTGTATCCTGTCTCTAAGAGTAAAGCCACTCATCCACCTGAGCATTCTCATCTCTGCAACACTTAACTTAATTTTATGCTTATCTTTTAATGGCCAACAAAATTAAATCATTAAACTAAAGGATGATTTTTTGAGTAATATGGCGGGAGAAGCATATAATGAAGATTAAGTGACTAAAAAAATATTTAGAAAATTTGGACATGTACAATAAGATAAGTAAACTAAAGAGGGTTCAAGGATTAGGCCAAATTAAAATGCTACTATATTGCCAATATTGATATTATAGAAAAGCAGAAAAAATTACTTAAAATTTTATTGCTTGATTTTAAACAAAGTGTGAATGTAGATATAAATATCTTCAAAACTCTTACAAAGGAAATAAACCAGAGTTATTTACGAAATAAGAAAAAAAAATCCTCAAGAGTTGCCAATGGTTAGAAGAGAAGGAGAAAGCATACAAATTACTATCTAAGAGCCAAAAAAGAATCGATCAAATTATTATAACCCATAATCCATATGCTTAAGTATTTCTATCAAAATTAGATGACTTGTGAGTCCCACAATCATTCAACACTCTCCCTCATATTAGATGATATAAATTTGTCACTCTAAGCTTGTTTATAATATTTTTGAATATGAGATTACCAACTTCTTTGATGAAAATGTCTGCAAGTTAATTTCTTATTTGCATACATGGAATGCAAATCAACAAACTTTTCAGTTATTCTTTTATAAAATGTATACCTATCTTCATATGTTTGTTATGATTATGTTGACTAGATTAAAAAAAATGTTGACTAGATTATGAGCAATATTGAATGCAGATTTATTATCACAGTATATCTTCATTAACCCTTTCCATTTAATTTTTAAATTTTCTAAAATTATTTTGATTCACATAAGCTCATAGAGTCTTTGAATAATGGCTCTAAATTCAAACTAAAAGCTAAATTTTGAAAACAAAAAAAGTTATTTCTTGCTCTTCCATTTTATAAGATTTCCTCCCAAATTTCCTCCCAAAAACGTAGGGCATCCAATTGTAGATCTTTTATCCATTGGTGATTCTTCATGGTTTGCATCAGGATATCCTTCAATTTGTAAAGTATCATACTTTTTATAGTGAATTCCTATACCAAGATTTGATTTAAGATGTCTGAAAATTTTATAAGCTGCTTGAAGATGAGAATATTTAGTTTTGTGCATGAATTACTTACTCCAAATGCAACTGTTTAGAAGTGTGTGAGATTGATATACTTCCAATTAAGCTTTGATATTATCATATGTTCTTTTTTTTCTTCATCTACATCAATTTTTTATCTAATTCAGTTGGGGTTTTATAAGATTTGCAATAAATTATTTTCATTTTTTTTCAATAGATGCATGACATATTTTGGGTGAGAGAGGAATATTCCTTATTCTGATTGAGTAACTTGAATTTTAAAAAACATATTTGGATTTGCTCAACTCATTAATCTCAAATTCTTAAGCAAATTTTTTCCTCAGAAACTCATTTTCTCTAAGGTAATCGCTTGTGAGAATTATATCGTTGATGTATATGATGAGAATTGAAATTTAATCATTTGTAGAGTATTTAATGAAGAGGGTATGATCTCCTTGGCTATAGTTGTTTCCACTTTTATTCATGGGTTTTATACATGTGCCAAATAATGCTATTAGAGATTGTTTAAGGCAATACAAAAGTCTTTTTAAATTTTCAAGCCTTGTTCTTTGTGAAAGAAGTATCAAATCCAGGTGATGAATTCGCATAGATTTATTTTTCAACATCCCATGTAGGAATATATTCTTTACATCATATTGTTACATGGACCATCCATGATTGGCGTTAAGAAAAATGAAAATGCATATTATTTTCATTTTCACAGTAGATGCAAGAGTTTCATGATAGTTAATTTCATAGGATTGAATATATCATTTGGCTGCTAATCTCATTTTCTACCATTCTAGGCTTTCATTTACTCTATATTTTAATGAAATAATCAATTTGTATCCTATCGTTTTCTTCTCAATGGCAGTTCAATAATTTTTCTAATGTGATTTTTTTTAGAGTATTCATCTCTTCTCTCATAAAATCTTTCCAATTCTTATATTGAAGTGCCTTAAATAGAGTTTATGATATTATAATAGAATTAAAGCTGATATTTGCAAAGAAAGTTTTTTGTGCAGGATTATTTAATAACACTTTTGAGACTAGAGCTTGCAAGAGATTTTGGCTAGACTTACTCATTTTTATATAGACTTAAAGGGGTAAAATGTCTAGATTATTTAAAGTTTGTGTTGTCGGAATATCAAGAAAAAAGATACATATTTCAATAATTTCATCAAACTTATCTTTTAGTAGAGAGTAATCCCTTAAAAGATGAGTTCAATTGAAAAATTTTTGCTTTACATTAATTTACAAGCTCATCAGTTACTATAGATTTGGTAACCCTTTTTATTAATAATTTAATTGAGAATGTCAAAATTTAGAACCATCACTTTTTATTCTTGTTGCGGCATGATCATACTGTCATTCATTGTTTCATTTTATATTCTTATACTCATGTTGTCGAAAATTATTTTGACAATTACTTTTCTTAAACAACTCTTTAATTAAATACAATCAAGTTTTTATGAGCTATCTAAAAAAGTGCAATTAAGGAAGCAATGAATAGTCGTATCTATATAATATATGATAAGTAAAAAGGTAGGAGAGAATAAAAAAATGTAAAAAGACAAATAAAATGAAAATGAGATTTTTCCCATTTTTAAATTTTTTACTTGTGTGGAAGTGATGATTATCTTTTAGCTCACACAATTTTTACTTGTGTTTGAAAAAAATTATTTTTTTTTAATTCCCGAATATTTACTTGTTGATTTTGTTAAGCTCAATCTCTTTAAACTAGCATAACTTAATTGCTACAAAACTTTTTGTAATGAGTTCATGTAACATCCTAAAACATATAATAGCAAACAATATACTAAACTTATAAGTTATTTCAAATATATATCAAAGTCGCTTAACTATATATAGAGGCTTCTGTTTTGGTACATGCAAAATCTTAAAAGCTTATATTTTTATTATATCATGATAGACAGTGTGAACTAATATGCCTTAAGATAAATAATATCTGTTGAATAATCGTGGGACTCACAAGTTAACCAATCTTGATAAGGATCTTTGAGCACACGGATTAAAGGTTTTATTGTTGGATCGATTATCTTATAACCTTTATATTATAATACGTGTGCATACTCTTCCTCTTCTAATATAAAACCCTCAGGAAATTTTTTTTAAATAACTTTGATTTATTTTCATTATAATGCTTTCGAAAAAATTTATAGATACTTTCAAACTTCTTATAGAATCCAACAATAAAATTAATTTTTTTTTTTTTACATTTTTATTTCTATATAATATCAAAGTGATGTAGGATTTTCTTTTCTAACATTTATTATCTTTCCTCATAGTCAAATTTTTCTTTATATTTATCATGTTTGATTTCTTTAACTTATTTTCAAAGAGTCGGTCATCATGAATGGTGAATGTTAGACTAAGGGAGAACTCTTGGGACTATAAATCTCGTATTATTTGAACAGGAGAAACTATTTAAAATAATCTCAAATTATGAAGACATCTTTGAAAGAATATTTATCATCTTATAAATCATTCTTCAGAGTCGAATGACTCAAATTTTGTATATTAGGATGACACGTATTATATGATAGGAATATGATTTTGAAATATTATGATGTTTGAAATCAGTAGAACATATATATTCCTCTCTACAGTAAAAAACGTTTAGGGCCACGTAAAAGAAAGTATTCAAAAAGGAAGGATTGTCTTCATCTATGAGATTAAATCAAGATTTCAATAGACAATACAACTTTTATGTTACTAAATACTTTAATAAATTAATGTTTATAGGCTTGAACTAGATTATGAGCAAGATCTCATGATGATGTGATGATATGATAATTTTCAAGTAATTTATAGAAGTAGAAAGGGTATTTGAGTTTCAAGTAGGACTCAATAACAATTTCGAGCATGTTCATGCCTAAATATTAAATAAAGAAAATATACTATTTTTAAATGATATTTTTCCCTCATATAAGTTAAAAATAAATAAATACGATAATGCTCAACATCATCGCTTCTAAAATATGTATGATAATAACTATTAAGCCTCAAGTTAAAGTACTTACTATTACATACAATATTCATAAAGAAAAATAATTTTTTTTTCAAATATAATCTATGATGCAATTATTACTAGAAGAAAATATAAATTAAAGAAAAATGCTAGAAACTCTATCAAAAACCTCCCGGTTATGATGGAAACAAAAGTTACAAAAAAGGCAAATTTGACTTGTAAAATCATAAAGGTTTTACAAAAGAAATTGGCAAATTCAAAAATTATCCAGAACATGCTCTCTAGCTCAAAATAGTATGACTTATAACTCTTGTATTTTTAGTACCTTAAATAATTCTTCTTATTCTTAGATCCTAGACTAAAAAGTCACAATCTTATCAATCTTTTTCAAATATATAAATCTTTCCCTAATAATAAAAAAATAAAAGAGGTCGATAGTTTTCTGACAGCTATTATAAGTCAAGAAAATATTTCAATTTTTTCAGTATTTATCCTTAATAATATGATTTTCTATAGGCGCAAGCCCTTATGATTAATTATTCCTCGCAGTAACAAGAGATAATTTTTTATTAAGGTTAATCGTACGATGAATACTTAGTACCCGGTGTATATTAGCAACAGATTTAAAATTTAAAATTTATTACCTCGTATTTAAAGTGGATGGTGGAGGAATAATGATGAACCCGATCAAGATATCATGATTTTGTCATATTGGGCCATCATGATCCTTAGTCTACTTATTCAGATGAGGTAATCGACCCAACTTGACCAAAAGATCCTTGTCGGCACAGAGTAATCTGAAAAAGCTATGGATTCTGTGGAGCTGTTCGATTAAACCACTGGTTAGAGGACAAATATCACATCATTACTGTCATAAAATTATTTGAGAATGAATCTTAGTGATATTTTCAATTTAAACATTTGCTCTTTGTGAGCTAAAGTTATCCTTGAATTCATCGCGCTCGCCAAATAGTTGTGGAGGGCAGATGAATTGCTTTAAGATATTAGCTTTTAACTTGATTATCATCAGGGTGAAGTTAAAGTAATATATATATATATATATATATATATATATATATATATATATATATATATATATATATATATATATATATATATATATATATATATATTCATTAATATTTGGAGGTATTAAAAAATAAGAGATCGTATCGATTGAGATTAGCTTTCAACACGACCATTATCAAGTTGATGAAGATATGACATTAAAAAAATTTGTATTTTATAAAAATTTAGAGGTATTTAAAAGGTAGTTTTCCATTCGATTGAAATTAGCTTTCAGTACGATCATCATTTGAGAATAAAGTATTTAATATCTTTGGTTGTCTGATCTTTCTTGACTATGTTCGTCAGCTAATAGAGGATCATATTTAATGACTAATCTCGTAAGTTATCGTACGAATGATAATAATTGAGAACTTATAATTAATGAGTTTCATTTAAACAATCTTTGAAGGCCTAATGTGAACTTAAAATAAAATATTCCGATAAATTTGTGATAAGATATTCATTTGTTAATCCAAGTTGTATCAAATTCAGTCATTTCAAAGAGAATGATTGAACTTGAAACATTTAAACCGTGCAGTATTCTCAAACCTTTGGATATGCAACAGTCGGAGCACATGCGGGTTATTTAACTTTAAAGTAGGATTTTAAATTAACAAGCATGTAACCCACACTAAATTATTAAACATTTGTATTTGCACATTTAGCATATTTATCAGAACATGTGTGGGTAATTAATTTAAAAATAGAATTTTAAATTAACAAAATTTTTAACCCATGCACGTACAACATTCTTATATATTTATGTTTAAAGATTTAACACGTTTGTCAGAGCACATGTAATGAATTTTGATTTAACGTGCATGCTTCTTGAAGCATTTACATTGTAGCTTATACACTTTCCAGAGCATTTGTATAGTGCATGTGCACTCTTAATGCACAAGCATATTTTTGATGCACTCATGCAATATGTTTGCATGCTTTTTTGTGTATTTACAAATCATGTTAACAATACTTTCACTTTGCTCACACACTTTTGATGCAATATACATCATCAGGTTGTCTCATGCTTCTCAAAATAGTGGCATGCTTCTTAAAGCAGTAGCCGATTTATCAATGTTATAATATACTTCCTGTGGCTGTTGCACTCTACTTGAGATGATGACACACTTCTCAAAAAAATATGCTTAGATTTAGACAATTATATTTTAATATTTAATGCAAAATTTTAAAATATTTAAATTTGATTATTTGTGCAAGTAATCATCGTTAGAGTGTGCGTAAATGTTCATTGGAACTTAGAGTGCATCTTATATCCTCTTGCACGAGTTTTACGGACCCGATGACATGAGTTGAAGGTGAGTTAGATTTTAATTATGGCACATGGGAAATATATTATTTAATTTATTTTACCTCATTCAGAATATCATTTAGTAAGGGATATTTGTTTAATCGACACTAAGAGATTATGTTCTTACTCGTATAAAAATTATTCTATTATCTACAAGTTCACATATTCTCGCTCGTATGTGAGTTGTATTCTTTTCAATCTTGTTGATATTGCTCATAAGCAAGTTGCATTCGTTAAAAGTTATCTCTATTGGTTTGTGGGTGAGCCAATTTATTTGATATGAGCTCCATCCTCGCCCGTAGGCGAGTTCTTGTATGCACTACGAACTACCAGCTCTTGCTCACATGTGAGTTATTGTGTGCACTACAAATTCTTTGCTCTTGCCCACATGCAAACTATAGTGTTCATTGTCATTCCCCTATTATCATTTGTGGACAAATAACTATGCATTGCGAATTCCCAGCTCGTTATAAGTACTTTGTTCATTACCTATAAGCAAATTAGGTTCATTAGAAGTTCACTTAGATCTTTTGATTTTACTAACTTTGTTTAATTTCATTTTAATTTCATAATGTTAATTTAGGTCCGATCCCTAGTTGCTTATAGGCGGAGTATTATTTTTTATTAAAAATCCCTTGGTATTATTCATATATAAGATACCATTTTCATCAGAAGTCTCCTGCTTATGTTTAATATTACTTGATCAAAGCAATTAATGTTGCATCCCAATGTTTATTTTTTTATTCTCAATGTGCATTCAAGTTTTATAGTCGTTATATTAAGAAGGTCAAATTTAAAGTTCTAAGTTTTATTATTATTCAGATAAAATTTCAGCAATCTCCTGATATCTCCCCTGTGTAATGGAAATTTTGGGAGAGTTGAGCCTGCCCACCACACTACAAAATGCGTGTATGATTGATATCAGACGATACCGCAGTTGATATTTTCAATCCTACTACAGTACAAAAAGCGTATATGGGTCTTCAAGGTACTTGCACAAGAGCTCGTAAATTTCCTCATCGGCTACAAAAAGAGCTTACAAGTACTTAGCAGTATCTCTACCACATTACAAAAGCGCGTATAAGGCCTACCCATTTCGTTGCAAGTTTCACATTCAGTTTCTTCTTGTCGTTCTATGAAAAGCGCATACAGGTTGTCTGCTCATTGCAACACAAGCATCGCCAATGAGATTTGAAGTTTTGTGTTTGCAAGTTTTATATCTTAGTACAAGGCGAGACAATGATGACAATGCTGAGAGTGAAATGACAAGTTCGGTGAGGGGTCGAAGCACACAAATTTATCTTCTTTTTTTCTTTCTTACTTAATCACTCTTTTTTTCCTTTTTTCCGATGTTGATTGCCTTTCTTTTCCTTTTTTTCTAATAATAATAATAATAATAATAGTGAGAGAGAGGGAGGGAGAGGAAAAGAGTTACACTCCTCTGCTAGAGAGTTTGTGAGAGGGAAAGAAGGAATTTGAGTGGTGGTTAATCTCTGTTAAAGATAAATGGAGGGAATAAAAGAAGATGTGTGAGGGGACGGTTGGTGTTGGTTCACACGAAAAGAATATAACAACTCGTATACGGGTGAGAACAAGTGAACTCGTAGCGGATAGGATAATTCTCATACGAGCAAGAATATGATCTCCTAGTGTTGATTGAACAAACATCTGCGATAAAATATGCTAAATGATAACCTAAATGAGATAAATGAACTAAACAATATATTTCCTATATGCCACAATTCAATCCTAACTCTCCTGCTAACACCACCGGATCCCAATAATTATACAAGCGAACAAAAGGTGTACTCTAAGTCCCAATGAACATTTACGCATACTCCAATAATCCAATGATTATCACTTGTACAAATAATCAAATTAAATATTTTAAAATCTTCATTATGCATTAAAATATAATTGCCTTAATCTAAATGCACCGCTTTGAAATGCATACCACCATCTCAAGAAGCATGCAACAACATCGAGAAGCATATGATAGCCCCGAGAAATCAGCTACCATCTCAAGAAGCATGCCACTATCTCGAGAAGCATATAATAATTTAGCAATGTGCACTACATTGAAAAGAGTGCGAGTAAAGTGAAATTATTGTGAACATGATATATAAATACACTAAAATGGGTGCAAATACATCGCATGAACGCATCAAAAAGCGCTAGTGCATTAAATATGCATACATGTTATGCAAATACTCTGGAAAATATGTAAGGGTATAAATATAAATGCTTCGAGAAGTGTGCACAGTAATTTAAAATTTATCGCATATAATTTGACAAACATGCTAAATCTACAAACACAAATGTCCAAGAACGTTGTGTGGGAGTTAAAAGCTTATTAATTTAAAATTCTACTTTCAAACTAATAAATTGTATATGTTCTGATAAATATGTTAAATGTGCAAATACAAATATCTGAGAATGTTTGATGGGGACATCAGCTCGTGGAAGGTTTATCAGAGGCGTGGTCGCCGATCAAAGGCCACGATCGAGTCTTTGTACTTATGAGTTATTTTCTTATTTATGTATTTTTCTATTTCAGTGTCGTGTATTTGTTTTCCAGTTATAACCTTTTAGTAGGTGATGTCGTATGTAAGCCCGGAGGGCAATTGTGTCTTTTATTTTCATGAGTTTCTTATACTAGGCTATTTATAGCCCTTTGCTCTATTTTCTACGGATGAATGATTGATTACAAAATTTCTTTCTTGCACGAGTTCTTGTGAGAGCTTGAGAGTTCTAATGGAGAGAGATCCCTAGGAGAGGGAGATTTGCGCAATACTCACCAACCTAGATAAGTCGGGTTCGTGATTCCATCCTCTTATCTCCTTCTCCCTTCTTCCCTCTCACCAAGCTGCCAGCTACCCACCTCACCCAATCCATCTCCTCCCCTCTCAACCTCACGGCCAAACACCACCCAGCCGCCCCACTCCCACTCGTCCAGAACCGGTGGCCACATCCCCTAGCCGCCGGCCACCTTTGGTCTCCCACCCCCATCCCCTTATTTCCTATTATGGATTGAATATAGTTGGGATTAAATTTGAATTCAAATTCAAGAGATTTGAAATTCAAAATATTTTCTAATATACGAAATCTATTTTAGGAAAGTCTTTAAAACTCGATCAAATCAATTTATAATTGATTGGGATTTAAATTTGCCTTTCCTAATTTATAAATCCCAAACTAGCAAGCAATAAACAATTGATTCAATCCCTCTCACCCCATAATGCCGCCGGCCCCCCATCTCTCCCTCTTCCATTAATGCTATTAATTGTTTCCTAAATTCACTTGTTCCTTTAGGAAATAATTTCAAAACTCCTAAACCCCTTTGGCCGAAATTTTCAAAGCCCTCATACCTCTTTATTTCTTTCCAAACCTAACATTGAGATTTTGGAAATAAATCCCCTACCTCCCTCCTTGCCGCCGGCCCCTATCTCCCTCCCTTTCCTCTTTTGAGTTTAATTCAAATTCAAGTCTCATTAATTCTAAAATCTGAAATTGATTTCAGATTTTTACTTCCTAACTCTCTCATTAACTCCCCACCCTTCACAAAATCTGAAATTTATTTCAGATTTTTGGTCTTGACTCTCCTCCCTCTCACTTGCAAGAGAAACTTCTTTCTCTTGTCAATCCTCAAGAACCCTAGCAAGATGAAAAGAGATTTGCTTCCTAGCTCCCATGAATGGCGGATTCGGAGACTGAATACGGTTTAACTTGGGACGAGGACGGCTTCACCGATATTCTTCAATCAATCTTCTTCGACGTGAATCCAAGGGTTGATCATACCATCGAGGATTACTTAGAGCGTATTCTGGACACCTTAGTGGAAGCAATCGACGAGCACTTTGAAGGCGTCGAGTGGAGGATCTCTACCACTCATTGACGAGAGGTTCTATTTTCCCCTTTCAATATATTTCTTGAATCTATCTTTCTCTTGCAGTTGATTGTAATCATGAAGGACGACTCCTACTGCTCATGCTAAGCTTAGTAAACGTAGGGTTTTGAGCGCACCTTATAGCTTATTAACTTTCATTGTTAGATAATGGATTGTATTGAAACTACTACTTCGGCATCAAGTGATTTACTAATTTATTTTGAAAGCTTTTTTGAATCTCTTGTCTTACGATTTAGCCTAAGCGGGTGTGACCCCTCTCTTGTTTTATTCATTGTTTTAAAATGCTAAAGGTTTCTTCATTACTATTCTAATCAAGAGTTGTGCAATTCCTTACAAAACATTGCATCCATTTGTAGTCCTGCATCAATGTTGTACATGGTTAAAAGCTTGTTAATGTAAAATCATATTTCAAGTTAAATAACTCATACGCGCTTAACATCACATATAACTCTTGATCAAAAGGTCTGAAAATGCTACGTTGATTAAATGTTCTAAGTAAAATCCTCCTTAAAATGACTAGAGTGGGCACGATTTACATTAACAAATAAATGCCAATCACAAATTTATCGGGAGATTTTGTTTGAAGTTCAAATTATGTCATCAAAGACTCTTTAAATGAAATTTATCATAAAATATAAGCTTTCGATTCCTAGCGCTCATACGACAGCTTATGAGATCATGCGTCGAACTAGATCCTTTATTAGCGAGCGAAAATAGTCGACTTGGTTCAAATAACTAAAGATATTAAATAATTTATTCATTAATAATGATCATGTTGAAAGCTAATCTCAATTGGAGGAGACTACAACTTTTAAACGCTTCCAAATTTTTATAAAATGCAAACGTATTTAAAGTGACATCTTCGTCACCCTGATAATGACTATGTTGCAAGCTAATCTCAATAAGAGAAGACTCAACTTTCTAAATGACTCTAAACATTAATGAAATACAAATATTTTAAAGCGACTTTAATATCACCCCGATGATGGTCGTGTTTAAAGTTAATATTAACCGAAGGGGTTAATTTCCAAATTCCACCAAAAACCTAAAGCTCGACATCCATCTAAATATTAATATTTTAATTTAAAATTAATTACTTATAACTTAAAGCAAAATTTATCAACCCTCCACAACTATTTGACAAGGGCGATAAACTCGAGGATAACTCTAACTCATAAAGAGTAAATTTTTAAATCGAGAATATTATTAAGATTCATTTTTAAATAATTTCCTGTTAATAAGGACATGACAATTATCATCTAACCAATGACTTGACTAAATAGCTTCACAAATCTCATAGGTTAGCCAAACGGCTCAACACAATAAACAGTTATGATTGGGCTCCTCTATCAATGGTTTGTTTAGACGGTTCCACAAAGAACCTGTGGCTTGGCCAGAACGCCTCCACATGATAAAATGATTATAACTGTCGCCCTTTAACCTAATGATTTGGTTAAATGACTCAACTGTATTACGGTCACGACTAAAAGCTTATATATTCCTCAATGGCTAATGTTATTGAGTAATAAATTATAAGGTATAATCGATAAGGCATAAAACCCTCTATAAGCTAAGATTAACTTAAATTTGTCTCTTGGACAAACATCCACCTTAAGTCTACATGGTACCCTTGTACGAATCAACCCATGATTGTCGACAAGAATCCTTTGATCAGGCTGGGTCGACTACCTCCTCTAACTAAGTAGACTAGGGACAACGATAGCCCGAGATGATGAAATTATAGGATCTTGATCAGGTTTATCATCATTCCCCAATCATCCGCTTTAAGTGCAATGTGACAAATTTCTAATTTTAAATTATGAATCTACTGCTACCATACGTCGAATACTAAATACATGTCTAACAACTAACCTTAATCGAAGGTTCTCTCTTGTTAGAGGAAGATGTAATTAACTATAACGGCTTGCGCCTATAGAAAACCAAAACTCATATCTTAAAACCTTGTCTAAGTGAACGAAACCTCTAGGTAGTGTTCTATCTCTGTCTAATATACCTTCCAAAAATTTACCCCAAAACTTCATCAATCAAAACTCTCTTCGAATATAATGCGAAGAGGTCGGGTTCCCAAAAGCTCAAAATTTCAAAGCACACAATATTTAAGGTGAAAATGAATTAACATGACAAGTGATTTCCATTTGCAAGAAGATGTGATTAACCTTTGCTCTAACTTGCCCAATCATATTTCCTGTAGTGGAGCCTTAAGATACACAATGATTAGTAAAAAAGATATTCCCTTATAAATGTGTTTGTTAATGATTCTATAAATTAATCCCTTATAAATATGTTCGTTAATGATTCTATAAATTAATCGAAGATTAACAATAATATGAGAAACATTCATTACATTATTAAGGATAAATGTGGAGGAAATTGAAATATTTTCTTGACTTTATAATAGTAAGGAAATTATCGACAAATTTTATTTTTCTATTATTAGGACAAGATTTATATGTTTGGAAAGTATTGAAAAATTTAATCATGTTGTTAGTGACTTTTGAATCTAAGATTCATGAATAAAGAGAATTATTTAAATTACTAAAAATACAAGAGTTAGAAGTCGTGCTATTTTGAGCTAGAGAACATGTTCCGGATGATTTTTTTAATGATTTGAGAAAGTTTATTAGTTTGTCAATTTCTTTTAGAGAAAGTATTTATAATTTCACAAATCAAACTTGCACTTTCTATGACATTTATTTCCACCATAACCTGAAGATTTTTGATAGACTTTCTAGAATTTTTTTAATGTATATTTTCTTCTTGCAATAACTACATCATAGATTGCATTAGAAAAAAATATTTTTATTTATTTTTAGAGACATAGTATGTAGCAAAAAGTTCCTTAACTTGGGACTCAATGATTGTCATCATAGATGTTTCAAAGACCACGACATCAAGCATTATTGCATTTCTTCCTTTTTCAACTTATATAAGAGAAAAAAATATCATTTAATAATATTATATTTTTTTTCTATTTAATATTTGGGTACAAATATGGTCGAAATTATTATTGAGCCCTGTAAAGAACTTAAATACCCTTTCTCCTTCTATAAATTGCTAGAGAATTATCATATCATCATGTCATCTTGATATCTTTCTAATACTAAAGTTCAAGCAATAAACATTCAATACATTAAAGTACTTAATAATATGAAAATTAGCTTGATTGTTGAAATATTAATTTTGATTTCATAAGTGAAGTCAACATCCTTCTTCGATGGGGCCCTAAGCTTCCTTTACGGTAGAGAAGAATACATATGTTTTACTAATTTCAAACATCATGATATTCTAAAATCATTTCATAATCATGGAATACGTGTCATCTTAAAATACAAAATTTGAAGCATTCGACTCAGGAGAATGATTCATAAAATGATGGATATCCTTTCAGAAATATCTTCATAATTTGAGACCATTTCAAATAATTTCTCCTATTCAAATGATATCAAGCTTATAGTCCCTAAACTTCTTGGTCTAACTTTTACCATTTATGATTGTTGATTCTTTGAAGGGAATTGAAGTTAAGGAAATAAGACATAATGAAGAGAAATAAGAACCTAATTAGGAAGAAAGAAAACAAATATTGGAAGAAGGAAACACTAACATCACTCTGATACTACGTAGAAAAGTAAAAATAAAAAATAAAAAACAAATTTGAATTTTATTATTGGATTATGTATAAAGTTTAAAAGTATATATAAATTTCTTCAAAATTCTTACAATTAAAATAACTCAAAGCTATTAAAAAAAGAAAAAAATAGTTTCCTAGGAGAGACCTATGGAAGAGGGAGAGTAGACACATATGTTGTAATATAAGAGACATAAGAGAATCGATCCAATAGTAAGAATTTTTAATCCATTTGCTCAAAAATCTCTATCAAGATTGGTTAACTTGTGGGTCTCATGGATCATTCAATAAATATTATATATTTTAAGACACTAGTTCATATTGCCTATCATGATTTAATGAAAATAGAAGCTTTTAAGATTTTGCATGCCTTATAGAAACCTCTAGATAGGAAAATTAAGAGACTTTGGTCTTTGGTATATATCTAAAATAACTAACAGGTTTAGTATATTGATTGTTATTATCATTTGAGATGTTATATAAATTCATAACAAGAAGTTTCATAGCAGTTAAATTATGCTAGTCTGAAAAAGATAAATCTTAACAGAGTCAACGAGAAACATATCCAAGAATTTAAAAAATAATTATCAACTTTCAAACATAAGTGAAAACATATGAGCCAAGAAACAATCACCACTTCCACTCAAATAAAAAATTCAAAAAAAAGGAGGAAAACATTTCATTATATGTCTTTTACATTTTTTCTCTATTACTCATTTACTTACCATATATTATATAAATATGTTCATTCATTTCTTCCTTATTTGTATTTAGATATCTCACAAAAACTTGACATTTATTTAATTAGAGAGTTGTTTAAGAAAAACAGCTGTCAAAATAATTTTCGAGAATATTTAGCAGCATTAATACATTAATATAAGATAAAGCAATGAATGACAACATGATTGTTATGTTGTAACAAGAACCAAAAGCGATAATTCTAAATTTTGACATTCATGATTAAATTATCAATAAAAAGGGATATTAAATCTATGATAACCGACCAGCTTGTAAATGTATAAATGCAATTTACATAATAGAAGGGAAGTCAAAAAGACAACTACTTCAGTGACTTAAATAATTCCTTTAGAGTAATGATCAATAAGCAAGAATAATTCCTTTAGAGTAATGATCAATAAGCAATAAGTAAAAAAATTAAATAGTAAATCACAAGTTTTTGGCAATTAGTAATGTTGGTGATTACGGTAGCAAAGCAAAGTAAAATGTAAAAGACCACTTCCTAAAATCATTGAATGAAAAACTTGAGGTGAAAGTTATCCTTTTACACACTTGATAACTCTTCTATTAGGTAACCCCATACAAGCAAAATTAAGCACCTAAATTACAGCTTACAGTTATGTCTCCCATTTCAAGAATAGTCTGGCAGCTATTTAATATTCTACTTGATAAAGCTAGATCTATTACCCATATTCAGCTCGAACAGATAACTTTTGCAACTGATACTTTGAACTTTGGCGCATCGACAGATGTGACTGGTGACCTCTCAATGGTTTGAGCTTATTTGATTGGAGGCCGCATGTCCCAAAATGCACTCCACCTGCTGAAATAATGAAGAGGTGATGTACATATAATTTTAACAATAAACTGATCGAACAAAGAGCTACAAGATTTAGAACTTGTAACAAAATACTTAACAGGTTACTTAATGTAACTGCTATGTCTAACCTTGAAATAAAGCGAAAAAAAAAAAAAGAACCACTAGAAAAAAACGTTCAGCAGATAGCAACCAAATCCAACATCACACAACCTTAATTTGCCTGTTTAAGAGAATCTACTCCAAAGCATACAGGAGTTCAGCTTAGGATTTTAGTGAAATCTGAGAGCTTTTCACTCTAAATTCTCCATTTTCTCTCCCTAATCTTTGCTTTTTCTCTCATCACATGCGCTAGTAAGGTTCCAATTTACCTGTGAGCATTTTTAGATCTAACAATACCTTCCCAAGGACAACAGATTTCTTTCTCCAACAAAATTAAAAGTTTTCAAACCTTCCTATACTTCTGCCATGCTATGATTTGTTTGTGATGACATACCCTGGTTTATGTGAAGTGATAGTCCTTAGTTGTCTCGTGATATTTATTACGGGAAAAATGTTTCTTATACTTTTAGAGCACATATATCATTCGATTATCCTGAACATAATTTTTTGTAATCCCTCTCTTCAATTCTCAATTCAAAAGCTTCTTCATCGTCTGCTCAAGGATTTTGCAAATAGTGCACTATAGCTATCTATCAGTTTACAATGTCCTTTAACTAAATCTTAGTTCTTAGGCCACATTCATAAAAATTACTGAAAAAACGCTCACTGATACTATATCGTTGTCAATTAAAAAGAATATTCTATACTTATCCCAGAATTACTGAATATGAAAACTATTATGCAATAAAACACTGGACATAAACTCTGTTGCAAAATGAAATTTCATTAAGCTACTTAAGTTTAGCGTGAAAAACTAGAAAAGAGGAAGATTTTAGTAAACATCTTCATTGGAAATGAGCACATGCACACAAGCAGGCACAAATAAGAGAAAAGCTTTCGCATGGTAACCTTCGCCTATAGAGTGGCTTAGAATAGCAAACTAGTTTTGTTTCTACACAAATGCTAAATAGTAAATTGCATCCAAATGGTATATAACTCCAGAACTAACAAAAAAAAAATATAACATTGATGACGCTAAGAGGCTGTTTTGTATCCTCTTTTAGGCAGGATTTAAGCAAGATTTACCTTAAATGTTGTCAAACAGATATTTTGGTACTTTAAATTACATTGTCTTGATAAATCTGTACATTTTTTATTAAATTCAGGATTTGGCAAATCCCATCATTCATAAGAATCAACAAATATAATGATTTCCCTCCCTCATAAATCTTAATCCAAAAACAAATAGCCAAACATATTATCAGGAAGAAATAGTAGCTCGCCTCAATACATACTAAATCTATATTTAGAAGACCCATTTAAATTAAATAGTACTTATAGCCACAGTCCTTCAAACTTTGCAGAAAATTTTCAAAAGTTTAACAATATAAACTCATCTTCATCGCCCCTTTTTGAAGAAAACCAAGCAGGCCCTATCCTGGAACCAACTATTTATCAGAAACAAAGGAGCAACCCACACACATACTAATTGTTTTCCAGAAAAAAGGAAACAAAAATATAAGAAACAGGTAATGAAATAGAATATAGCGTTTCCGAAGTCGCAGATCAATCCTACCCGAAATAAAATAGCTAGGTTTCGAAAATAAAAAGAACAAAGTCAAAATAACATGGAGATTGCTAAAACATCACTAACGGTTTGCAGTACATGAGATCGCTCAAAGATCTCGAGGGCCCAAAATATTTCGAGGTCCGATTCTACTTGTAGGATAGTTTGCGATCGACAGAGGAAAAGCTCACCGGCAAATGATAGAATCGCTGAGGAATTCGCCATCGAAACGACGAAATATGGCTCGAAAAAGGGCAAAGAGGACGACAAGCCGAGTGGGGAAAGGATGCCACTCACGTTCACGTATCGTGGAGCCCAATTTGGGCACTTTTTGTTTATACATAACATTTAAAACTATTCAAAATACATATTTAACATTGAGTATTATATTTACTAATATACCACCCAAACAACATTTCTAAATTTTCAAATACCACTCTGTAACGTTCCGTTAAAATCCCTACCCGACCTTCTCGAGATCTGGTTCCTGTTCTCATGCCTCTTCTTCGCTAGAGCATGTAGTCTTACATGTTCCCGCATGTAATATTCTCGTTCTTGCGACAGTATTACTTCCGCCAGCTTTAGCTTCAGCGATAGATCGTTCTCGCGATAGTAAGAAAATTAACTACACTGAATTCCAGTTCCCTTGGTTTAATCGTTGTTCTTACTTAGATTTGTCAGCTTCAGCTTCTACTAATCAACCATTTTTGCAATTTCTTCGATGCTGGCATCATTTTCCTAATAAAATATGACATTTTGAGCATCTTCGATCTGCAAAGTTTTCTTTATTGCTTGCTTTGGTGACTGCCTCCATGGTTTTTGTGAAAATATATAAATGGTTGTTTTGGCTAACTACAATTTTATACATGAAAATGAAATTTTTGTTTACTTTGGCTAACTCATTTTGATTCATTTTTTTCACTTCGTCTAACTTATTAATTATATGCACACACATAAATGGATTCAAGTCCTTTTTGCTTCATTGTCCTCAAATTCGACGGATATTGAAGTGAGGTGCAGGGTCAGGCTCGAATAAAATATGTGGGTGGAAGCCAAAAAACTTTAAAGCTTCGGAGAATGAAATCAATATGTTGTTGCTAAAAGAACGAGTTGAAGCACTTGGTCATTGGCTAAGGGGTCAACCATTCAACTTACACAATCATGTAAATGGAACATCACATATGAATTACATGTTGGTTTCAAGCGATTCAGATGTAGTTGACATGCTTGAAAGTTCTTGTAAAAGGAATATAATTGAGGTGGTGGTTGCAGTGAAATATAACGAAAAAGATATGTCCCAATCACAATACATTCACACTGAATTTTATCAATTCAGCTCAGAGATCGGAGAAAATAATGATATTATAGTAAACAATTTGTGTGATGAGTTCTTTATAACTCAAACTAATGAGGTAAATAGTCTATATGTTGGCTTGCAGTTTGAGGATTCCCAAAGTTTCAAGCAAGCAGTTAGGTCTAATGTAATTTTACATAATTATGCTAAAAAGATAAAGGCTAGAGACAAATCCAGAATAATTATTACTTGCACCTATAAAGGTTGTCCATGGAGAGTACGTGCCTCATTGTGTCCTGATGGGCACTCATTCAAAGTTAGAAAAATAGATTTAACTCATTTATGTCATGGGGTCCATATAGCCGGAAACAAGCAAGCTACTACTACTTGGGTAGCTCATGAAAACAAAGACATTGTAAAGAAAAATCCTAATATCACACCAAAGAAAATTAACAATAACATGGAGATAAGTTATGGATTATCCTTTCCATATATGAAACTTTGGCGTTCAAGGATTATATTCTTAAGGCTTTTGAGTTTAAGGTAAAGGGAAGTAATGGGATCCATGGCTTGAGATTAGGGAAAAAGTATACATAACAATGTCTTAGAACTGATGTATCTTACTCTAGTAATTTTTATATTGGAATCTCATGTACTTGGGAGTAAGAGGAAGCATAAAGACAATTAAAGGAGAATGATAAGAGGTATAGATGCTATCAACTATGTAATAGGAAGTAAGAAAATTCAATAGCTACTTCTTATTAACTAGCATTATGTAAAGCTTAATATGATTATAATTATCCAACCAGTAATTAAACTAAGTATATTAAAGCCCAACAGATGCAAAATCCAGAAGACCATTATCATAAATCATGTTGTTGAGCTCCAAAACTTTGGAGGTGGGAATCGATAGGCCCCTTTTCTTATCAAGATAGCTATATTAATAATTAATATCGCCCATAACTGCCCAAGGAAAATCATAGGAGGTAATGAGAGTACCAATATCCTTCAAATCAAGCCACAAAGTACTACTTTCAGAGGGAGTGTTAAAGGCATAAACAACAGACAAATCGAATTTCAACTGAGATCCCACCTCAACAATCCAATGAATCATCAAAGAGATAACAAAGGAGGGAGAAAAGGAAAGCTTGGAGAAGTTCCATTTAATCAAGATGTGAAAGATGGAAATTATTGCAATTTCCTTCCAAAGGGAAAAGAGAATAAGAGAACTTAAACCAATTGTCAGACTGAAGATGAGATAATGTTTTCTTCAATAATAGAAAAAAAATGTCAAGGTTAAATATCTAATAAGGCTCCTGAAGCATAGAACCCTATCAAATTTGTGATAACCTTGATCATTCGAGGATGAAAGGTTTAGGTTTGTCATGTAGATTTGTCTTTGGGTGGGGGATGATGGCTTTTTGGCTTTTGAAGTGTAGTTAAGTTTAGAGATGGAGGCTTAGGAGGCTTGTAGAACTTTATGCAGTTTCACTCTAGTTCTCTGGTGATGCCAAAGAGAAATCCTCCAAACTTATAATCAGAGCAGAAAAACTCTTAAGAAGAAGATTTGTAGATGATGTATCATTTTGAGAAGGTGTGTCTGAGGTTGGTTTTTTCATGTTGGAATAGGAGTTCCCCAAGGTTGCATTTAAAGGCTTGATAGTAGAGGCATTATGTTAGGATGTAGAAGATGGGGGAGGAGGGTCGAATTATTGGTAGAAGGAGATACAATGTCTGTGATCTATTGAGGAAGGAGCTTTGTCATGGAGTTAGGGGTTTGTTATTAGAGGTGTTAGTGGGGTTTTGGCTGTGACTTCCCCCTCTTAATTACAAAGCGTTGAGGGACCGACATGTTAAGAGGGTTTGTGGGTTTGTTGGGCATAGGGAATGAGGGTGTATAAGGGATCCACAACCCGGTAATGGGAAATGCTTCCCGTTGTATTGAAAACATAGATGATGGACTTTCCTAACAATATTAACACAACCTTCATCTGGTAACTTAGATGTTTTGTCAATTTGCTTGCACAGTCTAGCAAAAGTTAGCCTAATTTTTTTAGTAGCCTGACTATCTATCGCTAAGGGAGTAACTACCAAGCTAGTGATTTTAGAAATTGTCATTAAGGGTTATGAGAGACCTATTACCTTTGAGAAGCTAGGTTTTCTTAATCACTCCTAAAAGCATTTTGTGATGAGGCTGCCTACCAATAGCATAGCTAACAAGAGACAAATCTCATTCCTTTGCGCCTTCTTCCACCTCAAGATCAAATAAGGGAGCGATGTTGTCAGTCAGTTTGACAAAGTTGACAAGGAAGGATGAGGATGTAGGGTTTTTGGAGTTGAGGATGCCTTTCCAATTAAGGGAATGAAAAGGTTGGGGATTTCCTATTGAGGTGGAGGGGGGATGGAAGAAGAGCTCTGGTGGGAGTGGAGAGGTGGAAAGTCAGATGAAGGCAAAGCTCCAGAAAGGAGCATCTTATGGAGGGAGGGGGCAAAATGTTTATTGAAAGGGCTAGGGGGCGATGATGGAGGTGCAGGAGGGAGATTTCATGGGGCAATGGAAAGAAATGTGGCCTCCGACCTAGTCGGAGGCGGTGGAAGAAGCAGAGAAAGCAAATGGAGGGAGGGGGGAGTGGGAGTTAATTAGAAAAAAGAAGAAGATATAGAGGTAATATGTAAAAACTTCTATAAATAATTGTCATTACACCAAGGGTCTAAAAAGAAAAAAAAATTAATTGTAATTATTGATACATAAAAAGATGCGTCCTTTAAATATATCATAGAACCAATTTTTAAATCTTCCATTAGTTTTGCATTTTTGTAATAGTTAGTTTACATAAGAAACTATATTTATTCTTCCATTGGAAAGCAAGCAAGCCATCCGAAGATAATATGCCCTAGATAAGAGAGCAATTTTACGCATGAGTTAAAGCAGATAGTGAAGGGATTCCCAGACATCCCAAGGGTCGAGTTTTGCAATTGTTTTTTCATGAGGTAACATGTAATTTTCTAGCATTAACATCCCCACGTTATAAAAATCTAGCACATAGCATATTTAGAAGTTTACAATAGCACTTAGTTATAACCACCATTCTTATTCAGTATGCAATAGTATTTCAAATATTAAATTTTGTATGCCACCGAAATAAAGAGATTTTTTTCTCCACCCATCAAGAAAAATAAAGGCTGAAAGTCAGATATAAGAAGCCTTTTAGTGGAGATACAGATGTCCAAATAAGTAATAGTAGCATTTCTCATAAACAAATTCAAGACATCACAAATCTCCAAAAGATTCAGGATTTACAAAGAGAAGAAAATGGAGCTTTTTGAGGAATTAATATGGAAGCCCAATAAGCTTCCAAATTGAGTTAGAATAGCTTTAAGAGAGTTAATGTTCAGATAGTTTACTTTGCCAAAGGCCACCATATCATCCTCATATAGAAGGTGAGAGAAATTATAGCTTCCTATTATGACCCCTAAATAAATATTATTTCACAATGAGTGGCAAATCCTCCTTAAAGTTTACCAGAATAAAACATTAGATTTAAAAAGTACTAAATGAGTTAATATCACTTAGTAGCTCAAAAGATGTTAATTCATAGGCATCAACAAATTTAATTAGTAAAAATTCATTCAAAATTCCAAAAATCATCTAAATATGTTACAATTCATAGGAGTTTTAGGATTCATTTGGGTCGACTGTCTTACTGCTTTAAGAAGCAGTTAAAAAATCATCCCAAACGAGGCTTTAGAGTACGTTTAGAATAGATCTCTCACTAATTTCTTTTTCAGACAACAACCACAATTTCATTTGACTACTATTTTTTCTTTGTTTTTTAAAGATTTATATTATGAAAAGTTATTGTTTGCCATCAAAATAATTAAGTTGTTTTCTCACATTAATTTCACAACCAATTTTATAAAACGCTAAAACTATGGCATATGGACCTTTACTCTTTTAACAAGAGAAACATATCAACACCAACACCAAGAGTAATATAAAGGCTTTTATTCATAAGATTTTTGTCCCCTCAAAACAAGGAATAATTGAGGAACAAAACCAAAGTAGTAGCAATATGAACCTATCACAACTGTGTTTTCTACTATAGTAAAAAAAAAACATATTTCCTTCTCAGAAGCAGATCACCAAAACATAACCATTAAGATTGGAAAAAAATTGTTATAGTTTTTTTTTTAATTTTTACAACATCCAAAATATTTGATTGGTTCATACATAAATAACAAATGTTACATGTTAATTGACTCCAGTAAAATGTGATTCTTAGTAATCTGGAATAAAATTAGATCAGCAGCTGGATATGTGATCAGACTCCATATCAGAGCAGATATCTGAGCTCTCAAGATGTTGCACAAAAGATGTGACAAGTCTTCCAGCATCTACAACTCTTAGCCGAGTTCCCTGCTGTTCGACCACCACCGCGGCCACCCTCGAGGCCAGCATGCCGATACCTTTCAAATCCGACACCCCTTTCAAAATTCCATACAGGATACCTGTAACATTTAGAAGAAATTTTCTGAGTTAGATTCTGCACAGTTTTACTAAGTGATTCGAATCATATTCAATGGTTAAACAGGAAGAAGTTGAAATGGCTCTGGTCACATAGATTTCAGAGAATCTCTATATATGATACAGAATGTTCGATCCACGAGGAAGAGGGATAAACTGCAAATTGAGTTCACCGAAAACTCTATAAAATGCAAGGTTGAGAAAAAGGAAGAGGAGAATTCACATAACAAAAGATTTAAGCTTCGTTTGAGACAGCTTTTCTTAAAGTAATTTTCTAATATAAAAATTAAAAATTTTGTACTAGAAAACTGTTTTAAGAAGCAATAAAAAAGTCGTTTCAATCGTCTGGGGTGACTTTTTTATTGCTTTCTAAAACAACTTTTTAGTACAAAAATTCTTGAATAAGAAATTTTTGTATTAAAAAGCTGTTTTAGAAAGCATTAAGAAAGTCGCCCCAAATGATGCCTTAGTTCATTCTTCATTGATTCCCTAATACTCTCCAAAAAGAGCACCTATAGCATTAAAAGCACTTAATATTTAATTTTCTAAGGGAAAAAAAAAACATTAGAAGCACTCAAGAACACATTAAACACTTAATATTCACTCATTATCTAAAAACTACTAAGACTCCTTAGAACCTGCAAACTTAATCGAACTAACAATTATACTTGTTAAACCTACCATCAAATATAATATAAAAATTTTATCTTTAAATTCTCCTACTACTACTATATATGTTATAGAGCAAAGTAATTAAAATCCAGCCTAGTGGTGTAGCCATGGAGAGGCTGGTGGCGGCCCTCATCCCTTATATTTGAGAAAATCTCGTTATAACTACATACAATATGAAACCACCCCAACTCTCCCAAGTCTCCTACAACTCCAACTCACAACAAAGTTGGGGTTTTCAACTGAAATTTGAAATCCTAGTTCTGCCATTAATTAATCTTCAGATATGTCACCTGAGGCATATGCGTCACCAGCTCCGCAGGTGTCAACAGGTACACATGGTGATGAGGGGATGTAAACAGCTTCACCATTCACACCTATGTAAGATCCATTTGGACCATCTGTAACTGAGACAAAAGGTACAAAATGGCTAAGATATCTTGCAGCTGATATTGGACTATCCTTTGAGGTCAGATTGCAGAGAGACCTTGCTTCGTTGGAGTTGCAGAAAACTATATCTGCATAATTGCTGATAATTTCCCTGGAAATGAGATAAAACTGGTTTTTCCTTGATTGATATGAATTGTATTGAACTGAATAGAACTATATAAAGATGGAATGAGGTAAATGCACCAAAAATGTTCGTAGGATCTCTCAATGCAAGAGATGTCCGATGCTGTCACAGCTATAAGTGTTCCATGCTTGCGAGCCTCTTCGCAGGCCTTGGATATAGTGTTGATTGTGTGGGGGAGTTCTAGCAGGTAACCTTCTACAATGAGTATTCTTGTTTTTGAGACAAGGTTTGCCAAGGAGGAATCATAATCTACAGTTGAAGAGGTTCCCTGGAAAAACAAATGAAAACAAAAAAGAAAGATCAATAGTGTTTATTATTATAATTAGAGTATCAGATCATATAAACAAAACATATAAGTGTTCCGCATATAAGCTACATGAGATAATTCATTTTGAAACAATCTTCGGAAAACAGAGTAATAAAAAAGCAGAAGGTTTTTATCAAGCTTTTGCAAAATGGTATCTCCAATATGGCCCCGGCAAACCGGAAAGATTCAATCATTACGTCGATACATGTTAAATGAAAAATCTAGTAATAAAGAAAGTGAAGAATCAGTCGATAATTTGTTCAAATCATTAGTAAAATTAATAAAGTAGAATTGAATTGCACCAGTACTTCATGAAACCAAGGTTTTAAGACTTGGCAGACCCAAGATGAAAATTTCAGTTACATTCAACGATTTTGGTAGGTTCGATGTTCTATTTTAAAGTTAAGTTTCAGTTATAAAAAATAAAACAAAGTTTTTTAAATTCTGCATAGAATAATTTATATATTAATGTAATATGCATTGAAATTCAAAAATAATAAAAATTAAAACTCATACAAAAACATTACAAAATTTATGCATCTATAAATAACTTTTGATAGCAGATTTTGATTGAAAACATTACACTATTACTATAAAGACACAAAGAATCTTATGTTCAGTATAATTTCCTGAGGAATCTAGCAAATTTCTAATACCCAACCCAATTTTTATGTGTTTAAGAAGCTTTGGAGCCCACAAAAGCATAAATTAATATAGTTCCAGGAGCAATTCATAATTAACTCCTCGATCCCAGTTCCTTTGCCATGGCCCCTAGAAATCTGCTGAGATGGCAAGGCGACAGAGGCGGCAAGGAGAGCAGCCTAATGTTTAAGCCTCAAGACCAAGAAATTGGCTTGATTTTTTTTCCAACAGATGGTCCTTGTTTTCGTCATTTCTTCTCACCATTCCCAACTTACCAAGTCCGATTCGAATTCTTGCATGAAAATCTTGAATATGTGACAGGATGTGCGAGGATGGGATTTTGAGAGGGCTGGTTGAATACAATGAAACATATGCAATATGCAAGAGCTTGCGGAACATCAAAGAGAGAGAAGCTAACCTGATATGCAAGCATGGTTCGCTGAGCATCTTGTGTGGTAAGAACAATGACAGTTCCCGTAGTCCCATCTTTGACAGGCTTAGAAAGAAAGTTCACATTCGCCCGCCGTAGTTTTGCCCTACAAGGTTCAAGAAATTAGCTTTGAGAACATACCGTCATATTACGGCCTCGTTTTTTATGGTGTTTTTTTTCCTTTTCTGTATAGAAACAGTGAAATTATTTTTTTTTGTAGCTATTTGGATGGGACACTTTTATAGAAATGCTTTCTAGGAAATTTCATTTTTTTTATTGTTTAGAGAAGCTTTTTGATATTTGCTTCTCCATTAGAAAACTCCATTCTCTTAGTCATTGTTTCTAAAACTACCTTTTATAAAAGGAGAGGAAGAACCAAACGAAGCCGTACAATAACTGCTGAAACAGGATATTTAAAGCCTATAAAAAACCTTGGGAGTGTTTTTGCCTATTAACATTTTATAAATGTTTTATGGTAACATACCAATAACTTTTAGCGTGGAAAAAAGTAACAAGTGTTAAGCTACAGGGTTATATTCGAATTATTGTTAAGTCTAATACTGGCCTATGTCATGTTGACACGTGTACCTATAGCTTCCCATTTACTCTTTATATATATGTACTCTGGCTGTAATTAATAAGATCAAGAAATACAATTTACCTTTCCCTTTTGAGTCATCGTCTTCCTCTGTTCTGGGATTGGTTTTCTTCATGGTATCAAGAGACAGTCGGTCTTGACGCCCGAGCCATGGCAAGTCAGGCTTCCGCCACTCAGGCGACCAGCGCTACCACCAGCGAAGCATCGCTGGCTCCCAACATATCTCCTTCGTTGAAATTTGTAATTTCAAATCTCAAATCTCTCGTTCCCTACTCTCTATCACCCGACAACTTCCCGCTCTGGAGCACGCAAATCGCAAAGCTCCTAAAGGCAAATGGATTTGCAGCCTTTCTTGATGCAAAATCGACACAGGAAAACGCAGATCCAAATCAAGAAACGCAAGGCTGGCAGGTCACGGATCAGAATCTTGCAACCGCGCTTTGCTCGACTATTTCACCGGAAGTTCTGCCCTACGTGATTCATCTCGAATCTACACACGAGATCTGGCAGACTCTTCAAACACGATTTCAATCTTCAAACCGCTCAAAGGTTATTCAGCTCAAGAATGAGTTGCATAACGTGTCGATGCAAACAATGTCCATGACCCAATATCTTACAGACATCAAGAAAATCGTGGACAAGATTTCGGCGGCAGGCTCATCGGTGGATCCCGAAGATGTTATCATTTACATCCTGAACGGTTTACCGCCGGCATACCAGCCTTTTGCAACCACAATACGCACAATGCAGAGTTCTTTATCCCTCGATAATCTCTACTCACTTCTTATCAGTGAGGAAATTCACTTGAAGTCCGCTGCCTTAAAATATTCGAAAACGGCAGATAACCAATCTGCGCTCTTCTCATCTCGCGGACGTGGTAAACGCGGCAGAGGTAGATCTGCTTCAGACATATATCACACCAACAAATCAGCGCCAAACGCAGGCATCACATGCCAAATATGCAAAAAGAAAGGGCATATCGCAGACGCGTGCTGGCATCGCCTGAACGTCAACTACGCTCCAAACCAGTCTTCGTCCAAACCCAGCAACGCCTTCATCGCTAACAACGACAGCAACGTGACGACTGATTGGTATATCGACTCCGGTGCATCATCGCACATGACGAACCAACTGGACAATATGGAAGGCTACAACTCGTACAATGGACATGATACGGTAACAATCGGGGACGGAAGGTCAGTTCCAATCGCTCATATGGGCACTGGACTTCTTCCAACCCCGGACAGTAAGCTCCTCCTCTCTCGAATTCTTCATATACCATCTTTATCATATAACTTGCTATCTATTTCAAATCTCGTAAAAGACAACCCAATTTCTATAACATTTGACGAAAATGGCTTTGTCTTTAAGGATCGAACGACCAAGCAAGTCATCCTCAAAGGTCCATGTAGCAATGGTATGTACAAATTCAGAACTCAGCGACAACAACAACAGTCCGAAGTGCTTCTCGCGTCCAACGAGTCGTCTATTGACTGGCACCGTCGCCTGGGACACCCTCATCATCGTGTTCTTCAGCAAATCGCTAAAACTAATCCTACTTTACATATTACTTCTGCTAAAACTGTTTGTACTCCATGCTTAGCGTGTAAAGGCCACAAACTTTCGTTTGATCGGTCCTCTAATAAAACTAACGCTCCGTTAGAATTAATCCACTCTGATGTATGGGGACCGTCACCAATTCCCTCACATCAAGGATTCAAATTTTATGTGATTTTTGTAGATGATTTCTCTCGGTATATTTGGTTATTCCCGCTCATGCATAAATCTGAGGTTACTAACATCTTCATTCAGTTTGTCCACTTTATTGAACGCCAAACAAATTACAAGGTAAAAACGGTAAGAACGGACGGAGGAGGGGAATTTGTAAATCATCATTTTCAATCGTTCACAAAAACGACAGGGATCAAGCATCAAACTTCGTGTCCATATACTCCGGAACAAAACGGCACGGCAGAACGCAAGCATCGGCATATAATGTCTACGACTAGAACGCTTCTGCACACCGCCGGGCTACCTATGACTTATTGGCTAGATGCCGCATACACGGCAACCTACCTTATAAATCGACTACCCTCTGTCACCACTCAACACCTATCGCCATTACAAAGAATGTTTCAAATCAAACCTTCATATCAACACCTCAAAACATTCGGATGCGAATGTTACCCGCTATCTCCTCCAACTCAACGGACTAAGTTAACGCCCACCTCTCAACCCTGCATCTTTCTTGGCTATTCAGAACTCTCAAAGGGATACAAATGCTTGAACATGGTAACAAATACTATCCTTATTTCTAGACACGTTAAATTTATTGAAAATGTGTTTCCGTGCAAGATCAAATCCAGCCAAGAATCTGTGCCCAAACACAGCAATCTGCCTCATTTGCTGGTTCCCGTGTCTATGCTAAACAAACCAAGCATAGCTCAAACGGACCATCATATGCCTCAACCGGTTCGAGAGATAGAAACACAGAATACCGTTCCAAACACTATAAACGATTCCCGCGACGACCAAACAACAGACACCAGGCCTACTACTTCCGCTCCAAACGCAATTCATCAAATGATTACACGGACAAAAACTGGGAATTTAAAACCTGTCCAAAGAATGAATCTGCTGCATAAGGCCTCAACCAACAATGATCCCACAAACTACACAGAGGCATGTAAGAAGTTTGAATGGCGTAAGGCAATGGCCGAGGAGTTTTTCGCGCTACAAAAACAGGGTACCTGGACGCTCGTACCACCACCCATCAACGGATCTATTCTTGGATCAAAATGGACGTATAGAACGAAGTACAACTCGGACGGCTCGATTGCTCGCTTCAAAGCACGCCTCGTCGCTCAAGGAAACCAACAGGAATACGGACTTGATTATCAGGACACATTCAGTCCGGTGGCCAAGTTACCAACTATCCGAATCTTATTCACCGTCGCTCTGCATCACCAATGGAACATTCGACAATTTGACGTAGCAAACGCGTTCTTACATGGCGATATAAACGACACAGTTTTTATGCGTCAACCAAAAGGATTTGAGGATTCCTCACATCCAAACTACGTTTGCAGTCTTCAAAAAGCTATTTACGGTCTACGCCAAGCACCACGTCAATGGTACACTACCTTTACTAACTATCTCATTCAAATTGGGTTCTCGCATAGCCAAGCAGATCCCTCGCTGTTGGTTCTTCATCGGAATCATGTTCAAATCTACCTACTCGTCTATGTCGACGACATACTCTTAACGGGAAATGACACCATCGCCATGGACGACTTAGTTGCACAAATGAAATCAAGATTCACAATGAACGATCTTGGACTAGCAAATCAATTTCTAGGAATCAAGATTGATTCGTATTCTGATGAGTATTTTCTATCTCAACATCTTTATGCAAATTCTATTATACACTTAGCCGAGTTACAAAAATGTAACTCGGTAGCTAATCCGTCCTTTACAAAAACTCCGGTTTCAGGTGCAGACAATACCCCTGCGTTTGACGACTCAGCCTACCGCAAGATAATCGGATCCCTGCAATACCTAACGTTGACGCGCCCTGATATATCGTATGCAGTTAACTCTTTATCTCAACACATGCATAAGCCCGCTCCGATTCACTCAATCATGTTGAAGAAGCTCTTACGGTACATCAAGGGAACGGCGTCCTACGGTCTACCAATCTCCCGAAGCAAGTTGTCGCTCAGAACTTTCTCGGATGCCGATTGGGCGTCGGATCCGATTACACGCAAATCTACATCAGGCTTCTGTACCTATCTAGGAAATACGTTGGTATCCTGGACGGTGAAGAAACAGAATACAGTGTCCCGCTCCTCCACTGAGTCAGAATATCGTGCACTGGCTGCCGCTACGGCTGACACAATTTGGATCAAGCGTCTTCTTGGTGATTTCTGCATCCCACACATTCAACCGGTAGACATTTTCTGTGATAATACGTCTACAATAGCCTTGGCAAATAATCCCGTTTTTCACGCACGAACAAAACACATTGAAATCGATCAACGGTTTGTTCGTGATCACATTCAAAACGGAAACATTCGGCTATTACCCATTAGTACGATCGACCAGATCGCTGATATCTTAACTAAACCTCTAGCTACTTCTCGGTTTAAAATCCTCCGCGACAAACTTACTATTGGACCCAATAATAAGTTTGAGGGGGAATGTTAAGCTACAGGGTTATATTCGAATTATTGTTAAGTCTAATACTGGCCTATGTCATGTTGACACGTGTACCTATAGCTTCCCATTTACTCTTTATATATATGTACTCTGGCTGTAATTAATAAGATCAAGAAATACAATTTACCTTTCCCTTTTGAGTCATCGTCTTCCTCTGTTCTGGGATTGGTTTTCTTCAACAAGGCTTTCAAATTGAATCAATATAAAAAACAGACTTATCTTCTATTTTCCAATAATGTTTTTATATTAAACCATTTTTCCAATACAACTATTTGAAACATTATTGATGTATACGTTCATAGTTAAAGACATTAATTTTGACTACAATCCTCACAAGATTAGGAAAACCAACCAGCTAAAGAAAAAACTCTGATATCCATTAATCTGTAAAAAAGGCCATTGCAGGAAGGAAAACACTATAATTAAAGGATCCATGATACAGTACAATATTTACCACATTGTTGAAGCTTAGAAATTGTTCACGAATCCATATGTGATGCTCACAAAGAGAAATGGTGGTATTGGAGACATTTCGTATGCGGTAATGGATGAATTATTCTGTGTGGATGCCGAACACCGTCCAGAGCCTAATGAAAATACACCACGTCACCTCCTACTCGGTACCGCGGCTTGGTACTGCTCGGTACTGGATAGCGTGGCTGCACTTGATTCGCCTCTGAATGATATGCTGTGTCCGGCGTCCGCACAAAATAATCTCTCGTGGTAATGGCAGCCAAATAGGAACTATATTTCCTTTAAAAATGCATCATAAGATTTCTTACCTATAACACACTAGGTGGTGCAACTCTTTACATTTGATCATCAGAATTGTTTGACTTTCAAAACTAAACAATAATATCAAATCTTTATCCCATTACGTGAGGTCGGCTACATAAATCCTTTTTCTCCAATGTGTCCTATTAAGGATCAAATTTTCATTTAAATCTAATACATAAATATCATTTCTAATATTTTCTAACCAAGTTTTTTAAGTTTTTCAAAACTAAATAGAAAATATCACTTCAGGAAGTGCCACTTCTTTCAATTAATTGAAATAAAAAAAGTCCTACGGAAAACCTGGTGAAGGATAAAAACTGGAGGCTTATGTTTGCTGATTTCTAAAAACAGAATAACATAGAAATATGCATGGCAATAGAGAATTCCCAGCGATCTCAAAACTGTATATTTCATTAGTTTTTCAGGACTTCCAATGAAATACGTTATAAAACATAATGCTTGACGAAAAAGACTAAATACCTGAAAAATCCACCCAGAGGATCGCTGCCTACACTTCCTGCCATCGCAACATTTAATTGGCGACCACCAATGGAATGGATACCTAGTCTCGCTAATGCCACTAATGTGTTTGAAAGTGAGCCTCCTGCAGCAGCTTTATAACTGCAACCATCCATTGCTCGTAATACTCTCCCTCTTTCTTCATGATTGATAACTTTCCTTGTGCCCTTCTCTATATCTAACTGCTCTAAAAATTGGTCATCTACCATGCCTGAAAAATCCACCTAAAGAAATCCCTCTCCGTGTCAGCAAGATTAGGAAGTAAACAAGGTAGACATAGTTAACTTTACTAGGACCAAAAAAACGTCCAATAGTGTATAAGAATTTAGCATTAATGTTTAACTTGTGGATAATTTAGTACAAGCCATTGCAGGAAGGCAAACTATCTTTACTCAGCCTATAAATAGAACGAATTGGCGATAGAGCCAACTCAAATTAATAAAGCATGCTCAAAATCCATAAGGAATCGTAACATCAGAGGAGAAAAAAGAAGAAAATACTTCACAGAATTAGTACCATCGCCTGCCCAAGACCAAGGGCATCCCATTTCTCCGGCGAAGTAGAAGCCGTCACAGACTCCTCCACTTCATCTTCCTCTTCGCTCTCTTCCTCGTTCTCATCACCACTGTTCACGCTTCGAAGCGAAGCGAAATTCGCAACGCAAATACTTTTCTCTCGAAATCCTTCAAGAGACCATTTACTAAGCCAGCTCCTGCGGCTGTGGACCACTGTCAGGCATCCATCGAGGCATCGGAGGTGTTCGACGTGGAGCAAAGTGGAAGAGGAAGATGGAGGGAGAAGAACACGAGGAGAGAAGGTGAAGAAACTGAGGGCCATCGCCGGCGACCGCCGTCAAGCGACGGAGAGGTTCGTCTACATAAAAGGTGAGGCCTAGAAGAGGATAATAAGCGGAGAGAGCCGAGCAACTGTTACTCGGCCCGAAGTCCTTTACCGAAAATGGCCTTTGGTGGAATAAACTGTGATGATAAGTTCATAATTAGATTGGATTTAAATGAGAATTTGATTTGATATTGTATTTATTAGTTATTATATACATTTATAAAAATAAATTTTATAATTTTATTAATGATAAATTATCTAATATAAATAATTTATAGATGCAAATTGATAAATTAAAATTGAAATCTAATATATAGGTATAAATTATATACTTATGAGATAAATTAGTAATATTTTATATTAAATTATAAGATCATTTGTGAACTAAATTTATATAAAATATCAAATTTAAATATTGTAGATCTTTAAATTCAAAATTATAAAAAAATATTATTTTCTTATTGTTGCGTGCTAGAATATACGCGGCGGTAGAGTTTGTAAATTCGCGTCCGAGCGTTGTACGAGTATTCAGAACACAAACAGAAAAAAGAATATGAACACCAGAATTTTTACTTGGAAAACCCAAAAAGGGAAAAAATCACAGGGCCTTGCCCAGTTGAAAAATTCCACTAGTGTTTTGCAAATTACAAATGGCTGATTCGTCCCACAAGTCAGGGGAATCAGATTATAATTCATTTCTTCAAGCAAGTTTACAAAGTTTTGCAAAATCTCGTCGTTTCCCGAAAATCCGGTAGAGTTCCGACGTACTCAGGCTGCGGGAAGAGCTCCGGCGGTGGTCGAGGAAGAGATGACTCTCCTTTTCCCCTTTCTCCTCTTCTTCTCTTATTCTTATATCTTTTCACTTGAGTTCCCTTTGTGAAGAACGAGGGCTCTATTTAAAGTTTTTTTGGAGTGGCATGGCTCGTAAATAGGTGTGAGATCAAGGGCGAATAGGGAGTGGTTTGAATGGACGGCCGATATCGAACCCTTCGATCGTGCACCGTTCGTTGGACATTTGGAAGCCTTAATGATGTCGGAATTCGACGATCTTGTGCTCGTTGGATTTTTCTCGTCGAGCCGCTCGATTCGAGTATAAGCTCGTTAAAATCAGAGACCGTTTTGTAACTCAAATTGTATTTGAACCTTCTAACGATGCTTCGGGTCCTTGATTTGGACCCATTTGGGCTCGGATTGGGTCGAATTTGGTGTCGTTGGGTTCGTATTTCCGAGACGCTCAGTTTGACTAGAGGCTCACTGAAATCGGAGTTCGAATGCTCTAGATTTTAATTTTTGAAGTTTCCGATTAGATTTTGCCTCGAGATTCGTGCTTGATCAAGATGATTTTTTTAGAATACATCACTTATGATTCTATTTATTCTTTAGACATAAATTTATATTAACGTATAATTACTATATATTATTATATCATTTATAATTTATTTAAATTGTTACTTCATCTTGTGCATGGGCGGATCCACCCTTGGCTTAGGGTGGGCAAATGCCCACCCTCAAAAAAAAAATTTAAATATTTAGAGGGGAGATTTTGAAATATTTTGGGTATTTTGGGCATTTTGCCCCCCCAAAAAAAATTTTTTTGCCCTACTTTTATCAATCCTAAGCATATTTGTCCATCTCTCACAAAATTTTTTTTTTTGCCCACCCTAAAAATAGAAGTTGGATCCGCCCCTGATCTTGTGCAACTCTTATCCAATCATTTAAACTTGAATTTCTAATCCCCGATCTTAAAATTTATATTAATATTTTTTTATTATTTTTAAACTTTAAAATATCATAAATACTATTTATCAAACATTCAAATCACTATCAAGTTCATCACAATAAGACCATTTTCTATTATCTTATCCAACTAATATTTCAATTAAGGTTTTATTTGGGATGTTTTTTTTTTAAATAATATTTTAATATAAAATTTTTAATTTTGTATTAAAAAGTTTTTTTAAGAAATACTAAAAAAGTCGTCCCAAATGAAGTTTAAGATAATATATTTATGCTGCACGTCTAGAACTTTTATTATATCCAGTGAACGTACGCAGAGGAAAGTTCGGTTTTGACAAAAAAACGCCTGTACCGAGTTTTTCGCGCCTGTACCGAGTTTTTTGAAAAAACTCAGTACATAAGCTTTTTTGCCTAAAACCGAACATTCCTTTGCGTACGTTCACTGAATAGAATAAAAGTTCGCACGTCTAAGGGCATCTTCAACAAAACGTCATTAAGGTATTTGTAGTTCGCTCGAGAGTCCAATCGAGTGTCATTTAGAAAGTCATTTTTGTGTTTTAAACAGTGCGATATGAATATATTTTTTAGGAAAAAAAAAAAAGATAAATAAATATATATATATATATATATATATATATATATATATATATATATATATATATATATATATATATATATATATATATATATATATATATATATATATATATATATAATATTTTTTTTATTAAAAATGAAATTCGGTTAGAAATAAATTACTGTTTTATATGGCCTTTAAAGCGGAAAATAATTTTGAAGTGTAAAATAAGTTTTTGGGTGGCCAACTCCGGCTAAAAGTTGGTTCGGCAAAGCCGGAATCTCAATGGCCGGCGACGAGACGGACGTTGAGATCACCGTCAAGACTGTCGGACCAGTGCGACCTTTTCGGATTCGAGTGCCTGCTGAAATTGAGGTATCTGTTACCACACCACGATTCCCTTCTTTGTCATCGGAGATCTTTCATTGGTATCTCATGCAGAAAACCTAGAACATATCCTATGTTGTAATTCCTTACTGATTTTTCTTGTTTAGGTCGGTGATCTGAAAAGATTCGTGGCTGCGGATCGCTGTCTTCCTGTTGAGCGATTGAAGCTGGTCCTCCATGGAAAAACCCTTCAAGAAAGGAACAATGGCGGCAGTGAAGATGTGCGCGTTAGATTGCAAAACGGGGGTAAGGTTCGAAATTAAAGGGGCTGTTTGGCTGAAAATTTTAGCTATGATTTGGGCTAAATCTTGCCAAAGAGTTTTTTTGTGCTGCATAAATTTTACTATATTCTTTAAGTATTGTTTTCCTTTCGTTTCAGGCTAAATCTTTTGTTTAGTAAATTCCAGGGAAGTAGGATTTAAGAGGTTTACACTACTTTTCCGTGATGCGCTATTTTTCCGCTTCATTTAATCCTAAATCTTCAACATGTCCACTAAATAATTTATTAGCATTTAAGTATATTTGACATCTATGATAACAATTAGATTTAAGAATTTAATGCCACTAGGATTTAGTAAATAATGATTTTCAAAATTTACTTAATCTTACTTGAATTAAATCCTAAATATAGCCAAATAACCCCAAGACTTTAAATTCTAATAGCTTTAAATCCTAAAAGACATGTTGGATGTTCAATCCTATTTAATAATAATCAATTTTTTGGTTACTCATTTTCAGAATTAAAATTTAATTGATTGTAAGAGCTAAAAAGAAGGAATGGGGGTTGGCACAACCTTTAGGGAGGAGATCAGGAGGAGATTGGGAGTTTTAGAACTTCACAAGAGATCTGTAGGGAGATCGTGGGGATTGCATGAAAGAGCTGGAATTCTAAAATGTGAGGAAGATTGCCTTTTTTTTTCCTTTTGATGATGGAGATCTCCCACGCCGAGTGGGGAGATTGCATGTGAAGCCAACTCTGTCTTAAAGAGGAATTGGGATGAGATCAGTGTTGAGAGGGATGAATGAAATGCGAAGAAGCACAATAGAAATGATAGTGAGTCATGGCACACACATGTTGCAAGCATGATTGTTGTATCTGAAATTTAAGTTAAATCCATGATTTATTAAAAGCATCCTCCATTTCTCACACAAGCGCATAGTTGCCATCTAACATTAGCAGACAAATGGAGCATCTACCTCTAAAGCATATCTAATGAGAACCTTTAGATCACAACTAACAAAAGCAATCTCATCCCTACACACGTAAAGCACTAGAACACTTATATATAAATATATATATATATATATATATATATATATATATATATATATATATATATATATATATATATATATATATATATATATATATATATATATCCAAGGCCACAAGAATGTGTAAGGAAGAACTTTACATAGAAATGAAATAGTTAGGTACCATGTGTCTCTGCTTTTCCTTTATACAATCGTCTTCCTTTCTTGTGTTAGTCCTGCTATTAGGTAAAGCGTAATCTTCTTACATGATATCAGAGACAATCAACTCATAGCCTTGATCCATTCAAATTGTTGCATCCCCCTCATCTCACACTGGTGAGATATCCATGGACAACAACTCAGAAAATATCATCATTTTCTCCTTGAAGTTTCTCATCTCTAATATCAAAACCATTGTGCCCATACAATTGTCAAATGACAACTATCCAACATGGAGATCCCAAATCCTGAAGCTCTTTTGTGCTAACTAACTACGCTACTTTCCTTGACCAAAACACAATTGCACCCACTTGTCTTCTCGTCGAGTTTGATTATACCCACGCCTATAATTGATGGACATTGATCAACCAGAACCATGTTGTAGCCATGTGCTCTACTCTCTCAACCAGCATTCTTCCCTACATCCTTAATCTCGAGGCATGTGCTGACATTTGGACCATGCTGGAGCATCGTCTGCAAGCAATAAACTACTCCATAGTAATACAACTCAATAACAAGTTACATCAGATCACCATGGTTCAACTCACTATGATTTAGTACCTCATAAATACAAAAACTCTGGCAACAACATTGCTGCCGGCAGTTCAACAATAGACAATGAGGACATACTACTATACACAGCCAACGGGCAGCCTCCATAATATCAGGCGTTCAAAACATCCATCTGGAACAAACTGACACCATTCTGCCTTGAGAACCTCTACTCCATCCTCATCAGTGAAGAAATCAAGATATCAGCTGAATCCGCTAAAGAACCAAGAACTCCAAACATTCACACAACCTTCTTCTACTCGCAAACAGTTCACCTCGTTCAACAATCGTGGCCCCTCCTCCTTGCAAACCAATCCAAGAACATTCAACAACCTCAACAACCTCAACAAAACAATGACAACAGGTACCACCTGCCAAATTTGTAAGAAAAGAGGTCACACCGCCAACATGTGTTAGCATCATCTCAACACTCAATACCCCACTCCCAACCAATCCCCAACCGCAGTGGTTGCCTCCAACCACAAATCTACCTCAAACTGGATGCTTGACTCAAGAGCCTCTTCTCATATAACAAACAACATTGACAACATCCTCCAACCAGTATAATACTATGGCACAAACAATGTAACCATTGGACATGGTCGCTCCCTTCCCATTGCTCACTCCGGTCCAGGTCTGCTCTGGAATAGAAGATATTTATTTGTCAAATTGAAAGGAGTGATGAAAGGTGTGCTTGCTGGATTGATCTTTGATGAAAAGACCTAATTATTGTAGGTGCTAGAATAAAATTTTTTTCAACAATGTTCATTCTAGGAATGTCTCCGTGTAACATCAGCTCAAATTAATTCTAAAACCATGGTCTTGTTTATTAAATCCCTCATTATTTAATGGGATTTTAATTTTCAGTTATATGTTTCCTTTCTTTTTTATGTACAACTTCTATAATATCACATGTTGTTTGCACGTAGAATTAAGCGAGATCAATACAATTCCCTTAATTTTGTCATAATGAAACTTGGTCCACATAATTCTTTTTAATGGTATTAGAAGCCTATTTCAATATGAAATAAAATTTTAACCCGTGACACTCATTATTACAATTTATGTAAATAATATATATCAATAAATTAAATAAAAAAAAAAGAAAATGTCAAAAATCACAGATAAATCCAAAACAATATACAAATATAATCTTAATCAATTTTAATTATATTTTCATCATCTTTGAAACCTTTAGCAAGACTTTCTCAATTAATTTACATTAAAATATATTGAGCACACCTTGGATTGACATTTTGCTTGTCCGATCATATATATATATATATATATATATATATATATATATATATATATATAATATATATATATATATATATATATATATATATATATATATATATATATAATTTATGTATATATATAATTTATGTATATGTAATGAAACTTTAAGCAATACTTTCTCAATTAATTTTACATTAAAATCTATTAAGCACACCTTGGATTTACATTTTGCTTGTTCGATCTCTGTTGAATTCATCTATTTAAGCACATCGACATTGTCATGGTTACTTGGCATTTAATAGCTTGTATGAAACACTTAGCAAATTATTAGATGACACAACATAAATTTTGTTATCATTATATATATCCTTTGATTTTTTTACGTTTGTGTTTCTTGATGTCCTCTTGATAACATATTTATGTATCTAATACAAAACCATATCTCCTAAAAGTAATTAAAGCTAAGTTTTAAATTCGTTGTGCTGCCAATTTGTTACCTATTAAAAGAGCATAGATAAATGAACTTCTTTTGCCAATCTTAAAGATTGTATATTCAGTTGCATATTTTCAAAAGAACAACGTAGAAATATGTAACAAGTTATTATCTCTTGGATTAGTTTATAGAAGCAAACTGGGAATTTGGCAATTTTTTTCTTAGCCGAATGCTATATATGAAATTTTCCCATTATTTTCTATAAATTTGCTAGATTATTTCTGTATTCATCTGCTATTTAAGTTGGCGCTCATTTTCTGTTATTTTAAGTTGACGTGAGAAGAAAACTTTTGTCAGATTCACTGATGGTTGCTGTAATGCCTAGACCTCCTGCTAAACATCTCTGTGATGATTATGTTGATGATGATGACGACTTGGTAATAACAATTCTTATTTTCGTTAAGTTAATCACAATTGTTCATAACGAGTAATCTGGTAATAAGTTATTATTATTATTTTATGTTATACCTTGTACTTTCAGAAGTTCCACATTCCTCAAACGGCAACCTGGTGGAAGAGGAAACTCTTTTATCTTCTACATGAAAGATTGAGATTACCTGGTATGCATTGCAATATTCATTTCCAAATAGGTATACGAGACAGAGCAGATTGGCTGACTTATTTTTGTTATATCCCATTCTATAGATATGGTGCTGGTCGCAATTTTCTCTATCAGTCTTAAGGCATGGGCTGGTATCGTTCTCTGGTTTTTGTTAGCCCCAGTTGCGCATAGATGGGATGTTGGGCCTTTATATGTAAGTGTTTCGTTTTTTCATTAAAATATCTAATGCTCTTCTTTATGCTACACGTAAGAAAATTCAAGGTATAAATTAAAATATTGATATCATTCCTTATGCAGATACTTGGGACAGGTTTCTTAGTGATACTTCTGAATCTTGGAAAGAAACCACATGGTGAACTTAGGTAACTTTATCACCTGCCACATCTTTTTCATAGAGTAAACTTGCTGAACTGCCAAATTCTTTATTTTTTGTCTTAAATTTTCACATCGAGTTTAAGAAGATGGAATGTTCAACTGAAAATGTTTATTTATGCTCTGGATTGATTATTTAATCTTGTGATTTTTTTAGGTTTTCACCTCATGTTTCATATGATTATGGTTTCTTTTAGGAAACAATGCTTCAACTATTCTTCAAGGATTTAAATTTCTGCAAACGTGAAATTCTTCAAATTTATTCATTAAAGTATATTGTTCTGAAATTTTGATATTCGTTGTGACATTAGAAATTAATGGTTTTGAAGATCCTGTATAGAAATAGTGAAATTTTCATCATATTCGATGTTTTGATGTTGTTGAGGGCTTCTGTTACGTGGATCTAGTTTTTTTTATGCTTATTATCTCCACTATTTACTAATGATGAGATGATTATGGTTTTTTCTACTCGTTGTCTTAATGTGTCATACTTTAAAACTATGGGAGCGAGTTATGGAGCATAGGTTGCGACGTGATACTAATGTTTCTCAAAATCAATTTGGATTCATGTCGGGTAGGTCGACTATGGAAGCCATACATTTATTAAGAGGTTTGATGGAGAAATATAGAGAAAATATGTAAAGTTCCAAGAGAAGTGCTATGGAGAGTTCTTGAAAAGAAAGGAGTTAATACCGCTTATATTCAAATCATTAAAGATATGTATGCAGGAGCTATTACTTGTGTTCAAACACAAGGTGGTTTGAGCAAGTATTTTCTTATTTCGGTTGGGTTACATCAAGGATCAGCATTAAGCCCATATCTTTTCTCTTTAGTCATTGATGTTCTCACTAGACATTTACAAGAGGATGTACCTTGGTGTATGCTTTTTGCTGATGATATTCTTCTTGTTGATAAGACTAGAGAGGGAGTTGAAGGTAAATTTGAATTATAGAGGTCAACCTTAGAGTCTAAAGTTTTTCGCTTGAGTAGATCTAAAACGGAATATATGGAGTGTAATTTTAGTAGTAATAGACCTTGTGAGGGGATTGTGACTTTGTGCGATCAAGTCTTTAATAAGAGTACACGTTTTAGATATCTTGGATCTATTGTTCAGAGTAATGGTGAAATAGATGGGAATATTATCAACAGAATTCAAGTTGGATGGTTGAAGTGGAGGAATGCATCGGGCTTGTTGTGTGATAAAAGTACCCCTCAAACTTAAGGGAAAATTCTATAAAATGGTGGTGAGGCCTGCAATGCTTTATGGTGTCGAATGTTGGCCATTAAAAGAGAAGCATAATACTAAGTTAAGTGTGACAGAGATGAGGATGCTCAGGTGGATGAGTGGCTTTACCCTTAGAGATAGGATATGAAATGAGCATATACTTGAAAAGGTTGGAGTAGCTCCAGTAGAAGATAAGATTAGAGAGTCGCCTTAGATGGTTTGGTCAAATAAAACGGCGGCCTTCCGATGACCTGGTTAAGAAAGTAGATGTATTAGATTTGACTTATGTTAAGAAAGGTAGAGACAAACCTAAAAAGACTTGGTTAGAAAATATTAGAAATGATCTTTCTTTATTAGATTTAAACAAGAATTTGACTTTTAATAGAACACAATGGAGAAAAATGATTCATGTAGCCGACCCCACGTAGTGGGATAAAGGCTTCATATTGTTGTTGTTGTTGTCAAGCTAAAACATGGTTTTTTGCACTAGCTGTGCTGATATAAGGATTTTTTTTCAACAAAATTACTCTAAGCATAATCAAATTTTTTATTTTCCTGTTACAGCATATAAAGGTAGGGGTAGACCTAAAAAGACTTGGTTAGAAAATATTAGGAATGACATTTCTTTATTAGATTTAAATGAAAATTTGACTTTTAATATGACACAATGGAGAAAAAGGATTCATGTAGCTGACCCCACGTAGTGGGATAAAGGCTTGATGATGTTGTTGTTGTTACAGCAAAACTTTCATTGTACTTCTATTTTTTTATATACTTATAGAATCGTGATTCTTGTTGAATCTCTACTCTTTTTGTTGTCATATTTATTTTTCATTATTATTTTAATTATGTTTAATATTTTGAATTTGATTGAACTCAAGAAAGGCTCGCTAGAAATTTATCAGCAGTTATTCATCATGATGACTTCAAGATGATTATAATATTGTTGGACATCACCAAGTGCTATGTCATATTTTAAACTAATTAAGGTGAAAAGTGAACAATATTTGACTAAGTCTAAAACTCGGATTAGATTTATAATAATTTATTGCATGGAATTTGAAAACTTCGAATATAAAGATGAATTAGTAGAAATATATATTATAAGAATAAATATTGCTTGTTTGCAAAATTATAAATGAAAAGAGAAAAAATCTAAGGATATTTGTGGAAGATAATAACTTATTGTATGCTAGAAAAAGTTAACTATAGAAATGGGGTAGGGATCATATTGGATAGAGTTGAAAGATAAAACTATTAAGGTGAATAAAATTAGTGATATGGTGATTATTTGGAGATGATATTATAGATGTGATGAGTGGTTATATTCCTCAAGTTTGACCATAAATGATTTGAAATTTTATTTCTTAGGAAGAGGTGAATGAACTATTATAATGAATACTTAAAAAAAAAAATCAAAACTATTATAATGAATACTTGAGGAAGAAAATAAAAATTGTTGGTTACTTAAATGGACATTTAAATTCTAGTTGGGTTGGCTATGAAATGATTCATGGTAGATATATTGAATCTGAAATAAAAATGTGATTCTAAAAGCTGCACTTGACGTCACAGTAGTATATCATTTATCATCGAAAAGACATACTTTAAGAATAGACCACTTAATTATTTTAGAAAATGGATCAATCAAATCATAAATTGTTTTTTTACTTGGACAGAAAGAAGTATTATTTTGCAAAGTATATGGTGTTTTTATGAAAAATCTTGATTACATAATATAAAGTAATCGTTATAAATGTATATCTTTGGAATAAAAAATTTGATCAGAGGAAATAATTCCCTTAGAATAAGATAGTTGAACTTCAAAGGTGGGTCTCTCTTAATCTTTCAAAATATATTGCTGGTGACAAATTATAATTCTTCGGTGCAATTAAATCTATCTAATTGGGATAAAACGACTGATTCTACTAAGAAAATTGATGTAGAAACTCTAGGAGAGTACAAATAGATCATTAATTAGCAAGGTTTAAAAGGTGAAATCGAAAATCGAGGCGTTTTGTCTTAGCAAGGCAAGGCATAAGCCTCGAGGCGGATCGAGGCGTAAGCCTAAAAAAAATCACATGAACTTACAAATAATTCATAAAAATGGAAAAAAATAAAATAAATAAAGATATAAACTACAAATCTCAATATTAAACATTAAGTTCAAGTTGAAGTGGAGTAAGATTTGAAATGTATGACAAGGTTAAACATTAAGTTCAAATGAGATATCTATTGAGATTTGGTGGATTATAGGTATTATGAATTACTGCAACATATACTTGCTGAAGAAAGGATACTTATTGGAGGTGATTTTGTTAGGAAAAGAGTTTCTCAATTCAAAACCAAGTACGAATTATAAAGTAACTGTAAAATAGATCAACCACCACTAAAGAGAATATCAAAATTTTTGTGGTTTGACTTCAGGAAGCCTATGTCTATAGCCATGTAGAGATAGATTAAAACATTGAACTTCAAAGAAGAGTACATGAAGGATTAAATTTCATATAAATTTGTGGATATGGGATAAAGATACCACTTTGGCTAGCTAAAATAAAATATAATCACCATCCGCAAATATGAGGGTTGGATGTGTAGAGGTGATGTTGTTGTTGTTTCAATTACTCTCATTCCACCTCTATTTTAGGAGTTCAAATGAGAACATTTTTTACTATAACAAGAACTTATTCTCTTACTAGAACTAAAAATAGCGACACTTCTTCTCTAAAGGCTGAAGAACTTATCTTATAAGCATCCAAAAAATTTCTTCTTTTTTTCTCGGAAGCACACCTCCCTGTTTTCTTTTTCCTCTCTCGTCTCTTTGTTTCTTCTTGTGTTGGATATATGAAACCTTGATTTATTTTTCTTTTTATAATTATATTATAAGATGGTAGGTTTTAAAGATGAATGTGAATATAGCTTGAGTTAGATAGCCAACATTTTAGAAAAATAAGCTTAAATAAATCTAGAGTTAGTAGCCACTAATCTTGAAAATCAAGTATGAATATATCTTTACTTTGGTAGCATTTAATCTTAAAACTAAAAAATTAATCTTACCCAAGATGATTAAAAAAATTTTAGACACCACACTAACAGATTTAAATATGCACATAGGTTTTAGTAGGATGGCCTATAAAAGGATTCACAATGGTCATAAATAAGAAATCTAACTATAATAAGGGGAGATATAATTGATTTTGACACAACCAATGATCTTGAATAGTGAATGCATACTTTAAGAAACAAGGGTTACTAACAAAATTTGAGTTACCAAATTATAAATAGATTTTTTCTCATTTAAGAAAAGAAAAATCTTGTTATAGTAGTATTAAGAATAAAAATAAAGTAATCAAAAGAAATTATATCCTAGGATAAGGTGGTGGAATTTAAAAGGTGGAGAATTATTAATTTTATATGATTTATTGCTAAGAGAGACAAATTAAAACTATTTAGTTAAGTTAAACCAAAATAGAAAGCTATAGCTAGTTTCATTAAGGTGACTTGTTATAGAAATTTTAGTAGAGTCTACAAATAAATTATGTGTTGATGAGGAGAGTTGATTATGGAATGAGGAAGGGTGCAAAGGGTTTTAAAGAAAAAGAAAACCGTGTTTCTAAAAAATAAAAACTCATAGCTCCTCTCTCTCTATCTTTCTCCACCCCTTCTCCTTCCTCCTCCCCTATCCCCCGCCCATCTTCTCTCATGCATATCCTCAATCTTTCTGTTTTGTGAATTAGCCAAACTTGGTAGCCTCACTTTTCTAGTTCTTAATCACCCTCCCATGTAGAACCAAGCATTAATAGTGGCATTGGCAATATTTATTTGTAATAATTTAAGTATCTTGAATCTATTTTATAAAATAATGGAGATATAATATGGCTAAAATAGAGAAGTGTCTTAGGAGTTAAACGATAAAAAAAAAAAAATTATGGAGACTTAAAAGTAAATTGTGGGCTACGAAAATTTGGCCCTGGTCTCCCTGTTGCTTTTTCGGGGGAGTTTTAACGGATTAAGTTCTGGGATAAATTTTGGAAAGACATATGAGTTTGTAGATAAGACACTACCCAGAGATTTCTCCCTCATTTTGCGAGGACTTTATGATATGAGTTCTGGTTTCCTATAGACGTAAGCTCCCATAGTTAATTACCCATCCCGATAATGAGAGAGAACTTTCGACTAAGGTTAGTCATCAATCAGATATGTAAAGACATATGTATCTGGCATATAGTTGTAGCATGGGTTTAGGTATTTGGAAGATTTGATATTTAAAATAGAAGTTTCACCATCTTGCACTTAAAGCGGATAGTGGTGGAATGGATGATGAACCCGATCAAGATCTCATTGTTCTGTTGTCCCGGGCCATCGTGTTCCCTGATCTACTTAGTCAGAGGAGGTAGTCGACCCAACCTGATAGAAGAACCCTTGTCGGCAGCCATGAGTTGCTTCGTCCAAGAGTACCTTATAGACCTAGGATGGATGTTTATCTAAGGGGGCAAATCTGAATCACCTTAGCTAACAGAGGCTTTGTGACATATCGATTATATCATATTGATTTATATCTCAAGAATTTGATGCCATTGGGGAGCATACGGGCTCTGGGCATAACCGTAATGTGCTGGTGCCATTTGTCGGCAGACCAGTTGGTTCAGAGGGCCCGATCATAACTGTTTATCCTGCGGTGCCATTTGACAACAAAACAGCTGGTTAGAGGGCATGTGTCACGTCCCCTCTAGAATAAGACTGTTTGAGAATAAATCCTAGTGATATTCTCGACTAGCATTAGCTCTTTGTGAGCTGAAGTAGTTTTCAATTGGTCTACCTCGGTAAACTGTTATGGAGGGTGGATGTAAGTGTTTAGATGATTGAATTTCAATTTAAAATATTTTGGGTTGATATTTTTGGATTTTCATGCATGTTTGGGTGACATTTGGAATGTTTGAGATTGATCCCTTTGTTTGAGATCTGCATTTAATATGACCATCATCGAGGTGTTAAAGATATTTGAGAATTTCTTTGATTGGACTTTGTCAACTCTATCTACTTGTCGACAGAGGATCGGGTTCATAAGCTTTACGTTTTTTGTTGATGAATTTCTTTTTATCATGGACCTTAAAGGCCTTATATGAACATATAAAATAGATATTCCAGTCGACACCCTGACCGTATTTCTGTTTGATAGTTGGAGTCGTGTCGACTTCTATCTATCCATATAGAAGGATCGGGCTCGAACTGTGGTTCATTTATTGACCCGCACAACATCCCTAGCCGTCACGTGTGTACCTGTAACATGCTCGTTGGGGCTCATGCGGGTCGTGTGATTACACATGCCCTTTTGTGTACCTATGTGCATGCACATTATAGTGCATGTGCAGGGGTATTTTGGGATATTTGTAAACATCTTCTATTCGCTTGTATGGATGTTGCAGTTCTGGTGGTGTGACGTCATACTGTAGTCATTTGCTTGTTTTGTACATGCAGACTGTCGTGCACTATTTATTCCTTCATGCCGGTGGATTGTAGTACACTAATGAATCTCCTGCTTATTATTCGTAGATAATTGCATTCGCATGATGCCTTTGTTTGTGGTCATTACTTTGCATACAAATCTTCTAGTGCCGACTACATGCATTTATATTTGTTGTAGTTATTATCGAATGTATAACTGATCTTCTACATCAACTTGGGGGAGCTCATATCTGCTGCATTTCTCTTTTGTATTTGCCATGTAGACAACATTTCAAGTGTACAATGGGTCTTTTGTGGCGACCCGTAGGCATTTATGTTCATTGTAGTCATATAGCTTTTTGTTCGTAGACAACATTTAGTATGTACAACGGGTATCTTGTAAGAGGCCTATGGGCACTTGCATTTGTTGTACGTCACCTATCTTTGCTTATGATGAATTGGTATATTTGTCAGACATTGCATGGTGATCGATTGTAAGGGTTGAACGCATTTGCCTTTATTTCAATATTACCCACAAAGCATTAGCATGGTCATCATATGCCTTTCGCACTCTTTGTACATAGTTTTCCAATGTTCGTAGAAAATTACTGCATCCATTATAATTTTCCTATACTCCCTCATAAATGGCCCGCTGAGTGTATAGCAGGACTTCTACAACTTGTAGGGACTTGCATCTATTGTTGTCTTCATGCAGCCTATCTTCCATCATTGACTGTATGCAAATTAGTATTAGCACTTATGATTTAATCTTGACTTTCGACTGAGGTATATTTGTTGAAAACCTTTTATGTACGTTGGTTAGGAAATTGTTGTATTCTTAATGCCACCTTCCTATTAGACATGTTGTTGCACTCACTACACTCATTGCCTGTTATCGCCTTCGAGTAATCTGTTGCGTGTACTACAGGTTCTTGATTCTCACCTTTGACTGAATCATCAATAGATGTTCGTATTCATTGTATGTTGCAATGGTGCATTTGCTTGCATCGTTTGTTGACTTTTGTGTTTTGATGGGCATGAAGGTTTTCAATATTCATTGAATGTTTCATACTTTTGATTGTAAGTATATTGATGGGAATGCCACCACTTTGATTACACATTTTATACCTTTGCTCATAAGCGTATTAATGTGCTTGTATAAAATCCATCCTTTATTGGTGCCTGTGAATCATTTGTCGTCATTTGTAGCTTGGTGGATTGAAAATTGTGAGCGAACTTCATGTTCGTCGTCCATCATTTATATGCATTTGGAGTTTATTTTTCGCTCACTTGCTTGTATGATGACATTGACCATAAAAAGGTTATTGCATTCGTTATTTGTCTTTTGTAGACAATGCGGTAGTCTCAAGTCAATAAATTGCATAAGTTTCATTATGATTGAATGATATTTACAGGTCCTTTATTCACCACAAATTTTGTATACATTCTTTCTTATTTAATTTGGGCCTGATATCCATCAATTATAATATCATCTTAAGCATTATATCACAATCCTTCATGCTTAGTTCAAAAGCTCTCTGCCATCATGAGTTTGGTTCTCTACAGCTTCCTCATTTGAATCCAAGTTCACAAGTCCTAACACATTCAGGTGTCATGCTTGTCGATACTCGATCAAATAACTCAGAATTTTAATTGACATTTGCATTTTTTATGTTTGAATTAAAGTTCAGTTCTTTGTAGTTAATTTGCAAGTCTTGGCTTTTGTTCAAATTGTCCAAATCATGTTTATTTGATGTTCAAATTGAGTCCGAGTTCAAGCTCATTTTAATCAAGTTTGAATTAGGCCTTTTATTTAATCATTCAAGTTTGCACTTGGTCAATTTTATTGTTCAAATCAAGTTCAAACAAAGTCCCATGTGATCAAACTCAAGTCTCTCGTGTTTTCAAACGGAATTTCGGCACCCTCCCGACGTCTCCTCTGTTTAGGGGAAACTACAGGAAACTGGGCCTTCCCACCATGCTAAGAAAAGCATGTATGATAGGTGTCCTCGGACACCACAGTCGTATTTTTTGTCCCCCACCACGCCAAGAAAGGCATGTATGAGTCTTCTACATCATATATTTGAAAACATAGTTATTTCCCCGCGTACGGGTACTTATAAGTATCTCCACCTTGCCATAAGCGTGTATGAGGGGTTTATGGTGAGCCGGGAACGCCAAAAATGAGGTTTTTTATGATTACCCACTTCATTGTAGACGCCGCGCTGGGTTCCCTTCCCACCACGTTAAGAAAAACATGTATAGGCATTTTTCGGTGCGCCACAAACGTCGAAAATGTGCTCTCGGAGTTTTGAGTTTGGGGGAGTTATACCTGTACAATAGTCGGTATCAGCAAAGAGAATACACAAACTATTCTTTTTTTTTTGTTTGAATATTTCTATCTTGATCTTTTTTTTTTTTTTTTTTTGTATTTCTTCTTTTTTTGTTCTTTTCTATTTTCTTTTTTCTCATTTCTTCTTTCTATATTTTTTTGGGGCTTTATTTTCTTTGTTTTTAGCACTTTGTTTTTGTTTTTCTCTCACACACATGTATGTATATATATATATATATATATATATATATGATTATTATAAATATTTATAACATTAATAACTTATTATATAAAAAAAGAATTATATACCTAAAAAAAGGGTCCACCGACAGTGGCGGAGCCAAGATTTTTTATCTGCGGGGGCACAAAATTTTGACTTTAAAAATACTCTCAAATTTTTTTTTTATTTTAGCTTAAAATTGACATTATGGTTTTAATTTTTTATTTTATTTTTAATTATAAGAACATAACTTTTATCATAATAAAAAAAATTTTATTATCATGCTCGTCTAAATTAATTTTAACACAAATTTATTTAAACTATATATTATCATACTAATCTATTTCAATTATTCTTCTACCGTATATTTTTAATATAATTTAAATAAAAAAATAACTAAAAAATATTTTACAATGAGTATTAAATATTTTAAAAAAATTGTATCTTATTATTATAAAATTATATTAAAATATTTAAAAATTTATAATAAGCATATTTTAAGCTACTTAATTTAAATTTAAATATTATAATTCTCCTATTGTGTAATTTATTGGCTTTAATTGCATAAATCTCCTATAAACTAAAATTTAGAGTTTTCAAAAAAAAAGTGAAGATGGAGAGAGAAAAATAATCTCAACCTTCATGAAGAGAGAGAGAGAGATTGGAAAGATGGAGAGCTAGGGAAGAGTTTGTCAGCTATAAAAATAAAATGACAGAAAAAAGAGAATTTTTCCTTTAGGCTCTCACTCTCTTTCCATCTCTCTTCTTCATATCTTCTCTAGACTCTCTCCTCTCTTTTATTTGTCATTTTGTTTTTATAGCTGAGAAACTCTTCCCTAGCTCTCTCTCTTTGCTCTCTCTCTCTCCATGAGGGTTGAGATTATTTTTCTCTCTCCATCTTCACATTATTAGTTTATTTTAACTCTAAATTTTAGTTTATAGGAGATTTATGTAATTAAAGGCAATAAATTATATTGGAGGAGAATTATAATATTTAAATTTAAATTAAGTAGCTTAAAATATGCTCATTATAAATTTTATATATTTTAATATACATTTATAATAATAATATGCAGTTTTTTTATATATTTATTACTCATTATAAGATATTTTTTTTTATTTTAATTATATTTAAAAATATACGGTAGAAGAATAATTGAAATAGATTAGTATGATAATATATAGTTTAAATAAATTTGTGTTGAAATTATTTTAGATGAGCATGACAATAATTTTTTTTTTCATTATCATAAAATTTATCTTCATATAATTAAAAATAAAATAAAAAATTAAAACCATAATGTCAATTTCAAGAGGAAAAAAAAAACTTGAGGGTTTTGTAAAGTCAAAATTTTTGCAGATAAAGATTCACAAGGAGCCGAGCTTCACCTTTGCCTAAGCCTAGTAAACGTAGGATTTTGTTTCGCCATTACCAAAGCTTAGTAAACGTAGATTAAATACACTTTATATGCTTCTAATCTAATTGTCAGATTAGGGATTTTGTTGAAAACTATTTACTTTGCATGTTATTGAATTTCTATTTGTTTTGAATCTCCAAGTGTTTGGCATGTGGCTTAGCCTAAACGTAGGCACCCCTCTTTTGTTTTCTATCGTCGTTTTGATTGCTAATAGTGGTAATCTTACGTGCTTAATTCAAGAACTCGTACAAATTCTTATTTCATTCATTTAAAACATTTAGTTCTACATCATTTATGCTTCTCTTGTCCTATGCATTTCTGCAAAATAAAGCATCCATTTGATAAAAGTAGAGCTTTTCTCGGCTCAAGTGGGTGTCGCAGAGAAGTGTCATGCAATATTGCTTTCTTTGTGTTTGGGTGGGAGGAACAATATGTTGGGAGTAGTATCGAGCATCTAGCATTGCTATAATAATTCTCGGGTGCATGCTGCATTAGTAGATACGCAAGGTCTTGTCTTCTGATTTATAGCATGTTATGAGAGAAGGAAACAATGCACTACTTCCCCGTTTTGATGAGAAAACTAATATTAGAGAAATGCTCAAGGATTAAGTATTACTTTTTCAATGGTAGATTGACAAGACTCTGCTTGGTAATGTTGTGCTATTTTTGTTTGGTTAGATGTTTTTAAAATGCACGCAGCATAGAAATATTTTAGTAATGAGAAAAGTATCGAATTGGTCCCCGTATTTTCTGAAGAATCAAAATAGACACCGACTATATTAAAGCACCAATTTGGTCCCTATGCTCTTTATATAGGAATTAAATTAGTCTTTTCATTGAATCATTTATATCCCAATTTAAAAAGTCAATTGACTAAAATAAAACTTTTAAATAGTTGATGATTATTTTAGTTCTTCGTAAAAAGTCAGGGAATTATTTTAGTCTTTTACCTCTTTTAGTACTTGGAATGCATGCATTTGAAAAGTATGGTTATTATTTGGTTGTATGCCTATCAAACGCTATTAAATATTTTTGTATCATTCAAATATAATTAAAATATTCTCTTTTATTTATCTATAATCTTTAAAGGAATAATGTGAGTCGAGGAGTCGATAGATATAGGTGAGAGTGTGAGGCCAACGACAAGGGAGACAATGCGAAGCAAATAGGACGCAAGCAAGGAACACGGGACTCGAGTGAAGGATTGCATGTGGCAATACGAGATTTGGAAATAGATTGATTTGGGTAGTTTTCAAATATTTGGAAAATTAGAATTTTGAGGTTTTTCAAATCCCTTCAAATTTAACTTTGCATTCTTTTTGCTTCAACTCAAGTTAAAATTTTGTTTAAAATGCATAAAACATAATACAACACACTCCTACTGCTCATATGCCAATAACCCCATAGTCATTTGCTATTACCAATTATCCCCATGGTTGTAAAAATATGGAGGGAGGAGTTACTTCACGAGATATCTAATTTTAAGACATTATTGATTTTGCTATGAAATCACAATTCACATCTACAAAAGTGGATCTCTTGAGATTATTTGAATTTGGTTTCCTCATTTCATTAAACAAACATAGAACTATTTTCTTATTAGTGGCTCCTTCTACCTGTTTCTTTTGCAGTGCATATTCCATATTCAATGAAGATTTCAGGGAGCTCCCTGGCACACTAAATGCCGATCGTCTCGATCGCGACATCAGAGCCGGACAGTTTTGAGCCATCTGACTTGCATTCAAATGATAATTGAGCTGTACAGTTAGTCCCATTTGCAAGCTAACATCTCATGTGATTTGTATTTTTTGCAAAATATAAGCTAATAATGCTTGAATGGCACCTGTGTTTGAGTGTAAGTCCAGACTAAAACAAGGGCAATTTGAACTAAATTCAATGAATTTCAGGCAATTTAATCACTGCAGAAGTGTATGTCTTCCCAGTTTCATAGCTTTTAGACCTTACTATATTCTTCTGATTCTAATTCTGGAAGCTTGATTTTAAAGTTGATTTAGGCTTCGTTTGGGACGACTTTTCTTACTGCTTCTTAAAGATGATTTTTAGTATAAAAATTAAAATTTTTATATTAAAAATTTACTTTAAGAAATAGTTCCAATGATATTACAAAAGATTAGCAATCATATTAGGATGAATTTGATGGTCAATCAACTTAGAGATGCAAAATATTATAATGAACATATATTAAAACTATAAAAATGTTTTTCAAAAACCTTTTTCAATCAATTTTATTAACAATGGATGCTATAAGTCAAAATTATTAATATATTTAATGATAATTCCCTATGTTTATTTATATTCGACATGTGCACAATTTTATAAAATAAATATAAAATATATAATTGGCAGGCATCATCAATATAGTTGGCTTGCAATGAAAAAAAAACTCGGATCAAAATTGAGCGAGTTTATAATCCATAAAAAATAAACTAGAGTTAAAAATAAATAAAAAATTAAATTATTTTATATCAAATCAAACACATTTTATTTTACCACACAATCCTTTTAAAATATTCTACAAAATATATGTTGACTTTCTATAGCACACATTTGTCATTCATGCACCTTGATAATTCATCACATTTCAATTTTGAGGGATTTCCAAACATACCATTTTATATCATGCTATTTACATATTTACCATCCAAAATATTAACATTTCATGTATACCACCCATAGACAAATTTAATATCAAATATTTCACTCATATATTTCATTCTTAATACCCATATCATCCTATAAACTTTAATATTTCATTCATTGCACCCATATTTGATAAAAATTAGTGAGATTGATATAATCTAATAACCATGTAATTTTTTGCAAAAAACTTAATGAGCCAATAACAAGTGGGATAAATAAATGAGAAAGATACCAATTTGTTTCAACTCAAGCAGAAGCTCAACTAGGAATCAGCTTTGGAGAGAACAGTGAACGCAACAAAATCAAGCTTTGATCAATTCTTTGCTCAATCCATTCAAGCTTCTTCTCAAATTTAAGTACCCCAACATGCAGAATACGAGGATCAACTTGGGCAAGCTTTGCACAGGCTCTAAGCAATATGTAATAATCAGCATGAGCAACAAAAATGAGATTCCCATCTATTCTCTGTCTTCTATAGTGAAGATAACCATCTGCCTTTTTCAAACCCCTTGGTGGAAGGTACTGAAAGCCATTGTCTTCCATGTCAAACTTCATATGTTCTCTGGAAGTGTTTTTGGCAGCCCTCGAACTACTCGGCGAAGTGCATATTTTTTTGCATTTGCTAGCTTGTTCTTCATCCTTTACTTCCTTGAAATCCTTGGATAGATTTGTAGGTTCTCCAATCCTTGGCCTTTTTCCTTTCAACTCGAAAAATTCGGTCTCTTCGTCAATATGCTCATCTTCAATCTGGAAATTAGCCAGGCTTCAGGAAAAATCAATGAACTTGTATTAAATGAGAAAGTACTATACATATTATGAAAATAACATCCATTATAAATAACAATTTTATAAAAAAAAAATGTATAAAAGTCATTATAATATTATACCTTTGTAACAAGGACCAGAGTTTGTTAACATTTAACATAGGGACAGTCAAGTTTTTATACTCTTGCAAACAAGGACACTTACAATCTGCCATTCATAAAATACCATTCAAGCAAACAAACCGTAGGACAAAAGAACTGCCCTGGTCTTCTTCAAAGATTCATTCATCTCCTATGAACATTGGAAAGATCATATTTTTCTTCACCATATCCAGTAAGCTGCAAGCTTTTACCGAAAATCTTAGGCACCACAATAAGCCTATGAACTACAAGGTGAAATGTTCATCAATCTTTTTATTTTGCTTCCTTTCAAATTTTATTTTACATTGCGCACATATTGACTCTAATCTTGCATTTGACATTAAATCGATTGAATTTCTTTGGTCAATTAAAAGAGCAAATCAGTCCATACATTCTCACGACAGATATCTATGCTTCAATGAACCTCTCTTCTATGTGACCAACATAGGATAGTAACTCTTCTAGTCAACCCAAATAAAAGTTCAATCAACGATTTCATATATGAACAATTATGAATCATACTCTTTGCTCATTAAAGATTAACACAACTCCAAAAGGGATACATAATGAGATAGCAAATGGCGAGTTTGATGATGATTAACTAATTGCAAGGGCTCCTATATCAAAATCAACATTAAAAAAAAATCGATTTTATTTTAGTTTTTAATTTGTTGTCCAAATAAGTGCTACTATGCTAAAGCAACAGAATTTGGACGAGGGACACTTAGGCTTTCGTTTGGGACGGCTTTTTTACTGTTTTTTAAAGCAGCTTTCTAGTATAAAATTAAAATAATTTGTATTAGAAAACTGCTTTAAAAAGCAAAAAGAAAGCCATCCCAAACGAAAGCCTTAGTCTTTTGGATAAGACACCATTTGTGGACATGACAAGAAAATTGCCATGCAAAAAGATTAATATGCCCATTTGTAGACATTGACAACGTTATCTCTTATCCTCTACAAATAAAGTATGCATAAAATAAAGCAAAGCTTGTACTCAAGCTGAAGAACATGCTCCATCTTCTGACTAAACGGATTAACAATATAGCTTTTACAAAAACGAAATATGTAAGATGCATGTAGCAAAAGGACAAAAAACTTCACCTCTTCCTTATCATATAAATCCCACAGTCTTTCAATTAACTTCCCTTCCTCATATGATGGAGTCAAACCAGCAAAAATAACATCTCGACAATATTTGAGATAAGAGCGCAAGTCCTTTGAATACTCTGCATGAAATCATGTAGCTAATGAAATTAGAATAATTACTCAGAAAGGGGATTTTGATACTTGATCAAAATTTTCTACTGTTAATAAAATTACCCTTTGACATTAATTTCTACAAATAATGACTGAATCCCGAATCATTCATTTTAATTAGAGAAAATAACTAAAATAGTTCCTTGATTCTTAATGAAAGACCAAAATATTTTCCAACTAAATTCAAGGATCATTTTAGTCTGTCAACTCTTTAAGGAACAACCAAAATAATTCCATCATGAGACTATTTTGATTCCTTCTTAAGAACTTGAGGGACAAAAATGATCATTTAATATAATTGGAAGCGATTTTGATTCTTCATAAAGAGTCAAGTGACCATTTTAATCCTTTCCCATTTTAATTACAAAAAGATGCAAAAAAAAAAAAAACTAAGCTTAACAAAATATAACCAAAAAATAAACAAAAGAGACTTGCGTTCCATTGAAAAGTTTCTCATAGTAAAACATCTCAAGACTATTCAATCTTTGAAGCTCATGATGACTGAGGTTAGCTTAAGTTCAATGTATCCATAATAACGTCAATGTAGATCTTGGCCGAATTAGTTGTGGGCTCCAAAAATTCGGCCCCGCCCTCCGCCCGATTGTAGATACTTTTTCTTTTTCGGGGGAGTTTTAACGGATTAAGTTCTGGGGTAAATTTTGGAAAGCAGATGGGTTTGTACATAAGACACTACCCAGAGATTTCACCCCCATTTTGCGAGGACTTTATGATTCGAGTTCTAGTTTCCTATAGGCGCAAGCCCCTATAGTTAATTACCCCTCTCGGTCACAAGAGAGACTTTCGATTAAGGCTAGTCGTCAATCACATATGTTGTATCCATAGATACGAAGTATCAAGCATATAGTAGCAGCACAGATTTAGATTTGAGAATTGGGTTTGGATTTGAAAAGTTTGATATTTAAAATAAATAATTTCACCATCTTGCACTTAAAGTGGATGGTGGGGGAATGGATGATGAACCCGATCAAGATCTCATGGTTCCGTCATCCCGGGCAATCGTGGTCCCTGATTTACTTAGTCAGAGGAGGTAGTTGACCCAACTTGACAAAGGATCCTTGTCGGCAGCCATGGGTTGCTTCGTTCAAGGGGGAAAATACCTAATAGACTTGGTGTGGATATTTGCCTAAGGGGACAAATTTGAATCCACCTTAGCTAACAAAGGGCTTTGTGCCCTACGATTATATCCTATTGATTCATATCTCAAGGATTTGATTTGAAGTCACTAAGGAGCGTATTGGCTCTGGACATAACCAGTATTTCGTGGTGCTATTTGGCGGCAAAATCACTCAGTTCAGAGGGTCCCGGGTCATAATCGTTTATCATGCGGTGTCATTTGACGGCAAAACTGCTGGTTAGATGACACGTACCACGTCCTTATTGGCAGGAGATTGTTTGATAATGAATCCTAGTGATATTTTCGACTAGGCATTTGGCTCTATGTGAGCTAAAGTTATATTCAAATTTGTCCATTTCGGCAAACTGTTGCGGAGGCTGGATGGATTTTGCTTTAAGTGGTTGGTGATTGATTTCGATCTTAAATATTTGGATTTGATATTTTTTTATTTTTGGATTTTTGTGAGCATTTGGGATGAAGCTCGGAAGGCATTTGAAATTATTTGTGGACCCTCCGGTTGAGATTTTTGTTCAACACGGCCATCATTGGGGTAAAAGGGGTTATTTCTTTTTTAAAGCTTGAACCTTGTCGACCCTATCAAATTGGCAATAGGGGATCGGGTTTTATAGATTTTATGTCTTTGTTAGTGAATTCTCATTGTTATAGATCTTGAATGGCTAATATTAATGCATTAAAACAAGTATATTGATCGCTGTAACCATATATTTGTTTGGTTGTTCGAACCCGGTCGACTCCTATTGATCCGCATAGAAGGATCAGGTTTGAACTTGAATTCACTTATTTGCCCGCGCAGCATCCCTTGACGTCACGTGTGTATCAATAACGCGCTCGTCGGGGCCCATGCGGGTTTATGATTGCATTTACCCCTTTGTGACCTATGTGTATACAAATTACGGTGCACGTGCAGGGGTATTTTTAGAATATTTTTAAACGTCTTTTATCCGCTTGCATAGATGTTGCGGATCCAGTGGTGGGGCGTAGCAGCTTGTGGATTGAATTGTTTGCTTCTTTATACAGGTAGATTATCGTGCACTATTTGTATGATTTATGCATGTAGATTGTAGTGCACTAACTAATCTTTTGCCTTTGGATATATGCGAATCGTAGCGTTGTCACCTGAATCTCACGAGATATTTCATTATTTTGATACAAACTTTGATGAGGACATATTCAGCGATTTCGACACGTGTGCCATCAGAGACGCCAAAGATCGACGGCCACGATCAGAAGTTTTATTTTGAGTCTTTTTATGTAGTAGTTTATTTTTTTTTTCAGTTTTACAATTTTACCCTTATGGGTGGTCATTTTGATATTGTAGCCCCGAGGGCATTTATGTCTTTTAGTTTTGATTCATTTTGGCCTATTTATAGAAGGCCTCATGCATTGTATGAGAGGATGAATTATTGATAATGAAATTTTTATGTTCTTGTTGATTTCTTAGTGAGTTCATGTTGATCTCTTAGTGAGTTCATGAGAGGAGAAACCCGAGGAGGGTAACTTATAATACCCGTCAATCTTTGGAAGAGTTTGAGATTCGCGGTTTTTACGATCTCTTTGTGAGTTCGTTAATTTTCTCTATCTTTCTCGTATATTCTTGTTCATCTCCTTTCTCCCCTCTTCATGCAACATTCTTCTTCTCCACCACAATCTCCCGCAAGCAACGACCAATAGTTGAAAGGAGCCAAACCTCTCACTAGCTTCGCCATCATTGGAGCCCCTACCCGCCGGCCGGCCATCTAGCCGCTGGCCTCCAACCCTCCACCCGCCGGCTCATCTTTCCCAAACCAAAGCATTTGAAATTCAAATTTCAAAGAGGCATTAATTGCTTTCTTAAATTAAGTCCAAGAAATTAGGAATGTTCCTTAAATGAATTTCAATTCAAATTTGAAATTCAAAAAGCTTTCCCAATACTATAACTTAATTTTGGAAACCCCTCTTTGAAATAAAATCTGAATTTTAATTCAGATTTTCTTTAATGCTTTAAATAATGTGTGGGCCCCACTTAATTAATCATAATTCCCCTCTTCCCTCTCTCTATTTGGCCAGCCCCCATTCATTGGGTTTTTCTCTCTCCAATCTAGCCATTAATCTTTAATTAATGTCTCCACTAATTTCCCTAGCAGCCGCCCCCCTCCACACTATATTTGGAATTATTTTGAATATCAAAACTTTAGATTCCCTCCCAAAATTCCTCAATCCCGCACACCTGTAGCAGAATTCCAGATTAGCCACATTAACTCCTCTCATCCGGAAATCTGAAATTGGATATTCTTGTGCCCCTTGCTCTAACCGGCCTCTTCCCCTCTTTAATTCCCTTTCCCGGGTATCTTCAAAATTGTTGATTTCGTGTTGACTGCAACTCTATTCCAGCAATTGTACATTGTTGTTTGGTACCCAGCACATGCCCAAATTGAAGTCCATAGCTTCCAACGTCAAACAACAGCAGGTCCAAGCTTTCCTGATTGTTTTATAGTGCTGTCCAAGATCTTCTCAAGCATTAAAACTGCTGACCAGCCGTCTTGGGGAGCTCTCCCACCACTGACCTGCTGCCCACAAGTCCAGGTTGCTTCATCAAGAGCCATCGACGAATACTACCGTCCATCCGAGTGGCCACGCTTGCACTGTTCATCAACTCCTCCCGCTCCGAATAGCTTTCCCGTGGACAGTATTGTAAGCTCCCTCTTCCTAATGGTGATCACATTAGTGTTGCTAATATCTTTCTTCTGTTAACCGCAAGAGAGCTTGAGTGAGGGAAACTAAAGGTGACTTTTCTAAATATTAACCTACGGATTATTGTTAAAGTGCATTCGTCATTACTCACATGTTTGTTATTGTTTTAAATTGTTGTGCCTAATGAGTTTGTAACAATGCCTAAGCAATTTTGCAACTGAGATTTCATTAAATCATTAATTGTGACTCGTTAATCTTCATATCGACTTGCTAACTCCGTTGTCTTATTATGTCTCCGTGCAATTTCGTATTGTTTCACATCAAACTCTCTTTTCTCATTCATCGAGAGATCATTCTTGAAATTCGTGACCGCTGCTTTGAAAAGAACTCCTTTTAGGATCATCAGTGTAGTAGACTTGTTATTTATGGTGTTTGTGGGTGCCAGAACTATTTTCTTTCTAAGTATAGGACCAAGAAGAAATTTTGGAACACCAGAAAGTTTAATTCGAATTTGTTCAAACATCTCTTCCATTCTACCAGGAGGTGTCTTTTTTCGTACATCGAGTTGTCTTCATACCCGACATATTTTGCAGCATCTCAATCACCGCTGTTGTAGGTGTTATTTGTACTTGTGTCCACAATAGTTCATTGTACTTACAATATAACTACTGTTGTTATCCACAAGTGTATTGTATCATCCGTCCTTGCTCACAAGGAATGATTATATTCACTATAATTCCCCAGACGTACTTGTAGAAAAACCTATTGTATTTGCATCATATCCACCTTTCACCAATCTCAGGTGGTCATTGATTGTACTTATTTGCGAGGACGAGTCTTCCACTATCAATTGTCAGTGTTGTCATCTCAATCTACAGGCAATATTGCTAGTGTTGGAGATTTCAATAATGCATGTAGGAGACACCCAAGCATTCTGCAACCATTCATCACTCTTGCAAGTACGATGCACCTGATCTCGTAGAGACTTGTAAAAATCCACTACATTCTTTGTTTGTACGCATTGAGGTCTTGTAGTGTGCCTGCTTGTACCTCGATGTTGGTTGCGAGGACGTTGCAATATCCTTCCTACAAGAGCTCGTGGGTGTTTGTATTTGTCGCATCTTAGGCACATTCATTTTTGTAAACACCGCACATCATTCCTCGTGTATACTAAGCTTGTCATCTTCATTCATTTGTATCACAACTGAGATGATCGTTACAAGTGAAGTTTGGATTTGTGAGGCTAGGTATAAATCCTTGCATATTTGTTTGAGTTTGATTTTAAGTTTAAAACATGGTTCATTGAGGTTCAAGTTTTCATCTTTAATTTCATTTGCAAGTCCAGTACGTGCGCAATATGTCATATCCATGTCCAAGTTCCACTTGATGTTGTACAGTTCGAGTTCAAGTGCTTGTTCAGAGTCTTCTGAAGTCTTTGTAAGTTTAATCGCATGTTCAAATTGATATTGAATTTGGCTCCAGTTTGATTTTATTTTACTTTGGTTTAACCTTTCATTCATCATTTAGATTTTGTTCAAGTTCAGGTCCTCAAGTCCACTGTTCATTTGAGTTCAAGTTCTTGTTCTTTTGAGTTCAAATCAGGTCCGAGTGCGATCGTATATTAACCCGAAATTTCGGCAACCTCCCGGCGTCTCCCCCATTTAGAGAAAAACTATGAAAAATTGGGCCTCCCGCCACGCTAGAGAGAAGCATGCACGATAGGTGCCCTCGGACAAGGACACCGCGGCCGTAAAATCTTTAAACCCATCACGCCAGAGAAAGGCGTGCATGGGTCTTCGGTACATGTTACAAGAAAAGCAGTTGTTTCCCCGCTGGTACAGAGTCGCGTACGGGTACTTAAAATTATCCTGACCACGCTAAGAAAATCGTGCACCAGGCCTACCTGCCTTGCCGTAGGTGTCGAACCGGGTTCCCTCCCACCACGCTAGAGAAAAACGGGCATGGGTGGTTTGCCGGCTCGACACGAACGCCGAGGATAGGATTTTGGGCTAAGGGTCGCTCACCTATCTCGTCGTAGGTGTCGCACCGAGTTCCCTCCCACCACGCTAGAGAAAAGCGTGCATGGGTGGTTTGCCGGCTCGATACACACATCGAGGTTAGGCAAGATATATATTTTTTAATTATAATTAATTATAAGTCATTATAATTAATTATAAATAATTAATATTAATTAATTTTTAATTTAAAAATATAATAATTAATCATAATTAATTAATATTAACTTTAATTAAGATTAATTATAATTAATTTAATAATTACAATTAATTAAAATTAACTATTCTTAATTAAAATAATCTTTAATTAAAATTAATTAATTAAGATTAATTTTAATAAAAACCATATCATCACTCTCCCTTTCCTCTCTCTATAGTTCAGCGGGTTCACTGGATTTGGCCGAAGAAGAGCACGTGAAAGAAAGAAATTTACCTTCACAGAGATTGAGCTCCCGCTGTTAGTTCCGATTAAATGTCGTAACTTCCGCTCCAACAGGCAGAGAACGTCGTCGAGGGTGCGAAGGAGTCGAACGGGCTAGGGTTTCGGGTATGTAGAATGCTCCCTCTCTCTCTCTCTCTCTCTCTCTCTCTCTCTCTCTCTCTCTCTCTCTCTCTCTCTCTCTCTCTCTCTCTCTCTCTCTCTCTCTCTCTCCCCGTGGATCAAAGAAAATGGGAGATGGAGGCTTCGGGTAGGAGAGATGGTCGTCGGGCAATGTTTAAAATTGCGTATTCGAGTATTGAGGCGTTATTCGTTCGTGAGGCGAGGCGTAAGCCTCAAGGCGTTTTGAGGCGTAAGCCTCAAAATCAAAAGATTGCGTAAACATAAAATGATAAAAATTTTATATACTAATGAGTGAATAATATGAAAGATAAAAAAAGCATAAGATATGAAGTGAAATCAAAATATCTCAATAATAAGACAACATGAAATATAGTTCAACTCAAAATTCTATCTTTTCCAAATCCCAATATTCTTTTCATTAATATATAATTCCAATTTCGAAAAATAAATAACAATGACATATCACATAAGAACTCATAAGTCATCAGCACTGTCATCACTAAGGGTTTCTTCATTTGAATCATCATTATGGTGAACTGCTCTCTCCCCTTCCTCCTCACCTATAGAGTCCAATGTCGGGCATTTACTTCAAGATTTATGTAAGTTTTAATATATATAGCGTGAGGCGTAAGCCTCAAGCCAGTGAGGCTAGGCGGGCCTTAACCAAGTTGAGGCGCAAGTCTCATAAAAAAACTCGAGACGTAAGCATCGAGGCGTTTTTTACTGGAATTGCGCAAAGGCGGGCCTCAAGGCGAGCCTCATATTGCACAATTTTAAACCATGGCGTCGGATATGAGGCTCTCGGTGGCTTTGTTGTCGGGAGCAGAGATTGGGTATGGATGAGAGGTAGAGATGGTTTGAGGCTTTGGAATCGGATGGGTGCTGCAGCTCGGCATGAGAGGAGTCTCGAGCTGGCTATGGGGAGTCGGAGTAGTTGGACGGCTTCGGCTAGTTTGTGTAGGATTGAATGACCGATCCCAAAGATTCCCTCTGCTTGTGTTTTATAACCGAGAAGGCGACGATGATCAAGGTGAGATGCAGCTTTTGCGGGAAGTGACGCGAACGGCGCCGAATCGACGTGATTTCGACAGGATTTTGAGGATCTGACATGTATGAGGTGTATACGTTGGATTTCTTCTTTCTTCCCTTTTTTTTTTTGTTCTTTGTACATAGGGTCAACATTAGTCTAATGGTTTTTCTCCTCAAAATCCCAATGTCTTCAATGAATAAAAGATTTATAAGGACTTACAAAATAAGCTAGTCACATTAATCATGTAGCAAAGATCCTCTTGATAGCATATTATAGCACAAAATGGGGTAAATGATTTGACGAATGTCAGGAAGAGTGTAAATTTTAACCGACCAACCATCCCTATTTTGTTACACGCATGTTTTCGCATCAAAAGTAGATATGGAAACAACAACAATAAAGTGCTCATGTAGACATGCAACTAATCATCAAATTATTTTCTGGTATGAAACACATTATTATTGATCAACTAGAAGAAAACATAAGAATTTGTAAGATGATTCATCTAGGTTTTGATGGCAAGAATCATTACTATCATTCAGCCATGTTAAGTTTTAGTAAATAGCAGCTTATCTAAATCTATTAATAAGTGATCTTTGAAGATATTTAAAATTCTCAACTATTTGAAGAGAAAATATTCAAGAATGGTTAAATTCTTCTTAACCACTGGTACTTAATTGTGATAAAAGGCATTCTTATAAACTACGATGAAGTTAAACAAAAAAATTAAAAATGGACATGTGGGTTCTAATAGGATGGGTTATGAGAAGATTCAAGGTAGATTTGGAGGAGGAGAAAGAAATGAGATGCTCAAACATATACTTAATTTTGTAGGAACACATCCTACTGCAATGAAAAACACATAACTTTCAGAAATGAACATTAAATCTCTTTCAACAGTATAGCTGCTAAATCAAAGAAACACTAATGTTTATAAAAGGAAAAATTTATTTTTGCAAATTTTATAAGATGATTCTAAAAAAAATATGACCATGATATATAATGTAATAGTTAAGTATTATAAATATAAGAAACAAGGTTGTGAAAATCGAACCGGACAAAGAACTGGAGGAAGAGGAGGTTCACGGTTCGACGGTTTGACCCCGTCAAATTGAATGATGTAATAAATACTAATTTTATTTAAACAAAACATAATCAAATTATATCAATGAAATCACTTCTCCCTCCTCCGTTGGAGTTGATCATGCTAATTCATTTAGAAGTGAATGATATGAATCAAAGAAAAGAAAAGGAGTTGCCAATAGTTCTTTAGAGAAGTCTTTTAACATGCAGATGCAAGAGCAAATTGATGGTGAAATTGCAAAGATGTTTTTTTCGAAGCGACTTCCTCTCAACCATGCAAGGAATCCTTATTATAAAAATGAATTTACTTTTGTAATGTAATAACAACCTAGCATGTTATGTTTCTACCTGAATACAATTCAATAAGATCACAATTATTGGAGAGGGAAAGAGCAAATATTGAGATAATGCTTGAACCAACGAAAAGAGCGTGGAAAGAAAAATGTGTCAGTTTGATGTGTGACGTTTGAACTTATCTTCAAAGAAGATCACTCAACAATTTCATAGTTATTACAGAGAATTACCCAATGTTTATTAAAGCTGTGAACTATAAAGGAGAATACAATGATTATTTTATTTCCAATTTTATTAAAGAGGTGATAGTAATGATTAGACCTTCAAATGTTAATACACTAGTGTATATATTCTCATTTCTTCTGGACTACATGTGTTGTGCACACTTTAAATCTTGCCCTAAAAAATATTTGTACAGCTAAAAATACAGAGACAAATGAAATCATCTATATTGAATGTTATTGAATAACAGTGATTGCAGGTGATGTTCTGATAAGAAATTTCATTATGAATCACTCAATAAGACTTTCAATCTTTAATAATTTCTCACATTTGAGAATGCTAGCTTTTGCATAAACTCGTTTTGTCTCAGTAATAATCATGTTGAGAAGGTTCAAACAAATAAAAAAAATGCTCTTCAATCTATGATGATTAGTGAGAAGTGGTCTTGCTATCGAGAATATGATGTTGGGAATGCAAGACATGTGAAAGAAAATGTCTTAGATGATTTGTAGTGGGATGATATAGATTATATTTTAGCTTTTATTGATCAAATTTAAGATATGTTGAGATAGACTGACACAGATAAATCATGCCTACATTTGATTTATGAGATATGAGACTCTATGTTAGCAAAAATGAAAGAAATTATATACATACATGAATGAAAGACACATGATGAAAACTTAAAATTTTGAAGTGTTGTCTATACTATTCTTAAGGATAGGTGGAGCAAAAGCAACACATCTCTTCATTGTTTGACTCATTCATTAAATCTAAAATAAATTTGAATATATTTTTTAAACTAGTTTTTAATTAGTTGGTTAATGAATAAATAATTTTATATTCTTTGTATTATTTGAATGTATTCAAGTAAAAAATAGATTCAAAAATACCCTCAACTTGTCTCACCACAAAAGATTTAGAAGTTTCAAATATAAGAAAGACATATTTGAAATGATATTTCCTAGATGAGGAGAGAAGAAAGTTTAATATAGAAATTACAAAGTTCTTTGGATATTTAGAGGTTTTTGGTGATTAAGAATCTTTGGTTGATAGATGGAGAATGGCTCCAAAGATGTAATGGTTGGAGCTCCAGCACCGCTTCTTCAAACAAGAACAATAAAACTTCTTGGTCAAGATTCATCCTCCTCTTGCCGTGAGAGAAATTGGAGCACATACTCATTTATTCAATCGATGAAGAGGACTAAAATTACTCCACAGCATGCTGAAAATTTAATTTATGTACATACAAATCTCCGTCCTCTGTTAAGGAAGACCCCACTTTATATGAAAAGTGATAACAAGATGTGGGATGTTGCTATAAATGAGTTCGAGTCCCTAGATGATATGGGAATATTGGAGATTGTAAATCTTTCTATTAATGAACCAGAGTTAGAAGCAATGATATTCAATGATAATAATATTGAAGGCCAAAGATAAACATCTGAAGCTAATTCTATCATTCCCTTTACTGAGTAGTTGAAGCTTGATGTTGTACTAAATGATATTTTTATGGTTGTACTAGACATTTTGTACTAAGCATTTTATGTTATAAGTTAAACAAGTTATCATGACATTAATTTATTATTGTTTGTCATTTCTAATATTATGTTTCCTTATTTCTATATATTATATCAAGAAAATTATTATGTCGTGTCCACACCGCACCCGTGTCTTATATTTAAAAAAAATGTAGTGTCCCGTGTCCATGTCCATGCATCATAGCCTTTATCCCACTACATGGGGTTGGCTACATGAATCATTTTTCTCCATTATATTCTATTAAGTGTACAAAAATCAAATAAAATTTTATTTTTAATTCTTTCTAATCAAATCTTTTTAAGTCCACATATACATTTTCTTAACATGGGTCAAATTCGATACATCTACTCTCGTAACTAGGTCATTGGGAGATTGACATTTTATGTGACTAAACCATCTAAGATGACTCTCTTAACTTATTTGTCACTAGAGCTACTCCAACCTTATCACGCATATACTCATTTCGCATCTTGTATCTAAATGTAAAGCCACTCATCCACCTGAGCATCCTCATCTCTACAGCACTTAACTTAATTTTTAGCTTATCTATCAATGGTAACATTTTGTGTCATAAAGCATTATAGGTCTCACCAACATCTTATAGAATTTTCCCTTAAGTTTAAGGGACACTTTTTGATAGAAGAGAAAAAAAAAAAAGAATATAATAATTAAAGTTTAATATAGATAGATTTAAAAATATGAAGTTAAATAGCTTCGAAAAGGATTTACAAAGATTAAATAGATCTATCTAAGATATATGCCAAAGATTTAAAGAGTTGTTAGAAAAAATAGAAATAATTTGATTAATAAATCTTTTTAAAAAAATTCAAGGACTAAAGAATTCTTGCCAATTGGAGGAGCATTTTGGACCCTATCTTCCAGAACATAGAAATATTAAGGATTGTGATAATTATAGAAGAAATAAAATTATGAGTTAAAAAATGAAAGAAAGAGGGTAATGAAACATGGGCTTGAAAAAGCTGTATTGATGTTAAATGTTCAATTTGGTTTTATGTCAGGAATATCAAAAATAAATTATTTTTGTTCTAAGGAAATAAAATAATTAATATAAAAAAATCAAAGCAATAAAGGATCTCATGTGTTGTTAATTGATCATAAGAAGGTACAAGTGCATTACGAAATATTTAGATTTGGTGGGTATTAAGTTGCAAAGTAGTGCATCAGAACTTCAAAAGTATGTCAAAGTTATATGAAACGATAGTGATAAGCATTCAAAGCTTAATATGGTTTATGGAGGTCAGCTTTATTATTATCATTAAACCATGAAAGGAAAATGTCATTATGATGCTTCTTCCAATCAATTAATAAGTGACCTTTAAGAAATTAATAAGATTTTCGGAAAATTTCTCAATAACAGAGATTATATTCGGAATTGAGTTCTTATCACAATCCACACATGATTAAGTAAATCAAATCAAAAGACATGAAATGACACAATCTAAAAAAATAATTGCTGCGATAAGGAATTGTTAGAAGAATACTTGCCATGTGTAGTACTTATTCTATGATACGCAGTATCAAGAATTTGGAGCAACTCCTTCGTACAGAACTCAGAATTCTGACTGCACGGAAAGTCCTTTGGAGCAGATAGCTCTGTGGCATCATTCTCCTGTGCAGCACCGTGGTGTTTGTGCCCAAATGAAGTAGAATTACTCATGTCAATTTGACTTCTCTCCCATATTCCTTGGCCGTGAATATTGTACAAAATCCTTATGGCAACAATTAATATTGCCATCACATAAGCCCGAGTAGGAAGTGCATAATTACAACTAGACAACCATAACTCAGATGGAAGAGACCATTCATACAGACGACATGCCTGAGGAAGGATCTTAGCCACAGGCAAAGAAAGTGATTTGAGATAACGCTGAGCAATAGCATAAAAGTTCACTGAAGGGGTTCTAAGGCCAATACTCTGAGCAATAGAGGCACCAGTCGCTTCTAATAACGACGCACTGATAACTCCAGTGGGCCTGAACAACTGTCTTGAACTAAATGGGCAAAATTTAAAAGGTCCAAGGTGCTTTTCCAGCTCAACAAATGCAGAGAGGTATGGAAGTTTTGCCTCTAATACCCATTTATATATATCTGTAGGTAGTACTGCCTCTCGTGCAAGATGACAGGATAGAAAAGAAATGGCCAATGTAGAATATATAGGTATCATCCTTCTCAAGGAGTGGAGAGAAGCATGTATGACTTTCTGTTCGAAACTAGGTCGGAAATTCTCTCGAGTTTCCTGTTTCTCTGCAGTCAAGAGTATAGTAAGTCACAGGAAACTAAGTGTGAATGCTGCAGCTTACATATGTTATGACAAATAGCAGCATCAACAATATAATCAATAACAAGCTATTGAACCTTACAAATCAACCTTAAAAACGTCTAAAGATAAAGTCACAGGATGAGATTTTGCATTCCTCAATCAATCAACGAAAACAGTATATCACGGTGAACTTTTAGTCATTACTATTGTCACTAGAAACAAATTCAGCTTAACTGTCTAAAGACTCCACTCTCTACCCTCAGAAGGTGCATTGGGCTCTAAATTTTCAAATGGAAACTCTTTTGTGAAACTTCAAGGGAACTAATACAAAGGAACATCAGAAGTGCAATTCCACCAATGACACATTACAAGTCAAATAACTCACTTTACATGTCATTTAAAATTGCAGGATAAACAGTTTGATATATAAAATAGAAAATCAATGAATTCCAAAAAGGATTGGTAGATATGTCTAGATATACACAGATGGCAAATAAAAGCATTTCATTGATCTCGCAGTATATCAAATAATTTATTGTTTTTGGCTTCTTTAAAGGAGCATTCTATAAACAATGCAGGCATGTGGGACCTACAAATATCTTGAGGAATGTACCAGGATTCTTCTGTTTTGTCTTTACATGGGAATGCTTGCCCAAAAAAGTAAAAGAGAAAAACAACACCATACCCATACATCACTCGCTCCCATTTATGTGTACAATGTCTAGCCCTAGAGCACTCCCAATTGCTACTCTACCTCCCCCTCTCACACGGTCACACCTCCCTTGTCAATGTACTTTCCAAGAAATCTGAAGACGCCCGTTGTTGCTCGCCTCCCAATTCCAATGCTTCTACCTCTTGCACTTGCATCTTCCAAAACTCCCAAGTCCCACACAAATCAACGCTCTCTCAACATGTCTCCCTCTCCAGTAAGCTCACATTTCAATGTGCTCTCCTACTCCGACAAAAAAAAACTCCCTCACCTTATTCAGCTGATACCACCATGCATCTCTCTCTGGCTTTTGTGTCAATTCATGCTTTAACCATGTTAATCTCATCATAATTCTGATATTGATTATTTATCAACTCATTCAATTGTTGTTGAAAAGTATTTAAAATCTCATCCATTTAATGGTCTTCTACATTACCCTAACAATCAGCATGAAATTAATTTGCATTAAGTTTACTTATCTTGTGTGGGCTCCGAAAATTCGGCCCCGGCCTCCCCACTCTTTCTTTTCTTCTTTATTCGGCGAGGGAGTTTTAACGAACTAAGTTCCGGGGTAAATTTTGGAAGGCAGATGGGTTTGTAGATAAGACACTACCCAGAGATTTCGCCCTCATTTTGTGAGGACTTTATGATCTGAGTTCTGGTTTCATATAGGCGCAAGCCCCTATAGTTAATTACCCCTCCTGATCACGAGAGAGAACTTTCGATTAAGGCTAGTCATCGATCAGATACGTATGGAATACGTGTTATCTGGCATATAGTAGCAGCATAGGTTTGGGTATAGTTGGAGAATTTGGGAATTTAGAAAGTTTGAATGTTTGGAAGTTTGATATTTAAAATAGAAATTTCATCATCGTTCACTTAAAGCGGATGGTGGGGGAATGGATGATGGACCCGATCAAGATCCCATGGTTCCGTCGTCCCGGACCATCGTGGTCCCTAGTCTACTTAGCCAGAGGAGGTAGTCGACCCAACCTGACAGAAGGATCCTTGTCGGCAACCATGGGTTACTTCGTCCAAGGGGACCTTGTAGATCGGGGGTGAATATTTGTCTATGGGGACAAATTTGAATCCTCCGTAGCTTACAGAGGGCTTTGTGCCCTATCAATCATATCCTATTGATTCATATCTCAAGGATTTGATGCCAATAAGGAACGTAATGGCTCTGGCCATAACCGGTATTTCATGGTGCCATTTGGCGGCAAAACCACTTAGTTCAGAGGGCCCCGGGTCGTAACCGTTTATCCTGCGGTGCCATTTGGCGGCGAACCGCCGGTTAGAGGACACGTACCACGTCCTAACTGACAAGAGATTGTTTGAGACTGGATCCTAGTGATATTTTCGACTAGGCATTTGGCTCTTTGTGAGAAGAAGTAGTTTTCATTTTGTCCACCTCGGCAAACTGTTGCGGTGGATGGATGGGTTTTGCTTTAGTGTTTGATGGATTTATTTCAATTTTAAATATCTGGATTTTAAGATTTGTGAAATTTTGGATTTTTGGGTGGAGCTTGGAGGACATTTGAATATTTAGGAGTAATTTGAAAATGTTTGTGAACCCCTCCAGTTGAGATTAACGTTCAACACGGCCATCATCGGGTTGACCTAAATGTCACTTGAAAAATATTTGAATTTTGTAGAAGTTTAAGGGCATTTTGAAATATTTTGTAAACCCCTCCGGTTAAGATTAGCGTTCAACACGGCCATCATCGGAGTGTTTGGGGTCATTTCCCTTTATTTGATTGGACCTTGTCGACTCTGTCTGGCTGTCGACAGAGGATCGGGTTTCGTAGGCTTTATGCCCTTATTAGTGAATTCATATTGTTGTAGGCCTTGAAGGCCGAATATGAATGCACAAAATAAATATTCCGGTCAACTCAGTAACCGCATATTTATTCGATATCTTGAACCCTGTCTACTCCTATTTCTCTATTTAGGAGGATCGGGTTTCGTATGCTTGGTGCCTTTTGTTAGTGAATTCTTTTGGTTTTAGGTCTTGAAGGCCTAAAATGAATGTATAAATATTAATACACCGATCGCCACAACCGTGTATTTGTTTAATGGTTCGAATCTTGTCTACTTCTATTGATCCATATAGAAGGATCGGATTCGAACTTGAATTCACTTGTTGACCCGCGCAGCATCCCTAGGCGTCACGTGTGTACCAATAACACGCTTGTCTGGGCCCATGCGGGTGTTTGATTTGTATACCCCTTTAGTGTACCTATGTGCATACAATTTATAGTGCACGTGCAGGGGTACTTTGAAATATTTGTAGTTGTGCGTATAACTATCACTTGGATGCACACAACTTTTCGTTTAAGAACTTATACACGCCTTCTGTCCGCTAATACGAGTGTTGCAGATCCGGTGGCGTTGTTATTTGGATGCCATGAGGCATTTCCTCATCTTGACATTGACTCCCCTTTCTCAATCACCGGGGATGGATTTCTTTTGGACTTTGGAATCCACTGTTTTGAGGAGAACTCCTTTTGAGATCGTCAGTGTAGTAGACTTGTCATTTCTGATATTTGTGGATAGTAGAAATGTTTTCTTCTCAAGTATAGAATTGAGAAGAGACTTTGGAACATCCCTTTTTTTCTGTCAGGGGGTATTCTTTTTCGTACATAGAGTCGCCCTCGTACTCGGCGTACTTAAAGATCTTAATCACCATTGTCGTAGGTGATATACATACTTGTGCCCACAGTGGTTCGTTGTGCTTACGATATACACACTGTTGTTATCCACAAGTAGATTGTGTTTGCTTGCAGGGACCCATTGTATCCACTACGATCTCTTGTAGATATCCATAGGGGAGCCGTTGTTGCCTGCATCATATCCACATTTCACCAATCTCAGGTGGGTTTGATTGTACTTGTTTGACCTCGTAGGGATCATCGTAGGAGATGTACTTGTGTCCACAGTGGTTCGTTGTACATACGACATACACACTGTTGTTATCCACAAGCGACTTGTATATATTTGCGGGGACCCGTTGTATTCACTACGAGCTCCTAGGAGCATTCATAGGGGAGTCCTTTACATCAGTATCATATCCATCTTTTCATACACCAGGCTACCCCTATACCCGATGTACTTGAAGATCTTGATCACCACTGTCGTAGGTGATATCAGCACTTGTGCCCATAGTGGTTCATTGTACTTTCAATACACTGTTGTTATCCACAAGTATCCATTTGCAGAGGACCACTGCATCTACTACAACCTCCTGAAAATGTTTGTAGAGGACAAATTGTTTTTGCATCATATCCATCCTTTCACCAATCTCGGATGTTTTGATGTGCTTGTGTGTATTTGCAGGGGACCGTTGTATTTTCTACGACCTCCTGGAAGTGTTTTGTAGAAGAGCCGTTATTCTTGCATCCTTCCCACCTTTCACCAATCTCAAGTGGGTCTTGATGTTTGCATTTGTTTGTAGGGACGGGTCTTCTGCTATCAAATCACAGTATTGCCTTCTTCAATCAACAGGCATTGTAGGGATTGTCGCAGGAGATTCCAATAGTGCATGTAGAAGGGACACCCATGCATTTAACTCTTGCAGGTACGATGCACCCGATCTTGTAGAGACTGTTGTAAGAGTCTGCTACATTCTTTACTTGTATGCATTGAGATCTTATAGTTTGAGTTTGCTCGTATCTTGATTCGTCGTATGTCTTGTAGGAGAGCGGGGCACTCATTTACAATCAAATAATATTGATTGTGCAAAGTGTGTATTTGCTTTGGATTCTTCAAATGCACCTTCTTTGTTAGCTCGTTGTATGTTGGATTCTCTTGTCGCTCGTAGATGAGCCTCATTGCATGTGACAAGCCCTTTGTTGTTCGAATTTATTTTGGGTCTAGGTGTTCAAGTAGAGTTTGCATTTACAAGTTATGGCAAAAATCCTTGCATATTCGTTTGAGTGCACTGAGGGCTTAATTCAAATCAAGTTTGAATTCATAGTACAAGTTCAAATTGATTGTCCAGGGTCCTCTGAAGTTCTTTACAAGTTCAATTACATCTGAAAGTTCTCCACCACGAGTTCCCTGTTTGTTTGTTTGTATTGTTTGAATGTATTGGATTCTTATTTGACATTTGAATCTTGATTATGCATTTTAGGACTTAGGTTCCACTTCTTATAGTTCAATTCAGGTCCAAGTCCCTTTTTATTCATACAAGTCCTCTGCACATTGGTTCAAGTTCTGTACATTTCTGTTCAAGTACAGGTCCTATGTATTGTTGTGCAAATGAGATCTTCTTATTGTTCAGGCTTTGTGTACTTCAGTGAAAATTTCGGCAGCACCCCGACATATCCCACATTTGGGGGAAAATAGGGGAGCTGGGCCTTCCCACCACGCTACTAGAGCGTGTATGGTAGGTGTCCTTGGACACCGCGGCCGTACAAAATTTCATCCCACCACACTACAAGAGCGTGTATGGAGCCTTCAACAGTACCCGTACCAGAACAGCAATGACTCTCCCCACCACGCTACAAGAGCGTATATAGGGCTCACCCACCTCGCCGTATGCTTCGCACCGGGCTCCCTCCTACCGTGCTACAAGAGCGCGTATATGTGGTTCCCCGGTCCGCTGCAAACGTCGAGAATGGGATTTTGGAACATTATACCTTTCGTAGCAGTGTCGTCGGTGTCGGTGTCGAGGTCGAGGATCGTCCCCACCACGCTACAAGAGCGTGTATAGGGCTTACCCGCCTCGTCGTATGCTTCGCACCGGGCTCCCTCCCACCGTGCTACAAGAGTGCGTATAGGTGGTTCTCCGGTCCGCCGCAAACGACGAGAACGGTATTAGAGTTAGAAATGCATACCTTAGGGCCCGACAGAGAGGAGTCGTCGACGACTGTCGGCTCGTGGATCGAGGTAAGAGGAGCAATTTTTTTATTTTTATATTTATTTAATTATAATTATTCATAATTAATTATATTTATTTATAATTAATTAAACTAATTAATTACATTTAGTAAAATTAATTAAAAATAATTAATTATAATTCAATTTAATTAATTATAATTAATTCATATTAATTAACTTTAATAAATGGTGATTAATTAATAATAATTAAAAAATTATTAATTAAAATTAATTTCAATTAAATTTATTTATAATTAATTAAAAAAAGATTAATTAATTATAATCATTTAATTAAAATTAAATATAATTAATAATAATAAATATAATTAATTATAATTAAAAAAAAAAACATCTCTCCCTCACTCTCTCTGTTTCGTTCGGGAGTTTTACGGGATTTGGCCGGAGAAGAGCCCGAAAGGTAGAAAGTTACCTTCACACCGGCGAGCTCCCTGTTGCTGCTTCCGATCAAATGCAGTAACTTCCGGTCCTTCAGGAAAGGGAAGTCGTCGAAGGAATGAAGCCGCATAGCAACGAAGGAGTTGGGGGAGGAGCGTGCGAAAGGTAGACAGTTATCTTCACAGCCGGCGAGCCCCCGTTCAGGCTTCTGATTAAAATGTGTAACCTCCGATCCGATAGCAAGGGAAAGTCGTCGAGAGAAGCAAAGTCGAACATTCACGAAGGAGCCGAACAGGAGAAAGTTATCTTCTCAGCGATCGAGCTCTGCTCGTTGCTTCCTATCAAATGTCGTAGCTTCCGATTCAAAATGTCGTAACCTCCAATTCAACAGGAAGGGAGAATCGTCACCAGAGGAGCGAAATCGAACAACGATGGAGAAGAACGCTCGCACGAGGGAAAAAGAAGAAGAGCCTCGTGCATCTCATTTCATTCGGCTTTAACGACGTGAGGTAGGGCCGGCTCCGTAGAGAACATCGTGGGAGATGCGACATTGGTCGTGCGAAGACATACGAATCACGATATCAAGGATTCGAACGGGATTTCCGCAGTCGTGCAAGTCGGCACCGGACAGGTACGTAAAGAAAATATTCTCTCTTTTTTTTTTATTAGATATACAGGTCAACATCTTGATAAAATGTCATTTTTGCTAATTAAATGATATAACCAGGCCAACATTACTTAATTGTTAATTTTAGCATGCCATTGATCATGTATAAGAATACCACCACATGAATGGTTGATATTCTTGAAAAAAATTTAGATAAGTTTGATGACATAATATGTGATGTCACTTCAGAAGACAACCCCATACATGTAGCTAAACAAAATCCTAGGCTCCTAGCATTAGTGTATATGATCAATACCGCATGTATCATCAACACAAAATAACTAGTACAATTCATCAAGGTTCACAGCAATGTCATGATAATGAATATTAATATTACCCATAAGTTAAGATGGCTATAAGTACATTTCATGGAATGCAAGATCAGATTGTCCTTTATTAATTGGATAACTTGAAAATTTCTTTAATTTGCATAAAATGTGTGTTGTATAATATTCTAGAATATTTAAAATAAATTTAGTAGAACATACAAAAATGATTTTGAAAGAAAATTGAAAAGTGATATTATGCTTTTAAATAAAGAACTTACTACTTCAATTGAAATGAAATATATGCTTAAACAAAAACACCTACAAAACCTAAAATTGTAAGTAATTATTGAACTCAATAACTTTAAACAACAAAAAAAAAAAGTGGTTGATTACTTTTATAAGTTTGAAGATATCAGTATATGGATTTATTGGTCTAAAGAACCATGAATTAGCATTTATACATTCATTAGTGAACTTACATTTGATATTAACCATGTAGTGAAAAATAATTCTCCCAAAACATTCATAGATAACAAAATATATTTCAATAACCTTCTTTCTAAGAATATTACATAATTCTATTATAATAAAAGATGTCACCATCTTCATATAGTTCATCACCAGCAGATAAATATCTTACTAAACCAACATAACACCAGCCCAATCTAAAATCATTTCTACGGTAATAATTGATTCACAAACTAAGCTACTAGGAAAAAATCTATTAAAAAACTATGTTCTCAAAAACTGTTCCAATCAAAGATTTTGAATATTATGAACTTGTCATTGATAATTATAAGCCAGAATTAAAAGAGTACTAATGCATTCAATACTTCATGCTCATGTTTTAAGATACTTTTATTTTATGTTATTTTATTATAATTTTTTAGTTATTTTTTGTTTACTCAATGATGGAAGGCAACCGATGAACATTTGTGGTTTGGGTGTTCTTTGGACATGTTATTCCTTAGATATGCTAGCTTCTTTGGGTGCTTTGTGTTTGGGCTGATTTGGGTTTGATGGGGGGAGGGGGCGGATGGTCTGCTGTTTGCTTCGTGTTGTTCGGTTTCTGTGGCTTTCCCGATTCTTTTGGCCTGGTTGTTCGGGTCCTGTTTTTGTTGCCTGGCTTTCCCGATTTTCCTAGCTGTGGTGGTTCGGATTATGGGCTTCAACAGTGCCTTAAATACTGCCTTTTTTCCTTTTTTGGTTGGTTGTATAGGCGACTGTGGCTGACTGTTGGCCTCCTTTTCTTTCCTATTTAAGGAGGTGTTTTGGGCTGCTATAGAGACAGGTTTTGGATGTGAAAAGAAATTTAAACATGAGGGTTTCTTCTCTAGCTTGAGAGCTACTTCTTCTCTACTTATTTCTACTTCCAAGTCTTCTATCTAATTCTTCTCTCCACAAATTTCCACCCCATTGTATCCTTCTTCTAAAAGTGTGAATGATGTTGGTTGGTCTGTTTTGTTGGTATTTGCCAGAGGAGTTTTGGCGGGCGTTGGATCAAAATTGTTGTGATGGACCACTGGTTTGCATGCCCTTGAGCATTATATTTACCTAATTATCGTTACATATGAGGTGATTACTAGTTGATTGTTCTGAGGGTATTTTCATTTATTTTTTGTTTTAAAATATAAAAAAATAATAATTTCAATTTATTTCATGTTTATTTGGTGATTTGCTTACTAAGTTTTGCATTGAGACGTGTCCTATTTTCTTTTGTGTTCTCCATTGGATTTAAATCTTTCTAGTTCTCATCAATTTTACATCAGAGCCTAGGTTAGTGTGTGTCTTCCCTTTTAAAAATCAAATGAATAATCAAAACAATCAAGGGAATTGACAACAAATGATGCAACAAATAGCTAACCTACAACAACAATTGGACACTATGGCTAACACTTTGACTACCATAAATATGAACAATGCACAAAACACCGAAAGTGAAGATGAAGCTCCTAAAAATCAAAATAAGAAAAATAGACAATGGGATCATGGAATTAAAATTGATGCAAACGAATTTGAAGGTAAGCTGCAACCTGAACAATTTCTTAAATGGGTAGAAAAAAATGGACCAATTTTTTGAATGGAAAGAAATTCCTGAAAACAAGAAAGTTAGTTTTGCTAGTTTAAAATTGACGGTCATGCTCTAACGTGGTGGAAAAACCTTCAAAATAATAGGGTAAGGAGAGGGAAAGAAAAAATTCAAACTTTGGAAAGAATGAAAGAAAAAATGCGGGAAAATTTCTTTCCTTCTGACCATTCCCAAACTCTGTTTCTAGATTACAATAATATTCGTCGAGGAATCAATCCATAGAAGAATACATTGAAAATTTCTACAAACTACAATCAAGAAATGACTTGAATGAATCTGAAGTACGAACCATAACTCGATACATCAATGGATTAAAGTGGTCTATTCAAGATCACTTGAATTTACATCACGTAATTAAACTCGATGAAGCTTATTGAATGGCGCTAAAGATTGAAAAACAACAACAAAGAGGCAATAATAAAGCAATTGAATCAACTAAGTTTCGACAATCTAGTGGGATTAGAATCAAATCTTCACAAACCTCCATTGGAGCATCTTCTTCAAATCCAAATCTGCGAACAAAACCTAATGAAGCTCAAATCGTTGATAAAGGGTGTAATAGGACCAAAGCAAATTGGACCATGTTACAAATGTGATTTATATGGACACCTTTCGACAACTTGTAGAAAGAATAACCCTCCTAGGACCAATTATATTGAGAAAGATGATAACTTAGAAAATGAGGAGGAAGTTGAATCTAAACCAGAAAATGAGATCGAGTTAGAACGGATTGATGTTGAAGGTGACCAAGGGGACCAATATTTAGTTATTCAAAGGGTCTTAACTACCAAAGTTGACACCATGGACAAATGGCTTAGGCAAAATATCTTCTGAACCACTTGCACTGTAAAACTCTGCACCCTTATGATTGATAGTGGTAGCTCCGAAAACTTTGTATAACAACTTATGGTAGACAAACTTAAGCTAAAACCCAAACCACTTGCTAAACCCTACAAGATATCCTAGTTTAAAGGAGGAGAGGTCCCTGGCACACAACAATGCACTGTTAACCTCTCAATTGGAAACTCCTATAGAGATCAAGTAGGGTGTGACATCATGCCCCTCAAAGTATGTCATATCTTACTTGGTCGTCCCTGACAATTTGATCACAAGACAATTCAAAATGGGTAAGAGAATACTTACAGCCTCACTCAAAACAACCAAGAATTCACCTTGTACCCCCAGAAGAATATTCCTGACTCTCCTGCCAAAACTATCTAATTGAAAACAAAATTAACCACTTCTGAATTACTTCTCAACACAAATGAGCTAAAAAATTTTTAGATGGTCTATTTGGTGTTATGAAAAGAATCTGAGCAAACTTTTGAAATTCTCATGACAATACAACCATTGATTAAAGAATATTCTGATATAACTCCTGATGAGTTACCAAAATCATTGACACCCATGAGAGATATTCAACACCACATCGACCTAATTCCTGGATCAGCTTTACCCAATCTCCCTCACTATCGGATGAGTCCTATTGACACGAGGAATTACATAAACAGGGGACTGAACTTTTGGATAAAGGTTTGATCAAGGAAAATATAAGTTCATATGCTGTCCCAGCCTTGCTTACACCCAAAAAAAGACAGAACCTGGCAGATGTGTGTAGACAGTCGAGCCATAAATAAGATAATTATCAAATATAGTTTTCCCATCCCCAAATTGGATGATATGCTAGACATGCTTAGTGGTGCAAAAGTCTTTTCCAAAATTGATTTGCAAAGTAGATATAATCAAATAAGGATTCGACCTGGTGATGAGTGGAAGACAACTTTCAAAACGAAAGAAGGTCTGGTGATGAGTGAAAGACAGCTTTCAAAATGAAAGGTTTGTATGAATGGTTAATCATGCCTTTTGGATTGTTAAATGCCCCTGGCACGTTTATAAGGACTATGAATCAAATTTTACTACCTTTCATTGGAAAATTTGTGGTAGTCTATTTTGACGACAACCTGATTTACAATAAACACCCTAATGAACATCTTGAACATGTGAAACAAGTCCCACAAACCTTAAGAGAGCAAAATTTGAACATCAATTTAAAAAAGTGTTCTTTTGTAACGCAAAGTATAACTTTTTCTTGGATTCATTGTCTCTGCTGATGGTATTAAGGTAGATCCTGTCAAAATTAAAGCTATCCAAAGCTGACCAACCCCGAAGAATATCAATGAAGTTAGAGGATTTCATGGTTTAGCATCCTTTTATCGTAGGTTTGTGAAAAACTTGAGTACTTTAATTGCACTTATCACTAACTGTCTAAAAAAAGGAATTTGTAAATGGACACCTGAAGCTGAACAAGCCTTTCAACTGATTAAAACAAAAATGAGTCAAGCACTCATTCTTAGCTTACCAGATTTGATAAAATCTTTAAAGTGGACTGCGATGCATCCCATATTGGCATAGGATCTGTACTTAGTTAAGAAGGTAGACCCATCGCTTACTTTGGTGAAAATTTAAATGATTCTCGATCACAATATTCAACATATGATGTGGAATTCTATGCAATTGTCCAGGCGCTGAAATTTTGGAGATGTTACATTATTCAAAGGGAATTTGTGTTAAACATTGATCACGAAGCACTCAGATTTTTAGGATCTCAAAAGAACTTAAGTAAAAGACATGTCAAATGGACATCTTTCCTACAAGAATACTCTTTTCATCTAAAACACAAGGCTGGAGTGGTGAATAAAGTTGACGATGCTAAGTAGACGAGCTCATCTATTGGTAACCCTTTACCCAAACATAACTTCATTAGATTCCTTAAAAGAAAATTATGCCACTGATCCATATTTTAAAGATATTTGGGAATCATGTTGCACTTCGGGAACTGATCTTTATGCACAATTTATCATTCAACAAAGATTTTTGTTTAAAGGAACTAGACTCTGTATCACCCAAAGCTCACTATGATAACAACTTGTTTAAGAACTTCACAGTGGAGTATTAGGGGGGACATTTTGACCAAGGAAAAAATATTGCTTTAGTTGAAGAAAAATATAATTGGCCTCACATGAAAAAACAAATCATCAAATTTGTAAAACGATGTAAAATTTGTCAATCTTTCAAGGGAAAATTCAAAACAATGGTTTATGTATCCTCTTCCAATTCTGAATAAACCTTGGGAGGATATCTCCATGGACTTCATTTTAGGATTGCATGTTACTGCTCGAAAATTTGACTCTGTGTTTGATGTTGTAGATTACTTTAGCAAAATGAGGCATTACATTCCTTGTAAAAAAACCTCTAATGCTTCACATGTTGCTGATCTATTTTTTACACAAATTGTGAGACTCCATGGCATACCCAAAACTTTCACCTCCGATAGGGATGCTAGGATTTTAAGCCATTTTTAGAGAACACTTTGGTCAAAGTTAGGGACTACTCTCCAATTCAATAGTACATATCACCTACAAACAGATGGGCAAACTGAAATTGTCAACAGAAGTTTAGGAAACTTGCTTAGATGTCTTGTTGGTGAGAAACCTTCTCAATGAGATTTGATTTTACCCCAAGCCGAATTTGCTTATAACAATTCTATTAACCGATCTACTGGAAATACCCCTTTTGAAATCCTTTATGGCCAGCCTATTTCTCATATTTTAGACCGAACTTGTTTACCCAAGCCTACTAAAATCAGTGCTGAAGCTACAGAAATTGTTGATCAAATTAAATCGATCCAACATCAGGTCCTAGGAAACTCCTAATGGCAAATACTAAATACAAAACTGTTGCTGACAAACATCGGAGAGAGTATTATTTTCAAGAAGGTGAACTAGTTAAGGCTTATTTTCGACGGCAGCGCTTTCCAGTTGGAACTTTTGGCAAGTTAAGCAAAAAAAATTAAAAATTGTGCCTTCTCAGATACTTCGAAAATTGGGAATAAATGCTTACCTACTGCATCTTCCACTTTCTGTTGGAACTTCACTGGTGTTTAATGTTGTTGACCTTACTTTATATGAAGGAAATCCAGCTGATTCTGTGGATTTAGAGACCTTACCAGTTACCAGTCTAGTTCAGACCAAAGATGATCATATTGAAGATGTTTTGGACATTAGGATCACCCAGACCATGCATGGAGTGCACAAGCGATTCCTGGTAAAATGAAGTAGACGTCCGTTGATTGATTGTACTTGGGTTGAAGCGGTGGAACTTCAATATCGTCGACCTGATATCTATCAACGCATTAGTGAAGCATTCTCATCAGGAGATGAGATTCTCCCACCATGGGAGAATTGATGCATTCAATACTTCATGCTCATGTTTTAAGATACTTTTATTTTATGTTAGTTTATTCTAATTTTTTAGTTTAATTTTTGTTTACCCAAAGATAGAAGGCAACCGATGAACATGTATGGTTTGAGTGCTCTTTGGACTTGTTATTCCTTTGGTATGCTAGCTTCTTTAGGTGCTTTGTGTTTGGGCTAATTTGGGTTTGATGGGGGAGGTGGGGGCGGATGGTCTGTTGTTTGCTTGGTGGCTATTCGGTTTCTTTGGCTTTCCCGATTCCTTTGGCCTTCCTTTGGCCCGGTTGTTCGTGTTCTGTTGTTGTTCCCTAGCTTTCCCGATTTTCCTAGCTATGGTGGTTCGGATTTTGGGCTTCAGCCATGCCTTAAATACTATCGTTTTCCCTTTTTTGGTTGGTTGTATGGGCGACTGTGGCTGACTGTTGGCCTCCTTTTCTTTCCTATTTAAGGAGGTGTTTTGGGCTGTTGTAAAGACAATTTTTGGAGGTGAAAAGAATTCTAAAACCTGAGGGTTTCTCCTCTAGCTTGAGAGCTACTTCTTCTCTACTTATTTCTTCTTCCAAATCTTATATCTATCTTTCTCTCCACAAGTTCCCACCCAATTTTATCCTTCTTCTAAAAGTGTGAGTGGTGTTAGTTGGTCAGTTTTGTTAGTATTTGCAAGAGGAGTCGTGGCGGACATTGGATCAAAATTGCTGTGGTGGACTACTGGTTTGCATGTCCTTGGGCATTCTATTTACTTATTTATCGTTACATGTGAGGTGACTACTAGTTGGTTGTTCTGAGGGTATTTTCTTTTATTTTTAGTTTTAAAAAATAAAAAAATAATAATAATTTTAATTTGTTTCATGTTTATTTGGTGATATACTTACTAAGTTTTGGATTGAGACGTGTCATACTTTCTTTTGTGTTCTCCATTGGGTTTAAATCTTTCTAGTTCCCATCAAGTACCAGTACAACTATATGTTTGAACAAAAACACCTGCAAAACCTAAAATTGTAAGTAATTATTGAACTCAATAACTTTAAACAACAAAAACAAAAAGTGTTTAATTACTTTTATAAGTTTGAAGATATCAGTATATGGATTTATTGGTCTAAAGAACCATGAATTAACATTTATACATTCATTAGTGAACTTACATTTGATATTAACCATGTAGTGAAAAATAATTCTCCCAAAACATTCATAGATAACAAAATATATTTCAATAACCTTCTTTCTAAGAATATTACATATTTTCAAGTATATCAAAGATGTCACCTTCTTCATATAGTTCATCACCAGCAGATAAATATCTTACTAAACAAACATAACACCAGTGACCAGCCCAATCTAATATCATTTCTACGGTAATAATTGATTCACAAACTAAGCTACTAGGCAAAATCTATTAAATAACTATGTTCTAAAACTGTTCCAATCAAAGATTTTTAATATTATGAACTTGTCATTGATAATTATAAGCCAGAATTAAAAGAGTACCAGTACAACTATATGTTTGACTTATCTCTAAGCTTGCACTTGCACATGGGGTACATGTGAATCTCCTCATGCAAATGAACTAAGATAAATATGAATTTTTAAATTGTTTTGGTACTTTTAGTGACTGTCAAGATAGACATCAATTCAACAAATAAAGCTTAGGAGTTTTAGCCACATATATGCGTTGTAGCTCATATGAATAATAAAAAGGAATGAGCGAATAATTTAGAATGGCTCCTGAGCCTAATGATTTTGTCCGACTTACTCCAATAATCAACTGAAAATTCCATGAACAAAAGATCTTATCCAACCCAACAAACAATTGACAATTCAAGAAAAGCTGCAATATAATTATCATCTGACCCATTCGAATATTATAATTGAGCAAATCCATCACATCTAGTCATATAGAATCAAGAACAAAAAAAGAGTATTGTTATGACTTATTAATACTTAAATAATATTTGAAATATATATCAAATGGGCAATAGTAGACGATGATTAAAATGATCTTTGTTTGATGATATCAATTTTTTCTTTTGTTAGAATATATGTTCAAGTTAAATTTTGGACAAAAATGAAATAATGATAGCTACTGGTTACCAGAATCCCCAAATAACCGAAATATGGTTGAAATTTTATGATTTATTTCAATATTACGATTAACTAATTTGAGAATTATTTAACGGTATAAATAAAACTATTTAATAATAGAAGACGCGGATATTTGCTTAACAAAACTGCCAGCCCGTTTTCTTTAGCGGCGTTGATAGCATAAATGAAGCATGAAGCAGACAGAAATAAGCTCAATATGAACAAGCGCCAAACTCATCTAAACCACAACCCGAAATAAAAGGATTCCAATATAACAGAAGCATAGCATATGTGAAACAGAAGCTTGCCTTTCACATAGTTCTTTTCCCTCGACCTTGCGGAAGCCGCCACCCTGGCATCGTTAATAACCCTCTCCACCCAATCAACATCAAAAACCCTAGAGACCGCCACATACCTTAACCATATTGTTATTGCCATGCCGCAAATCAAAGCACTGACCCCAAACTTGTCCACCAAGGCCTCGCACTGCAGCTGCAACATCAACTGCAATCCCTGTACGTACCTCAATCTTGTCTCGCCGACTGCCTTCTCCGTATCCTTGTAATCCTGGGTGCCAAAATCCTGTGGGGACGACAAACCGTCCTCGAACCCGTAGTGGCTAGCCAGGGGTTCCTCCTTGGAAGAGTCCAGAGCGGATTGGGTGCGAGAGCCGAGAATATCCTCCTTCGAAGGAAGCTTAAAATTGGGCTTCGAGGAAGATAGCGAGGATCGGCCTTTGGCACGGTGGTAGAACATGTTGTAGACGGCTCCGACACCGCCCTGACCGTAGACATCATCGGCATCGGCCTGCGTGTCCACAACGTTCTGACTCTGAGAGCCGCATTGCAAGCAGTAAAAGAAGCCGTCGTCGCTGCCTTTGAAATCTTCGCAGCCACAAATATCGCAAAATAGGCTGCGATTCTCCTGTTTCCACGGCGGACTGTCCATCTCAATTCGGTAGTTAAGAAATTTAACCTAAATACGCACGTCTCCCGAACTCCCATCCGCCTTCAAACGCGGACGGCTCCGTCGACGCCTTCGGCAGCTAAGTTCCATAGCGCGAGAAGAGGAAGAAGGATTTTTAGGTTTGCAGCGGCAACGTGAAAGAGATAAATTTATAAAGGAAAACTTCATATATTTAAAATTTTAATAATACATAAATACCACTTTATATTTATTATTTAATATCAAATATGTGTTATATACTTATATATGTAATATTTAAATTTTAAATATTAAATATAAAAATAGAATAATATAAAATAGTATGTATGCAAATCTCACTAATATTAATTAGTTAAATTAATATTATTTTTGATTTAATTTAACTATTATATTTCAATTTTATAGATATAAATATATAAAAATTTTGTGACATGTATTATGTTATTAATAATTTAATTTGAATAATTAAAATTACTAAAAAAAAAGTATTGATTAAATTATTTTAATTTATAATCAAGTGAAAAAATTAAATCAACTTTAATTATCAATTTTTTTTAAAATAAATTAATTTAACCAAATTAATATAATTTTAGCATAATTTGACTAAATAGAAAATTATACTCAATTAGTTTAATAAATTATTAATAATAATTTATTAAGATTTTAACTTCATTAACTAAGAATTAATTAGATTAATTAAATTTTCTATAGATTATGTAAATGTAATTAGATATTATAATCAAATTAAGCTAATTAAGCTTTATATGATTCTTAAAGATCAATTATTTAATAGTTATTACATCACGTCCAAAAATTCTGTTAAATTTTTTATTAAATCTCATATTTCACTTAAATACTAAATTCTGAAAAATAAGAGTCAAATTATATGACATTTTTAATTTGATCAAGATTCAATGAGCCCACCTATGAAATTCTGATAGAGCACGAAGTGAGGAGGAATCCAAGGAAAATTATTAGGTCAGGTCACTGGACGTGTTCGGAGCCCAATGAAAATGCGTCACATCACCTCCTACTCGGTACTGAGCAGTATCAATCAGCCGAGCTCGGTACTGCTCAGTACTGCTCGGTACTCAGTACTTCATAATACCGAGTTCAGTAATGCTCGGTACTGTGAATATTGAACCTAAGCTGTGTCCGGTGTCCGAACCTAATAATCTCTCGGAATCCAGAGAGCAAAGACTCATAGATATTATTGCTTGTGAAATCATTCTCGATGATAAAGCGATATATAGTTCAAAGTTCAAGTTTTATACGAAGATCTAAAACGTATACATATAAGAAAGGGGTGTACAATTTGGAAGAGACAACGGATTTTTTTTTTACATGAAAAATCCTTGAAAGAAAATCAATAGAGCATTAATGATTAAGTCTTTGTTTGTGACGGTTTTTCTATTGCTTCTTAAACCAGATTTTTAGTATAAAAACTAAAACTTATGTATTAGAAATATGATTTAAGAAGCAGTAAGAAAGTCGTCCCAAACTAAACTTAAATATATTTCAATAACCTTTTTTCTAAGAATATTACCCAATTTTTAGTATATCAAAGATAACACCTTCTTTATACAGTCCATTACCACAAGTTTCAGTTAAAATTTGGCTGCAATTCACAAACTTAGATGATTTTTGTTTTCTTTTAATTGTAATAACTGCAAAGAGTTTTAATAAAATTTTACTAAAGATATATGAATTGCAGCCAAATTTTAACTGAAACTGTCAAATTTTCTGTCAAGTCTAAAAAAATTATCAAAATAAACAAAAATTACAAATTTAATTTGTAATATTTTTCAGTAAAAATTAAACCGAAATCACTGAATCTTAAAATCATGCTCATTAGGCTCCTTTAGAGTAAATAGGGTTCTTGCATTAAGTTGTTTATAGAATGATTTCCTTTCATGAATATTAACGCCGAAGTTATGAAAATCGGACTGGACAATGAATCGAAAAGTAGAAAGTTTTAACATTTGACCGATCGAACCGGGATCAAATCGGATGATATAATAAATAATAATAGTATTATAAAAAATTAATAAAATTAGCATAATCATGAAATACAATAGCCATATAATTTATAAATATAAATTATGAATTATATAAAAAACTCACATTGTAAAATTATATATATATCATTCATATTTATAATTAAATATATAAAAATTAATTGTTTATAATATATAATTAACTATATAAAAATTTGTACTTGTTGCGTGTCAGAAAATACGCGGCGGTAGAGTTTTGTAAATTCGCGTCCGAGCGTTGCACGTAAGTTTAACACACAAACAGAAAAGAGGGTGAACACCGAGGGTTTTTACGTGGAAAACCCAAAAATGGGAAAAACCACGGGGCCTCGCCCAGTTGCAAATTTCCACTAGTATTTTCGTAGGTTACAAATGGCGGATTTCGTCCCACAAGTCGAGATTATCCAAATACAACTTGTTTTCTTCCACTAAATTCACAAAGTCCTGCGGATTCCTAGCGTTCCCTGAAAATCCGGCAGAGTTCCGGCGTCTTCAGGCGGCAGGAAGAGCTCCGGCGGCGGTGGTCGAGGAGGTGAGGAATCTCCTATTCCCCTTTCTCCTTCTCCTTCTCTTCTTCTGCGAATTCTTGGCGTTTCCTCCAAATCCGGCAGAGTTCCGGCGTCTTCAGGCGGCAGGAAAAGCTCCGGCGGCGGTGGTCGAGGAGGTGAGGAATCTCCTATTCCCCTTTCTCCTTCTCCTTCTCTTCCTCTTCTCTCTCTTCACTTGAGCCCCTTGGTGTAGAATGAGGGCTCTATTTATAGTTTTTCTGGAGTGGCATAGCCCGTAAATAGGCGTGAGATCATGGGCGAACAGGGAGTGGTTTGAATGGACGGTCGATATCGAATCTTTTAATCATGCACCGTTCGTTGGAAATTTGATGGCCTTAATGATGTCGGAATTTGATGATCTTGGGCTCGTTGGATTCGTCTCGTCGAGCCGCTCGATTCGAGTATAAGCTTGTCAAAATCGGAGACCGTTTGGTAACTCAAATTGCGGTTTGAACCTTCCAACAGCGCTTCGAACCTTTGATTCGGACTCATTTGGGCTCGGATTGGGTTGATCTTGGTGTCGTTGGGTTTGTATTTCCGAGACGCTCAGTTTGACTGTAAGCTCGCTGAAATCGGAGTTCATATGCTCCCGAAATTAATTTTTGAAGTTTCCAACTAGGTTTTGCCTCGAGATTCGTGCCCGATCAAGATGATTTTGCGATGCCGTATCAGTTGCCCCCCTATTTTCGGACGTCGTAGCTTCAGGGGTCCGAAAATATGTGTCACAAATTTCGGAAAATTTTTTCTGAGCGACTCAGGATTGATCGGGATTGTAGAAGCTCCGAACGGCTCCGAAAATGTCAAAATTGAGTCCGGAACGTCGAAAAACGGTCCCGGGGACCCCAAAAACGTCGAATTTGGACTTTTTGGGACGAAATTCGGCTCCAGAATGGACCGGGCAGCCGAACCGGACGGACCGGCCGGCCGGCCGCCGCCGCTACCGCCGGCGGCGCGGAACAACGGCCGCCGGTCACCCCGCGCGGAACCGCGGACCGCTCACGCGGTCCGCTCGCGCGGGCGTGCGCGATTCGCGCGCGCGGGAGGCCCCCCGCGGTTCGCCTGGACCGCTCCGCGGCCTCCCTTGGCCGCTCCGCGGCAGCTGCCGCCGGCGCCTGCCGGCAACGCCGCGGTCCGCCTGGACCGCTCCGCGGTCTGCTTTGCCAGCCGCGCGTGGCTGGCCGCGATCCACGCGCAGGAGCCGCGGATTGCTCCGCTGGCCGCGCTCAAGAGGTGCGGCCGATGGCTGCACCGACCTAGTGGGCCCCATTTCGCGAAAAATGAAGTTTTTTGGCTATTTTTGGGTCCAAAAAATTCCCAAAAAATCCCAAAAAATCCGAAAAAATTCAGGAAAATTTCTAAAAATAGAAACATTTTAAAATGATTGTAACTTCTCCTCATTCTCTCAAAAACCTATAAATAGGCTTCCAAAATCTTTAGGAAACTTGCACCTTCTCTTCTCTTTCTCCCTCCGGTTTACTGGCGATAGAAACCTACGGGATTTCCTTTCTCCCCCTCCGGTTTACTGGCGATAGAAACCTACGGGATTTCCTTTCTCCCCCTCCGGTTTACTGGCGATAGAAACCTACGGGATTTCCTTTCTCCCCCTCCGGTTTTCTGGCGATAGAAACCTACGGGATTTCCTTTCTCCCCCTCCGGTTTTCTGGCGATAGAAACCTACGGGATTTTCTTTCTCCCCCTCCGGTTTACTGGCGATAGAAACCTACGGGATTTCCTTCCTTCCCCTCTGAGCGGAGGTTTGCTGGCAATGGACGATCGAGTTGAAGCCCGTTAGTAGTCAACGATCGAGTGTGGAGCCAAAGGGGAGAGTTCGATAATGCGTTGCAAATAGCATTCAAGCGAGAAGCCGATGGCGAGTAGCAGTCTGCCAACGAGGAGAAGTCCGACGACAAGAAGAAGTCCGACGTCGGGTAGAAGTCTGCTCTGCTGACGAGCAGAAGTCTGACGTCGGGTAGAAGTTCAACGTCGGGTAGAAGATCGACGAGAATTCATCGACGAGCAGGAGTCTAACGACGAGTAGGAGTTTGCTGTCGGGTAGAAGTCCACTGACGGGCAGAAATTCGACGACAGGGAGAAGTACGACGTTGGGTAGGAGTCCGCTAACGAGCAGAAGTCTGACGACGAGTAGGAGTCCGCTGACGAGCAGAAATCCGATGTCGGGTAGGAGTCTGCTGACGAGCAGAAGTCCGATGTCGAGTAGGAGTCCGCTAACGAGCAGAAATCCGACGACGAGTAGGAGACCGCTGACAAGCAGAAGTCCGATGTAGGGTAGAAGTCCGCTGACGAGCAGAAATCCGACGACAGGGAGAAGTTCAACGTCGAGTAAAAGACCGACGAAAGTTTGTCGACGAGCAGAAGTCCGACGACGAGCAGGAGTCCGCTGTCGAGCAGAAGTCCGCTGACAGGCAGAAATCCGACGACAGGGAGAAGTTCAACGTCGAGTAAAAGACCGACGAAAGTTTGTCGACGAGCAGAAGTCCGACGACGAGCAGGAGTCCGCTGTCGAGCAGAAGTCCGCTGACAGGCAGAAATCCGACGACAGGGAGAAGTACGACGTCGGGTAGGAGTCCGCTAACGAGCAGAAGTTCGACGACGAGTAGGAGTCCGCTGACGAGCAGAAATCCGACGAAAAGTAGGAGTCCGCTGTCGGGTAGAAGTCTGCGCAGGCAGAAATCCGACGACAGGGAAAAGTTCAACGTCGAGTAAAAGACCGACGAAAGTTTGTCGACGAGCAGAAGTCCGACGACGAGCAGGAGTCCGCTGTCGAGCAGAAGTCCGCTGACAGGCAGAAATCCGACGACAGGGAGAAGTACGACGTCGGGTAGGAGTCCGCTAACGAGCAGAAGTTCGACGACGAGTAGGAGTCCGCTGACGAGCAGAAATCCGACGAAAAGTAGGAGTCCGCTGACGAGCAGAAGTCCGACGTCGGGTAGAAGTTCAACGTCGGGTAGAAGACCGATGAAGATTCGTCGACGGGCAGAAGTCTGACGACGAGTAGAAGTCCGCTGACGAGCAGAAGTCCGACGACGAGTAGAAGTCCGCTGACAAGCAGAAATCTGACGACGAGTAGGAGAAGTCCTTCGTCGCGTAGAAGACCGACGGCGAGTAGTAGTCTGCTGACGACCAGAAGTCCGACATCGGGTAGAAGTCCAACGTCGGGTAGAAGATCGACGAGAATTCGTCGACGAGCAGAAGTCTGGCTACGAGTAGAAGTCCGCTGTCGAGCAGAAGTTCGACGTCGGGTAGAAGTTCAACGTCGGGTAGAAGACCGACGAAGATTTATCGACGATCAGAAGTCTGACGACGAGTAGAAGTCTGCTGACGAGCAGAAGTCCGACGTCGAGTAGGAGTGCGCTGACGAGCAGAAGTCCGACGTCGAGTAGAGGTCCTATCCGAGGTTGTATGTCAGAACATTTGTTCGATGACATTAACCTGTATGGAAGAGATCGAGAGAATCCACCAAGGATGTAAGACCTATCTGAGGTTGTATGTCAGAGCATTTGTTCGATGACATTAACCTATATGGAAGAGATCGAGAGAATCCACCAAGGATGTGAGACCTATCCGAGGTTGTATGTCGGAGCCCTGCTCGACGACGTTAACCTGTGTGGAAGAGGTCGAGAGAATCCACCAAGGATGTAAGTCCTATCCGAGGTTGTATGTCGGAGCCCTGCTCGACGACGTTAACCTGTGTGGATGAGGTCAGGATCAAATCCCCCTGGGATTGATCGTCCGGTGATTGAGATACAATATGGATTGTGTATTTCTCGAATCACGGAGAAAGAGTTTGCGAAGTTTTTTCTTATCCTTCATAAGAGGAAAAATCATATCACAACAACATGAACATTCTATTACTGCATTACGTAAGATAGTACAATAGTTCCCTAGTACGACTTACAAATTACAAAGTACTCAACACACAAGATCTACGCACGGTGACAATACAACAACTTTTAACTTGGGAGAAGATATTAGAGATATCAAAATGACACTCATCTCAACATAAAAGTGAGAACAAGACAAGTAATATTTGTTAATACAAATACACGAAGTGCGTGATCATTCAATCTCTCCAACCATTTGAACATTATTCAATGGTTGTCTTTGTTGTTGATTCTGCCCCCCAGTCGGACCAACTTCATCTCGGGTTGGTGTATTCTTGATGAATTGTCTGAGATATCCTTGTCGGATCAGTCTCTCAACTTCTTCCTTGAGCTGCCAACATGCTTCAGTAGTGTGCCCACGGCTACGGTGGAAGTGGCAATATTGCTCCTGGTTTCCGACGTTGGGCTTCAAAGGGTGTGGCCATTTCACGTTCTCCTGATCCCGGATGGCCATTAATACATTTGCTTGGGATGTATTGAGTGGGGTGTACTCCTTTTCTTGGCGAGGTCCTCGTCGTGGTGACGGAGACCTATGAGGTAGATTATTCTTCTCATGCTTTTTCTGCTGTGAGAAAGAATTATCCATCCCAGGTGCACCTTTGCGCTTCCCGCTGATTTGCTCAAACTGTTTCCTGTGAGCATTTATAGCTTCATCCGCAGAGATTTGTGCCTCCACGCGATGGATCAAGTCAGCGTACGAATGGACGGTGTCTCGCATAAGGGCCGAATAGAAGGGGCCAGGACGAAGACCTCCAAGAAAGACCCCTCTGAGTAATTCAGGGTCTACTCCTGGAATTTGTCGTGCTTCAGTGGAAAATCGTTGAAAATACTCCTTCAACGATTCTCCCTCATTTTGGCGAATCCCGGAAAGGTGGGAAGAATCCTTTGCAATTCTTCGATTGGCCATAAATTGTTCGACGAATACTTTGGCCAATTTGACAAAAGAGGGGATCATTCCAGGTGGAAGCGAGTAGAACCACGTTCGGGCTTGTCCTTTAAGGGTGGCGAGAAAGACCTGGCAGAGGAGCGCATCTGATGCTCGTTGAATATGCATGATGGTTCTGTAGTAGTCGATATGCTCATATGGGTCGGACGTCCCGTCATAGGACTCAACGTTTGGCACTTTGAATCCGACCGGAATGGGGTGCTGAAGAATGGCTTCAGTTAGAGGTGATGACTCCTGAAAATTCCTCTGTCGGAGAGCACGCCTCACCTCTCCTCGGGGGAACTCTTCCCGTACCAATTTTTGCAGTTCGCGACGCAGGATATTGTGAGGGAATCCCGCGATGTGTGGTTGGGGAGAGCCTTCGGGGAGATCCGAAAAAATGCGAGGATGTGTTGAGCTCGCTGTATCGGCAAGTTCATCTTCCTGTTGTGATTGAGGATGTGGAGGAAGATGAATTTCTTCTTGACGACGCTCGAATTGAATATCCTCAACCCTTGGTGGATCCCGAGGGGGAAGGATCTCCTCCAAAGTCGGCTGTCGATCATCTCGTAGTAGTTGGAGGATCTCGTTTTGCGATTCTTCCATCTTCCGGATTCTTTCTTCTAAAGAATGTCCCAAAATCCCTTCTCCAGCAGCATTCTGCCCCCCAGGGTGAAAAGATGCTGACATTAGTCGTCTATGGTTAATAGACGGATTTCTGGACTGATGAGAATTGGAGCGAGAAGCTCCAACTAAACGACTGCTGCGCCTATTCACCATCGTAGCAGTACTCGAAGTAGTGGGATTGTGTTTCCCACAGACGGCGCCAAACTGTTGCGTGTCAGAAAATACGCGGCGGTAGAGTTTTGTAAATTCGCGTCCGAGCGTTGCACGTAAGTTTAACACACAAACAGAAAAGAGGGTGAACACCGAGGGTTTTTACGTGGAAAACCCAAAAATGGGAAAAACCACGGGGCCTCGCCCAGTTGCAAATTTCCACTAGTATTTTCGTAGGTTACAAATGGCGGATTTCGTCCCACAAGTCGAGATTATCCAAATACAACTTGTTTTCTTCCACTAAATTCACAAAGTCCTGCGGATTCCTAGCGTTCCCTGAAAATCCGGCAGAGTTCCGGCGTCTTCAGGCGGCAGGAAGAGCTCCGGCGGCGATGGTCGAGGAGGTGAGGAATCTCCTATTCCCCTTTCTCCTTCTCCTTCTCTTCTTCTGCGAATTCTTGGCGTTTCCTCCAAATCCGGCAGAGTTCCGGCGTCTTCAGGCGGCAGGAAAAGCTCCGGCGGCGGTGGTCGAGGAGGTGAGGAATCTCCTATTCCCCTTTCTCCTTCTCCTTCTCTTCCTCTTCTCTCTCTTCACTTGAGCCCCTTGGTGTAGAATGAGGGCTCTATTTATAGTTTTTCTGGAGTGGCATAGCCCGTAAATAGGCGTGAGATCATGGGCGAACAGGGAGTGGTTTGAATGGACGGTCGATATCGAATCTTTTAATCATGCACCGTTCGTTGGAAATTTGATGGCCTTAATGATGTCAGAATTTGATGATCTTGGGCTCGTTGGATTCGTCTCGTCGAGCCGCTCTATTCGAGTATAAGCTCGTCAAAATCGGAGACCGTTTGGTAACTCAAATTGCGGTTTGAACCTTCCAACAGCGCTTCGAACCTTTGATTCGGACTCATTTGGGCTCGGATTGGGTTGATCTTGGTGTCGTTGGGTTTGTATTTCCGAGACGCTCAGTTTGACTGTAAGCTCGCTGAAATCGGAGTTCATATGCTCCCGAAATTAATTTTTGAAGTTTCCAACTAGGTTTTGCCTCGAGATTCGTGCCCGATCAAGATGATTTTGCGATGCCGTATCAGTACTAAACAAAGTTTAAGACTTTATTTGAGACAACTTTTGATCATTATTTATTTGCTACTTTCAAAACAAAATTAGACTAATAAATTATTATAGAAGAAAGCTGTGAAAAAAAATCATCCCAAACAAAAAAGCTCGAGTCCTTACATCCAACCAAACAACCAAAAAGGTACAAATTACTCGAAACTATTGTACTAAAACTCCGTTTTTAAATATCATTAAAAAAGCCATCCCAAACAAAACCTTAATTATAAGAAATCGCTTTCCACCATCTGAAAAGCAACTAAAAACTACAGCCGAACATAACTGTGGCAATATATGAAAAACGGATGCTGAAAAATCAGCCCCAAATAGATCTTTAAACCAATTCACTAAGGGGAGGATAATAGAGAGAAAGACCTGCTATTTTCTCAGTCCTGATCTTCATCAGAATCTACAATCTCCTCTGTGACATCAATCACCTCCTCGCCCTCAACCTCTTTGGCCTCGTACTCTTCCTCCTCGTCGCTCGCCTCTCCATCTCGAAGCGCGAGCCTTAATTGCTCTTCCTCCTCATGCAACTTCTTCCATTGAGCCACCCATTGATCCCACTCCTCCTGAATCATCTTTCTCTTCTTCCTATCCTGCTCGCTAAGCTGCAACGATACATCCTGGTCCTCTGCCTCATACTTCTTGCTGTACTTCTTTAAATTCTTCGATATCTCTTCTTCCTTCTCAGGACTCAACAGAGAGAGCGGCCTCGGCCTCCACAAGAACTGTTTAAATGCTCAAATAAAGAATCCGCCATTATATACTTTCTCAAACAAACATGAAAAAAAAAACTTTTTTTTTTTACCTGATAGAACTGATCCTTTGGAATCCGATATAACAGTTTTCCATTGAAAGACCAAATATGGAACCCATTCTCCATTTCATGAACTGATGTAACAGATGTTGCACAATATCTACAGCAAAGATATTCAGCAACCGTTATTATCTAGCTTAGGAAAATGATGGAATTTGAAAAATTACCTTCCAGTTGGATCCCACTCGATATACGTTGCCATGAAGTGTTCACCGGTGGCCATGGTCTCAAGCTCATCGACATTGTAGAATTCAAGCTGGCCATTGAAACCCTTCAGGCCTGCAAGAACAAGGAATCTGCCTGCAGGAGACCAATAGAGAGCATTTGCCTGCTTCGATTTCAGGGTAGCGAGCTTCGAGACACGACCCACATTTTGAGCAGTTCGCATCGAGTAGAAGCTGACGTCCGGCCTCGGGCCGTCGCCATGGATGATTGCAAATCTGTGGCCTTTTGGTTCCCATGCAAAAGCTACTATCTTGTCATTCTTATTTTCAAGCTCCAGCACTTCAATTGGGATGTCTCTTTCCTTTATTCGGAACAATTCAAAGCCAGTTGTGGTACTCTTCTTAGTTTTAGTATGGCGATCAACCTTCACAGCAAGGTATTCCCCATTATTCTGCCAGTACATCTTAATATCACTAACATTGAATAGGTTCTTCTGCCTCATCTCTTCTTTGCTTGGAACTTGGATAAGGCTTACCTGAAATAAATAAAATCATGAAAATGTTCAATTTAGGCTTCGTTTGAGACAGCTTTCTTTCTGCTTCTTAAAATAGCTTTCTAGTACAAAAAATTTAATTTTTGTATTAGAAAGCTGCTTCAAAAAGCAGAAACAAAGCCGTCCCAAATGAAGTCTTAATTGAATGAGAGTAAATGATTGAGATACAAATTCCTACTTACCCTTGCAGGCTGGTTTCCACCACCAAGCTCTGGAACAAAGCATGCAATAATAGGATCAGTGGGAGACCAAGTGAAATCTGCCACATTATCAACCTTCAGAGATTTCTTATCTATAAGCGTGAATGTCTCAGTTTCATACACAGATATTACATTCTTTCCAAGTCTGGCAAAGAATTTGTCTTCCCTGCCACCACCCCATCTGCGGTACAACAAGCCAGGAAATTATATATGCTTAGAGGCAAAAACCTCACATCATAAGAACATCCAATAATCACCTGAACACAGGCCAAGAGATTCCAGTAACATTGCTGGATCCTGATACAAAGTCATCAGCATTTCCTCTGAAATCCCGCATCAGTTTTCCAGTTCTCAAATCAAAAAAATTCAGGAGTACCCACTGTCCATAAAATCAGATACATTTATGATTTAACTTATAGTTTGTTTGGGACAGCTTTTTTAATGCTTCTTACAGCAGCTTCTAAGTACAAAAATTTTAACTTTTATACTAAAAAGCTGCTTTAAGAAATAGTGTGAAAGTCGTCCCAAATGAAGCCTTAGGAAGGTAACCTCGAACACAATTTATCAAACTAGGAAAACATCCTTAGTTTTTACTTACATGATTTTCACGAGGATTGCTGGGTTCATGGCTGCTATAAGTAACAATATATTTCTCTCCGGGAGAAAAATCAATCAGTTTGACCTATATCATATAACAGTATTTCAACCAGGTCAGGAGATAAAGCATAACTTATAATATTGATAAGAGTTAAATCAGGAAAGATGGAAACCTGTGGATGTGCAAATCTCATCAAACGGTTAAATGTGCTTGCACCTCCCCAAATAGCAGCACCCTGCCTATGAACTGTGGCCAGGTATGTTCCCAATGGAGACCACTGGACGAAGCTCTCAGTCCAATACTATCAAAAAGATGAAAAGGCCTCAGATTGATTTTTTTTAAATATTCGCTAATATATAATTAAAGATAAGTAAATGACATTAAATGCAAGACTGGACTGCTTTGAAGGTTTCATTCATCAAAAATTGGTATTTTTAATTAGTTAATTAATTAAATTTCTCTTGCTTAATTAATTTAATTAATCAATTTTGTTGATTAACTGGTCATATTTTGAATCAAATTAACAATTTAATGGAAGTCAGATTTAAGCCAGGACTCCTAGTTTACTAGATTTAGCATTAGATTGATGCCTCAGCCAAGCTGAGGGAAATGATTGAATTAAAAATGGAAATTGTCACCAAAAGAGCATTCCCGCAAATCAGAAGCTGGGTAGAAATTAGTTGATTAAAGTTTAATTTTAATTAATTAAAATATTTTATTATGCCTGATTTTAATTTCAAATTAATTTTAATGATTTAAATTTTGATTAGACTGTTCACTTAACCTAAAATGGTTTAATTAAATTAAATTTTAAGTTGAAAATTTCATTATACTTAAAATTAAATGGATCAATTAAGCAATTTTTTTTCCAAAAAATCAACAAGTCTAATATTTTTTGGAGAAATTTTGGTAGCCTCCCGAAATCCCCTCCCTGCGAGGGGATAGGGGAGGACATTCGCCCTTTTAGTCCGCCCAGTCGGAATAAATAATCACGATCGAAGCCTTCGGAAAGTTGCTTGGTCCTAGAATTGATCATCAGTTCCTCTAATTGGCGATCGAAGCTTCTGATTTAAGGATCGTGGCATTTGCCTTTCTTTAATAATAATTCTTTTTACAATAATAGTTAATTAACAACAAATCCCTCTGATGTGAAACCAGGAATTTAAATCTCAGAAAATTAATAAAAATTTGTTAAAGTAGTGAAAGCTCAATCTTAATGATTTTCTCAATTGATACTTCAAGAAAGATCTTAGAATTCAACCACATCTAGGCAAGTTATTACCGCTAAATTAGCAAGATCTATAAAATAACGACAACAATAAATAGTAAAGCAAATGAAAAGCCAACGAGAATCCGGTGGTTAACAAAGCGATTGTCTCACCTTTAGGCTACGCTCATTTGTCTACTTCTAAGGTTGGTGGGACAAGAAGAACCACACAAGAGATGAAACCAATCCGAGAGCGACGGTGCCGGCGATCCGTAGAGAAGGAGAGGAAGGCGTAGGATGTGGAGGCACGGAAAATCGTCCGTCGATGGTCCACTCGTAATCCGGACGTTGTCTATCAATGACTCGGATGAGACTCGGGAGGATCCGATTCAAGTAATCTCCCACGGTGTCTTCGTCGGATTCAAATCCCACGTCAAAGAACGACGATCGTAGTACGTCGAGGTTACCTTGGGCATCGAACACAAACCCCCATTCTAACTCGGGATCCGCCATGCGACATGAAGGTGAGAATGGGTGGTCGCCGCAAGAGGCTCTCCAATGAGAGGGAGAGAGGGACGGCGGGTTGGAGAGGGGATGGGAGGCCGGCGATAGATCTAGGGTGAGAGGGGAGGGTTTTGTGTGAAAACTGAAATTGATTTCAGTTTAAGGGAATTGGGAGGGAAAAATTGAGGGATTTGAATTTCCAATTAAATGCAATTAATGCATTAATTGAAATTCAATTAGGGTGAGGTTAAGGAGGGAGCCGGCGGTAGAGAGAGAGGGGAGGAAGGGTTTAAAACTGAAATTATTTTCAGTTTTAGTAAAATTGGAGGGAAATTATTTTGCACTTAATTTGGGATTTCAAATATCATGAAGGAATTAAATGCCTAATTAATGGGGGACCAAGAGAGGGGGGTCGACGGCATTGCTAGAGAGAGAGGGAGTTGGGGAGAGAGGGAGAGGAGTTTCCAAATTAGGATGATGACTAGGAAAATCTTTTTCTCATGAATCCAATTTCATTTAATGTGAAATTGAATTCAAAATTCAAAAACTTTCCTAAAATAGAATTTCCGAATTTGGAAAGAAATTGAAAATTGAAATTCAAATTTCAATGAGGGGTGGAGAGGGAGATGTGGGAGGTGGTGGAGAGGGAGGAAGGTGGGGGAGCCGGTGGGACTAAGGTGGCCGACGGGTGGTGATCCCCAAGGAGAAAGCAAGGTGGGCAGGTTTGCTTCTTCTTCTTCTCGTGAGGATAGATTGTGGTATCTTGTGGACGAGGCGATGAGCTAATGATGTAAAAGAAAACAAGAGAACTCACAAAGAGATCTCATGCAAGAACTCACTAAGAGATCTTCTGAACTCACAAAGAGAACATAGTAGAAAACTTTCATTCCATCAATAATAATCTACAATACAATGATCAAGCCCTTATATAGGCTCATCGAAAATAAAGAAAATAAAAGATGACATTGCCCTTGAGCTACAACAAACATTAATTCCCTCATAGGGGTACAAATGGAACAAGAAATAAAATGACATGACTAAAATAAAGCTGCTGAATCATGGCCGTCGCTCGACGACCCCTCCGGTGGTATGTATGTCGGAATCTCCTACGGATGTCCTCATCACCCTCTTCTTTCTCTTTACTCAAAATTTCAAGAGACTGAGAGGCGGATTGTGCTAAATCGTTTAAGCAAGCCAAACGGACAGATCGGACCCTAACCATGGGTTTCGTTTGCAGAAGAAGGTAGATCTCAGCAATTGGGCATAGGTTTGCTTGAATGTGGACTGTGATTTGATTTGTGTGTGCATCGGGACTAGGAGGCGTCGTGCAGCGCGAAAGAAAGTGGGCAACATAGGTCAAATTCGATCAGAAGGTTGACAGAAGTCAGCTGGCTCGTAACCATGTGTGGGATGGACTGGAATCGAGCTCTTTTCAGATGAGTTGGATGGATATGGGTTCCGTTCAGAGGAGGGAGCAGACCAGACGTAGGCAGACGAACGTACAACTTCTTTTTTACGTGCAATCGAACGGACAAAGGTCGTTCTTGGTTCGCTTAGGTGAAGCCATACTCGGTGCAAGAGGCAGACGGATGCAGGTGCCGCTTGTGTGAGCCGGACAGCACTGAAGCGCAGGTGAGGCTAAGGAGATGCGGCTTGGATTCGTCCCGAACTCGCTGTTATGGTCGCTTGAAGATTAAGGAGGGCCGGAAGGTTTTGAGAACGAAAGTTGGGAACCGAATCCAAGAAGAATAGCATGAAATTGTCAATCTTCCGGTTGCCAGTAACTGTGAAAACTGCTCCTTTGTTTTCTTTTTTATATGAATTGAATTGAATTATATGCCAATGAGCAGTTTTTTTTTTCATGCGGGATTCATTCCAAAAAAGGCAAAACTCTAGCAAGTTTTATTTTTTAGCCCACTGACGAGAAATTCATGAACCAGAGGCCTCGCATACCCCATATGAACCGCCATATATAGAAATTTAGGACCTATGGCATTTATTCAAATATTCTTCATTCATTCTTTAGTGCACAGAACATGTAAAAGAGTAATTTATTGAAGATTTTATAAAGCTAATAATAATGAGACATGCCAGATTTTTGTATATCCCCTTTTTTTTCTGTCGTTGCTTTATTATACCCAGTCATTCTTCGCACTTCAGCTTCCCCCTTCTTAGCTTCTATTGCTAGATGTTGGATTGCCTAGTTCAATCCTACCAGTGCGGGTATAGACCTCGCTTCTGAATCCTTAGCAGCATCATACTTGCTGGTAGAATTATGAGGCTCTGATGTGATAGTAACAGCATTCGGCTGGAATTCTAACTCCTTGTTTTTACTCTTAGACATTTTTTATTGCACCTCTGAATTTCACCCACAAGCATATCAATCTGGCAATTTATACCATTTATCTTTTTTTTTTTTTGAAGCCGTGCAAAAGCAATGCATTAAGAAAAAAGGAAAGGAAACAAATCTAGATACAAACTAAAGTGGTAACATCTCTTCCTTGATTAAATTAATCAAAAATATACCATTTATCTTCACCTCCAAGATTTTAAACTTATTCTTTCATTCTTTCCTCTTCCTCCTCAATTTCTTTTGACGGCTTTAATTCCATGTGTAAGTATTCAGAAATTATCATATGTTTCATTAGTTCATTCTCTAGATCCTCCATTTCATCCAAGTGTCTTCTCTGAATTGTGCATCCAAGCATATTTTAGGATCAATCTTTTGCTTAAACAAAGTTACTGCTTCTTGCACAGATCCAAATGGCTTTGTGTATATCTTCGCCACTTCTTCTCTTAGCTCAAGGATTCGGATAACAAATAACATTCTATCTGAGCTCGATAGATCATGAAAATTTTTCTTGTTGTAGCTACCTCTGAGCCTTAATCTAATCAATGTCGGATGAAGACATGACATCTAAGCAGCTTGTGATGACTTGCATAAACAAGTATTTATGTATATGCCGTAGTCATAGAGAACATTGGCAAATGCCATTGTCGGATGGATGAGCTGTCATTTGCAACCGACGCTTTAATTGATATTTTTTCTTGATACCCCTTTTTTTTGTTGTCTCAAACACCATATACATAATTTTAGAGGCATTTCAGAAGCTCTCAGATCTATTGATACTTTCAATTTATAATGAGACCCCCATAATCATTATTAACTGTAGCTAAGAGGTTAATTTGATCTCCATTTGCTTATTCAATGGCCAAACTACTTTTCTTGCTATAGAAGATTATTGTCATCTAACTGTGCTGAATCCATGCAATTGTAATATAGCCAGTAATTGTGTTCTTCTATGGTATATTTGTTTATCGATGTATGATTTATTGTATACAATCATTCGAACATATATATATATATTCCTTTTTAAATTTTCTAAGTATTTAGTGTGAAATGATTCTTTGCAATGCAAACTAAAATCCAAGTAAATGCAGTCACATTGGCTTCATACTTTGCAGGGGTTTTATTAAAGAGATGAGCCTTTTTAAGGTGGTGGTACCTAGAGCTATATACAATAACTTAACAACATACTAAACAGTGATTAATTTAATGTTCCTGTATTACTTCATCCCTGCATTACTTTATAATTACTTTATGCCTATCCAAGCAGTCCCCAAGAAAATAATCAGAAACTAAAACCAAAGTAGGTGTTACAAACCTATTTTAAAGAACATAAGGCCTTACCAACTTAGAAATTAAACTGGCCTGACTTACAAAAAAAGCACTAAGGCCAAAAATATTCCTTGCAACTCAAACCGAGTCTTAGCTATCTAGTTCATCAATTTACTATATGTTGTGCTAGTCTAGAATCCTTACGATCCTCCAATATGCCATTTTATGAAATCTTTATCCAGATACAATAATGCAACTTTACCGTGAAAATAAATAAGCAATGAAATATATTTACTTGTACCAATTGTATGCAACTAGAAATAACCAGAAATCTGTGGCAACGTTCAGAATATCAGTTAATACGTTCCAACCAAGCAAACATGGAATTTAAAGGAGTAAAATAGCCTAACATGTGTAAATACATATGGTTTGAGCAGAACCTGCTATGAGGAAAGATTAACTATCATGCCAAGTAAAACTGGCAAGAACTAAATATCCATTAACAGATTAACTGATTCAGCACAGAAAAATTCAGATTTCAAGTTACATAAACAAACTAAGAAAATTAAAAATAGGAATATAAAGAAACATTCACTTACTTGACGGCGGTAAACAAGTTCTGGCATCAACTGTCTGGGATCATTCCAAAAGACCTCAGTAAAGGGACCAGCACGGATAACAAATTGATCCCTAGCTTTCTCATCCGTCAACCATTTCTGTAGATTTTCCTGTCAGAAAAATGGCTCCAGAGTTAGGTGTGTGGAACCCAATCATAGTACAATAGATTCATCAAATTAACAAAGAAATAATTTTAGAAAGAATCAACTGAGATAGCCATATTGAAGTGCAAGAATGACACTGATGCATACAAAGCAATTCTTAGATAGACATCCAATAACATATATCAAATAGTTGTACTTTTAAATGTGAAAGTTCATTGTAGAGGTAGAGCATAAAAAGCGATTTAAGATAAATGCTTAGTAATTTCAAAAGTTAGGTTTTAATTGGTAACCAGGTTTTTCTTCAACGCAAAAATTACATGATAAATCAGTTAACATAAGCACTAAGCAACATTCAACGATTAGGTGTGCATGAATACATAAAAAGGGAACACTGCCATGAGAAATATTTCCCAAAAAAAAATAACAATCAATTCATAAATCAAAAGAAATACAAGAAGCACATCAATGTGCATGACCCCAAAAGAATCACACCCATCCCAAGTGGCCACATTGCCTCCACTATCCAGGAACATCAATGTACATGACTCCAAAAAACAACCGCAACCATCCCAAGAGGTCACATGTCCACACTATAAAGGCATATGCCCATACGTGTAGGGTGTCAAAACGGGTCGGGGTCGAGTCAAACCCAACTTTAACCCGCCTTGTTTTGACCCAACCCAGACCCAACATGATCAGCATTTCAGGTCTATTTTATTAACCCGAACCTAACCCGATCGAGTATCAGGTCAACCTGAAATGACCCGGAAATCCGATTTGTTTAAAAAAAATCAAAATTTAAGTAGATTTTCTTTTTTTAAAAAAAATATTAGTGCTACTTCAAAATTTTCTTAACATAGAATAATTTTTTCTTATTTCAAAATCATTAAATCGGCAATAACAATTAGCAAAATGAAAAAACAAATGTTTGAACAGGAGCCGGTTCAATAAAAATAAATTAATAATAAATGTTTGGAATATTTAATAAAAAATTAAATATTTCAATATTTAAAATAATTAATAATATTTAAAAAAAAAAACCGTGAACAGTTCACAAGCCGGCTCGAGCCCGTTTATAATGGGACGAGCTCGGTTCAATCAAATTTTGAACTTGAGTTTGAGCTAAGTATTGACAACTGAGCTTGATCGAATACCCCCTGACTCGAGCTCAACTCAATCGTTTGGCACCTCTAATAGTGACTAACATTTAAGTTCAGTAATATAAACTAAGCTAGCAAGTTCGCTAGTTCAGTAACAACTAAATATTGAAACAGCCAACCATTTGGAAACCACTACAACCCAAAAATAATTAATCCAGCAGCAATAAGAGGCTTATGACAGGCTACAGGTACAAAATCACTAAATCATCAACATCCAACCAGTTGTCAGCTTAGTTTATATTACAGATTTAAAAAACATATATAAAAAAAATAAAATAAAAAATGAATTCAATTCAGAATTGCAAATGCCAGAAGCCGACAATAAATTCAAATCACAACCAACAACAGGCTAGCAGCCATTAACAGGCAAACAGCCAACACCCAAGACCCAACAGCCTACAATAAATTCAGTTCACAGCTAGCAACTGGCCAACAGCCAACACAAATAGGTTTAAAGAGGATGAAAAATTATCTAATGACTGAATTTTTACCAGGATCTTCTTTGACTTGGTTAATATTTAAATTTAGTATATCTTCAATCACAGCTTCAAGTTCAGAATCAGTTACTACTGCAAGAAATAAAGTTAACCTCTTAAATAATTGAAGTGCAAGAAAAAATAATTAAAGGAGAAATTCAATAGGTTATATGATACTGCACAATTTTCTCCATACAACCAATTCTTGACACAAACCAATGCCTCAACTATATCATGTTTAAGTGCACTTTAATACTAATCTAGGATTATAACACTATTACTGAAGGCACTTTTAGAGGATACTGTTGCTATGGGAATGCAGAACACATCACGAGCCATTGCATAGACTTCAAAAAATCTATATTGATTGCCTTTTCAAAATTGTAATATATCTAACTAAATTTTCCTATCAAGTTTAGGTTCATCGAGGTAGAGTTTGAGTTCTGACTTTTTAGGCAAAATGGATTTCTCTTCGAATGAATCAAAATCCTGTTTTGAAATCTCAAATTTTATTGATCAAACTAAAACACTAATATGAATAACTAAAAAAAATGATTGTAGCATAACAAATACCTGAAGAAATAGTAACTTAATGATAGTAGAAGAAGAGCTTCTAGAGACATCATTATGCCTCCTCTGTGTTGCATTGGAACTTTCACCACTTCCCTTTGTATAGTTTGCAAATAATGATAAAAATCTATCTCTTAACTTTTTTTAATTCAAATGCATAATCACCTACATACAATCTTCTATAACACCACTCTACAAAATGTAAGTTTATATCGAGGATCCATAATACATGCCATTGCCAATATTGTCACTAAACTCTGACCGATATTTTTCAAATTTACCAATCATCCCTATATCCATTCTTTTAATGTCGTCATTACCAAATGAAAGTTCATGTTTTAAGGCTAAATAAGCAATTAAAATGCAAGGAAAGTAAAGATTTGTTGTTGGATACTTCATGATAGATATTACACAGGTAATTTCATAGAAAAAGGAGCTAAAAAGGTACAAAATAGCTTCTACTCTCTCCTATTATGTAACAGTAGGATAAGCTTTATAGTTGGAATCACCCAACTCCAGATATAGGAAAGCCCTTCGATAGTATATAGAACTATCAAGCATTATGAAAGTAGAGTTCCATCTTGTTAAAACATCTTGCCTAAAACCTCTCTTCGATTCTAAACAACTCTGCTTAACACAATCAAGAAATTTCTACTTCCTTGCTTGAGAGCCCTTCACATACTTGATGCTCTCTCTAATTTTTAAGATTGCACTAACAATCTCTTTTAGCCTCTCCTGAACTATAAAATTAATAATATGTGCAGTGCTTCGCAAATGAAAAAAAGTGTATAGCAGACCACCATATAAATTAAGATAATTTCTTAAGAAGTCTATGGAAACATTGTTTGCAAAGGCATTGTCCAAAGTAATACTGAAGAACTTGGACTCTATTTTCCATTAAAATACAAGAGATTGTAACTTCTCAAATATTGATATACCATCATGAGGGGGTGGGGTGAAAGAAAAACTTAAGGTCTTTTTATGTAGGTGTCAATCATTATCAATAAAATGCACCATTAAATAAACACATCAGTGTTTCTTGACGTCCATAAGTCTGATGTTAGACAAATTTTGCTAGTGCACTTTGATAATTGTGATCGTATGTGAGTTTTTTCTTTAGTGAATAATTTCTTACAATCACTCCTTGCAGTATTCCTAGAAATAGTTGTAGGTCTCGACGAAGATACAACAAAAGTGCTCGAACATTAACTCATTCAACACATTGAAAGGGCAAATCATGCATGATGATACAAGCAGTAAATAAATCACAAAATTCTGTAGAGTCAAACTTATAATCAGCTATAAAGATAGATGAGTTAGAGTTGCTTAGCAGTATAAGCTTCCTATATCCCGCATATCTCTTTTCTTACAATTTTGCAAGTGGCGCCTTAAATTACCAATGCCATTTTTGCTATCACATAGATATTGTGCACCACATTTCTTACATTTACACGTTTGTTTACCATCTTTGCAATTAGAAAACATCTCAAAATGACCCCAAACTGCTGAAATCATCCTTCTACGCTTTTTAACAGTTTCTGAACCATCATTACATGCATCAATAGATGGCTCTATCACATTATCGCCATTGCCCACTTGCTCATGCTCATCAAAAAAATTCTCAAGAATGGTGTTTGAAATCTAGCCAACAAATCAAACCATATTTTACAATGCAAATATGCCAAATATGAATAACTATTTCTTAAATGTCAAACTAGTACACAAGAATGTAACAAATTAAACTTGATTTCAGTAGCAATAGGCAACAACAAAGTGCAAACACAATGCAACACAACAATAACAAACGATGTAGAATGTGAGAATGTATCAGAAACTTGCATATAACAGCAACAACAAACTAAAAATACAAAGTGCAAAAGGATAAAAATGAAATCAGCAACAGCAACTAAACTAATATACAACAATAATAGCAACAACAACTTAAGGCTTCTCCACCGATCCCACCTTTACTAAATATACAAAAAATAAAAAATTGATAACATTTATTCATTTACTTTGCGTTTAATCAACTTATCCAACCTGAAGAGTGAGGAAGAATACATGCAATGTTGCTGCTACAGGAGTACAGGTTACACGTACAATCATATAAACAACTTAGAAGCCAAGTAGCCAACAACAACAAGGAATACATTCATTTATTCCTTTAAGAGAATAACTAATTAACCCTACAAAATACAAAGCCCTAAAAATCAAAATTATAACTGAGAGAAAAATGATGCCCTAATGGCAAATGAGACAAAAAACGAGAGGACCAACACAAACTTAAACAAGATCATTTGAAAGAGCATGAGCTAAATCAGCTAATAGTTAATGAAAAAAGAAAAATCATAAACAAAAAGAAAAAAAACTCACAAAAAAAACCTAGCCGTGAATTGTGACTTCGAACGCAGCAGCCATCAAGCATCAAATTGAACGAAATAGAACTTAAGTAAGAGGAGGAAGTGAGGAACCGAAACCGAGGAAAGCTTCGGGATGGACTCTGGAGGTGGAGGAGATTGGAGACAAAGGAGATGAGAGGGGGAGCCGACAGACGAGAGACGATACACGTAGAATAGAAATAAATATCAGGCCCGAGCCGATACGCGTAGAAATGAATAGAGCGTGAGCGTAAGCCATAAACCTAAAGCAATCAGCTAACCGCTCAAGTGCTCACATGATCTCACTGCTTGGCGCCCTAGTCAGTCCGAATTAAAATAATGTTTTCGGGTTGACCTGAACCCGACCCGGAATTTCAAAAACATGTCAGATTTGGAAACCCGAACCTGACCAATTTTCCAAATGGGTTGACCCTAACCTGAAAATTTCGGGTCAATTTCGAGTTGAGTTTTCATGTCGTGTCAATTTTTAACACCCCTACATACGTGCAATTGCATGGTTGAATTAACTCTTAACCAAACACGACGGCATAACCGAGCCTGTCCTCAGGATGAAATTTGGCTAACCACTATAAAATCTGTAAACATTAAGGTACATAAAAATGAGTGCACCAGTTTCCATCCTAGAATTATAATGAATGAAATACTCTAATAAATGTATCAACATTATAAGTGAGGTAAGTTTTGAGATTATTATGGTAAGTGTTAGAATAACAATACAAACAGAAAATAATAAACACGAAAATGACAATCACAATGATTAATTAGAAAAGAAGTTTTTCATTTTATAGCAAATTAATTTCTTTCATTATGTTTCAGAAGCACGCTTAAGTCATAAAGCATTAAAAGTTTAAAAGGTGAACCACAGTTTAATATCATTGCATTAACGCTTCTCCAGAATATAGTGATTGATTTCTTCAAAATAAAAAAAACCCAATCAACAGTAAAACTCAGAAATTATGTAACAAGCAAAGCTTGATCATAAACACTTGGCACGCCAACCAATCTTGTGACAAGACTTGACAACGCGATTATTTCAGTCAATGCAGTTTCTCAATCTAAAAAGTATACTCCCTATAAAACTTACAAAAAGAAATAAATAATAATTAAAATTTAAAAAAAAAAAAATACAAAGTAAAATAATCATGGAGAACACTTACACCAGGTACATATGGCTTAATTTCAGCAGGTGTCCATTCATCTGGAATTTTCATAAATTTCTCAATCTCATCAAATAAATTCACAGCAAATATGTGCGACTTGTCTAACTTGTATCCATTCGTGTTTTCTTTTGCAGATTTTGCGTCCTGTTATATGATAAGAGAAAAAAATAAGGTAAATAATGCATAACAAAAAAAATTTATCCTTCTTAGAAGGGCAATCTAACCATAAAAAAAACATTGATGTTTGATTTTAGAAAAAAAATTAAAAGAATTGTGTATCATCAAACAAATTCTAAATTTGCTACGATTTTTTCGTGTAGAAGAATTCACATAGAAAATGAAGTGTGTAGTAAGGATTTAGTTCAAGTGAAATGTATAAATGATGAAGATCAAAAAGTACTTTTCTTAGAAGATGATATTCAACAAAGGTGGATGAAATATTTTGATAAAATTTTTAATGAATAATGTAAAAATACGATTGACTTTAGCGACCTTAGCACCCTAAATGAAAATAAAAATTTCTATTTTTATCGTCTATTAGTAAAACTAAAGTTAGAAAGGCTTTAAAGAAAATGAAGTGTGGAAAAGCTGTTGGAACTGATGATATTCCAATAGAGGTGAGGAAATGCTTAGGAGATAAAAGAAAATTTTTGGCTTACTAAACTTTTTAATATTATTTTGAAGGCAAAAAGATGTCAGATGAGTGGAGAATGAGTGTGTTAATTCTAATTTTTAATAATAAAGGTGATGCACAAAATTTGTGCGAATTATAGAGAAATTAAGTTAATGTGCCATACTTTAAGACTATGGGAGCGAGTTATGGAGCGTAGGTTGCGGCGTGATACTGATGTTTTTCAAAATCAATTTGGATTCATGTTAGGTAGGTCTACTATGGAAGTCATACGTTTATTGAGAGGTTTGATGGAGAAATATAGAGAGAATAAGGAAGATCTACATATGATACTTATTGATTTAGAGAAAGCATATGATAAATTTCCAAGAGAAGTACTATGGAGAGTTATTGAAAAGAAAGGAGTTAATAATGCTCATATTCAAATCATTAAATATATGTATGCAAGAGCTATTACTTGTGTTCAAACACAAGGTGGTTTGACCAAGTATTTTTCTATTACGGTTGGATTACATCAAGGATCAGCCTTAAGCCCATATCTTTTTGCTTTAGTCATGGAAGTTCTCACTAGACATTTGCAAGAGGATGTACCTTGGTGTATGCTTTTTGCTGATTATATTCTTCTTGTGGATAAGACTAGAGAGGGAGTTGAAGGTAAACTAGAATCATGGAGGTCAACCTAGAGTCTAAAGATTTTTACTTTAGTAGATCTAAAACTAAATATATGGTGTGTAATTTTAGCATTAATAGACCTGGTGAGTGGATTGTGACTTTGGGCAATCATGTCATTAATAAGAGTACATGTTTTATATATCTTGGATATATTATTCAAAGTAATGGTGAAATAGATGGGGATATTATCAGCAGAATTCAAGTTGGACGGTTGAAGTGGATGACAGCATCGGGCTTGTTGTGTGATGAAAAAGTCCCTCTCAAACTTAAGAGAAAATTCTATAAGATGGTGGTGAGACCTGCAATGCTTTATGGTGTCAAATGTTGGTCATTCAAAGAGAATCATAATACTAAGTTAAGTGTTGCAGAGATGAGGATGCTCGGGCGGATGAGTGGCTTTACCCTTAGAGATAGGATACGAAATAAGCATATACGTGAAAAGGTTGGAGTAGCTCCAGTCGAAGATAAGATTAGAGAGAGTCGCCTTAGATGGTAGATATGTCAAATCAATTATAATATATCAATTCCTTTCTTTTCTTTCAACTCTCAATCAACAATCAGAAGAATGATTTTGTTTCCCTCTTAAGACTCCCAACCAAAAAAAGGGAAAAAATACCCTTTTTAATTTTATTTTATCTCCACTTAAATATTTTTGTTTCTTCCCTCAACACCAAATCAAATTGTTCATTTCTCTATAAATGGAAGACAAATGTGACTCTTTCATCATAAATTTTCTGTGCGGTGAAAGCAATTTTTTACAAAACATGTAGAACAATGCAAATTCATGCATCAAAACCTGAGAGTATATAACCAAACCAATTGTGTTTTTCCCAGTAACAAATTATGAACAATGACAGTAACTACTGGGACCATGTAATGAAAAATTTCCACGTTTATCCATAGTTAAGGTTCTAAGTGGTAAAGCAAAGATATAACAACAACATTTCTAATTTGGATTTATGAAAAAATAATAATAATGCTTTTTATCATTTATCATTGATTTACTACAGGCACAAATGCTTATTTTACTCTTCTGGCTGTCAGGCATCTAATGGCTCCATATATTGTGCTCAATAGTATACAATATGGAGCAAACTTTGCCAAAATATTAACCTACAGAGATTGGCACAAGCCTCAACTCTAATTCAATATCTGAATATTCTCGGTGGAAAAAAGTGATCTCCTCATTAATGCTACAAAAATCATACAAGTACATCTCACAAGTAGGTGAGATGCAATCTATGGTAACAAGTCACATCCATCCAAGTATAACATCAACAAGTGAATACACATCATTCAAGCTATCCATATAATAGTGACTACTACTTAATTCTCAAACATTTGAATATACAAGTTGCCCTCATGAGAAAATAGAAATGCAAACAGTTGTAAATTATATATTTTAAAATGAAAGAGATACCCCTGAACATGGGAGTTCTACGTTTTTATGCATGCAAGAAAACCCACGATCACTTCCTGTCCTGAACCTCATAAATATCATTAGTACAAAAACAAAATGAAACTTCGAAATTTTCTAGACCCTTCTAAAGTGAGCTAGTTGTTCACAACTCAAAAAAACTTAGTGATTGTTTTGTTGCTTGAAAGAGGAATGAAATATAAAAGAACTACATTATAAAATGAATACTTTAGAGTTGTTTGGATAAGTGTAAAATAAATGCATGAGATTACTTTTTTTTGTTGAAGTAAAATGATTGCAATGTAAAGTCAAAAGAGCATGGTGTTCAGTGGTGGTCAGCGGTGGTGGGTGGTAGTGGCAGTCGGCGGTGGTGGTGGTGGTGGTTAGCAGCGGCGATGGTGGAGGCACTGGTCGAAAGTGGGTGGTGGCAGGCGGCAGGGTTGCAGCGGTGGTGGCGGTGATCTGCAGTGGTTGGTAGCAGGAGGCTCTAGCGGCAGCCAATAGCGATGATGGTGGAAGTTGGTTGTGGTGGCGGCTGGTGGCAACAAAAGTTATCAATTTATGGTGTATTTGAAATTCGCCCAAATCAGAGGAATTATAAATACATAAAAAATGAACTAGAGAGTGAATTACAAATGCATAAAAAATTTACACTGCATTTGTTTTACTTCAACCCAAATACCAACATTCTCAAAACCCCTGCATTTGGAATACTTTACACCCTTTACTTCAAACCATACAACCCCTAAAAGAAGTAAAAAATGCAAGATAATTAATCTTAGCTCAGGCCACAAACTGATGTCATGATGGCACCAACACCCAAAATATAGGTTTATGTAGCAACGTTCAGATACACATCAGAAAGGAAAATGGATAAAATACATTTTCAATGCAGTCTACCTACCTGACTGGTGTTGTATTCAATGAAGCAGTATCCAAGTGTCTTTTTTGTTTCAGGGTTTACTGGCATCCAAAAACCACCTTCACGAATCGTCCCAATCTGACCATATATCTTCCTGATTACACCTTCAAGCTTCTCAAACTTCTCCAGTGGTATGACTGGGAGATTATCAACTACAATCACATTTCCAAACCCAGCTTCCAGTTCAAGGGCTTCTTCATGATAAAGGTCTTCATCATCATCACTACAGAATTTCATAAACGAGTTTAATAGCTGCAATCATGCAATAACTTCTACAGGAAAGAGAGTATAATATTTTGACCATTACCTTTTGATGCCAAAATCTTCTCCAGGGGGGAGTGTGATGGAATCAAGATTAACCGCAGACAAGTCAATCCCTAGACCCTTCGCAGTGGCTTCTATATCTGCCATTGAAACGATTGATGCCATCCTCACAGAATTGGGAACAAAATTTTGTTCTCTTCAACTAAAGCAGCTGCATGGAAATCAAATTTTAGGCATTAGGGGCTTTTTGGATGCAGGATTTAGACCGGATTTGAAGCGGATTTGAGCTAAATCCAGCCAAACGGGCAAAAATGCAAAACCAAATCTCACGGTAAATCAAAGCCGCGGTGGAAAATTCCCTCTTTTCGTGGTAAATCCGGGATTTACCAAATCCTTTGGTTCGGCAGATTTACGGGATTTGGTCGAAGAAGCGCGCGAAGGGAGAAAGTTACCTTCACAGCAAGCGAGCTCCCGTTGTTTCCGATCAAAAAATGTCGTAACTTCCGCTCGTCGTTGAAGGAGCGAAGTCGAACAGCGAAGAAGAAGAACTCGTACAAAACTTACCACTCCTGCGAAGGAACGAAGCCGAAAGAAATAGATAGGAGAAAGGCAAAACCTAGACTCCTATGAGTTATGGTTGGAGTATTAAGTAATATAATTTAAAATGTTAAAAATTAAGTAATACTAATTAAATTATTACTAAAAGTATTAGTTAGGTACTTAGTTATTTCAAAATAATTAATAGGATTAAGTATAATTTTAAATGAAAATAATTGTTATAAAATATTATAAATAATAATTAATCCCCTTAAATGGTTTAATTATTCAAGAAATGTATGTCAAATGTTTTAACCATCTTAAATTCTTAATTTAATAGTCAAACAGTTACATAGGATTTAGCATAAATGTTGTCAAACAATTTTCATGATTTAACCCACTCAGGATTTTGTAAATCGGATTTAGAGGATTTATGAAATCCTTCTTAAATGAAATACTGTATGCTACCAAACAGCCCCTCAGAATTTGGTAAATCCGGAATTGGAGGATTTACAAAATCCTACTTACATGAAATCCTAGACTCTACCAAACAGTTTTAAGCATGCTAAGGGTCTGTTTGGCAACGAGATTTATGCAAGGTTTGAAAGTCCCGTAAATCTCACTGCGAGATAAATCCTCCGTTAGCCAATTTTTGGCCTAAATATCGGATTTACTAAATCTTGGAATTCGGCGGATTTACGAGATTTGGCTAGCGATGCGCATGAAAGGGATAAAGATGGTTACCTTCGCAGCGAGCGAGCCCCCGTCGTGACTTCTGATCCTACGTCGTCGAAGAATGCGAAGAAGCTTCTTTTCAACACGCTAGTTTGCGCGAAGCCTTCAAACTTCACGCTAGAGCACGCGAGGCTGAAACAGAAACGAAGAAATGGCAACAAGGAAAAGCAACATTATCGAAGCAACGGATAATAAATGAAAATAAAACCCTAGACGGCCTAAATTAATCTAAGCCAGCATACTTTAAATAATTTAAAATATTGATTATTAATTAGATTAATTAAATAATTAATAGTGAAATCAAATTATTTGGCCTTATATAAAAAGAACATAGTATTTAAATCACGTAAAATCTCTTAGGAGAAACAATCAATGTTTACTTAAGCATGTTTTTTTTTTTTACTAATTCAATTTTAGCAGTTGGAATTCACTCGAGATTTTGAAAAATTATTCTGAGCGGACACGAGACATTGTCCAAATGCGAATCAGAGTGCGCCATGTCACTCTTTTAATGTGTATTGTGGCTGTGTACCGCTATATAACTTAGCGATATGGTGCACTCTGATTCGCCTCCGAACAATATGGTGTCCGCACATAATAATATCTTTAACATATCGATGTTCTTCTTTTATGAGCACTTGGTCGAATAACCATATCCTAGCTGACACTTTGTGGGAACTCAAAATGCAAATCCATTGCCATTTTACATAAATCTAGCAATCTTTTCAACATTATGATGATAAGCTCAAAGCCATTATGAAGACAACAATAATTACAGTGTTTTTATGGAAGCTATGGATAAGCACATTAATGATTTAAATTTTTCTCAACCAACTTTTTTGGCTTAACAAGAAAATTGTCATAAAGACTATAACTCCAACCCTTTCTTCAATCTTGGATCCCACTTTGGGGGTCATCCAATCAACTTTCCTAGTTTCATATATGTGCACTTTGAAGGTCAATGTCCCATGTTTCAATTGGTATAAACCCATCATTAACTTTGTTTAACAATATATATATATATATATATATATATATATATATATATATATATATATATATATATATATATATATATATATATACTAGAGAAGAAGAAGGGGGGATTAGTGTGATTTATTTATTGGAACAAAATGAGAAAGAGGGAAAGGAGGGTGTGGGGGTGCGAGCATTCAAAAAAATTGAGAGAAGATGAAGGCTTGTTTATACAGCATCTCCGACATTATTTTTTTTATGTTGTTTGATACCTTTAGTGTTGCTTTCAATGAAAAAGCATAATAGTGTAGTAAAGGAAAAAAATATTACTATCAAACTCAACTAGTTTGATGGTAATGTCATTGGGTCACACCCTGTTCTAGAATGTGGTATACCCCAACAACACAGGACGTAATAAAGAGATATGAAACCTACTTTGCACTCACTTATAAAAAATTTCATATATAAAAAAACATAAATAAGAGTAAATATCTGGACAAGATAGTGAATTCAGCCTCATATTGCATTACTGGTCTATCTTCTTTCATCAGCCTAAAAACAATATCCTATATTTAAGTATTTGTAGAAAGAGGCACAAACCAATTTATGAACACTCTAGTTAAATCATCGTTTTTAATTTGGATACTAGGTATCTCCCCAAATGTATTCTGATGTTGGCCTCTCCACCACCGTTCAAGCTCACCATCAAGTGAAAATGTCACCAATAAATTATTTCTCTCATATGGGCAGAATATTCCTCTAATATATTCTCAATCTCTAATAACCAGTTTTCTTCCTCAATTGATCTTTCTACTCCTTCAAATAATGATGATCTCATATTATGAAATAACTTTAAATATTTATCCATAAACATGATACTGCTATTACCACTTACTAATGGTTGAGATCTTGAATTATGAATCAACTGAGTTAATGTTGTCATCATTTGGGCAGAGTAGCAAATTATAAAGAGCAATACTTGGCAAAACCAAGTTCTCGTTTTCTTTAGGATCAATCAGAGTCTTAAAATAAAATAATATTTCTTATAAAAGTTTATAAGTTTATAACATATCAACTTTTTTAAACTCAGTAATCAACCTAATGACTTTTTCAGTATGACTCATATCCTATTTGGGCTCTGATATCACTTTTGTCATGATTTAGCCCGGGTACTCGAATTAATGAGTTGGAAACAAATGATCAGATGATAATGTATTTCTTTCAATAACATACAACACTTAATATATAATTGAAGAGCCACTAAAACACATTTTCAATTTGAATATATACATAGTAAGTTTATACATATTTTTATTTGATCTCCTTTTTATGTAGATGAATTATTCTCTTTCATTTATTTATTTATCACAGGATTTATCTGAAACTTTACTTTAATAATTTGAATATATATAATAAACTCAGCAGATAATCATAGCCAGCATGTACTATAATAGTTAACCATACATAAGATCATCGAAAATTTAAGCGATTTTCAAATATCTAGAATTATATAAAGATATGAGTTCTTCATGCTCAATGAGTATCAAGGATCTACACGATACACGATTGTTTAAAATATTTCAAGTGAACTAAATATAGGCTTATATGTATATTTACATAGGAGCACATTCATCATTATTTAAAACATAACACAATTCTCTTTTTACATGACAAAAATGAATGATGAAAATTATATGTTATATGACAAAAATTATAATTGAGTAATGCTTCACCTAGGTTGGCTTGACTAGCCCATCAGGACAACAATTGGTTTGATTGGTTGACAATAATCCCATAGCGAAAACAACCAATTATTTGTTGCAACTAGTGATGGCTTGCTATTTTGCCCAACCCCTACATTTGATTTTAGGTCTTATGAAATTAATGTGGATGAGTCTGATTGGAATAGTTGGTTCCGACCGAGCTAATTTTTCTTCGACGAGTTTGATCCGTTCAAATCCTTTTAAGGCATAGATTTGGATGATTATGTTGTTGATGGATGAACCTTTTGATGGTAATTCACCCTCATTGTAAATTCATTAGATTTTTTAATTTTACTTTTAAAATAATTTGAACATTGTTTTCATTCTTTTTAGTTATATCTAGATCCATATATTATGCAAACATTTTTATTAATCTTACATAATAATAATTGATACGGCATCGCAAAATCATCTTGATCGGGCACGAATCTCGAGGCAAAACCTAGTTGGAAACTTAAAAAATTAATTTCGGGAGCATATGAACTCCAATTTCAGCGAGCTTACAGTCAAACTGAGCGTCTCGGAAATACAAACCCAACAACACCAAGATCAACCCAATCCAAGCCCAAATGAGTCCGAATCAAAGGTTCGAAGCGCTGTTGGAAGGTTCAAACCGCAATTTGAGTTACCAAACGGTCTCTGATATTGACGAACTTATACTCGAATCGAGCGGCTCGACGAGACGAATCCAACGAGCCCAAGATCATCGAATTCCAACATCATTAAAGCCATCAAATGTCCAACGAACGGTGCATGATCAAAAGATTCGATATCGACCGTCCATTCAAACCACTCCCTGTTCGCCCTTGATCTCACGCCTATTTACGGGCTATGCCACTCCAGAAAAACTATAAATAGAGCCCTCATTCTACACCAAGGGGCTCAAGTGAAGAGAGAGAAGAAGAAGAGAAGGAGAAGGAGAAAGGGGAATAGGAGATTCCTCACCTCCTCGACCACCACCGCCGGAGTTTTTTCCTGCCGCCTGAAGACGCCGGAGCTCTGCCGGATTTTCAGAAAACGTAGGGAATTCGCAGGATTTTTGTGAAGTTCGTGGAATAAACAAGTTGTATTTGGATTATCCCGGCTTGTGGGACGAAATCCGCCATTTGTAATCAACAAAAACGCTAGTGGAAATTTGCAACTGGGCGAGGCCCCGTGGTTTTTCCCATTTTTGGGTTTTCCACGTAAAAACTCTTGGTGTTCAATCTCTTTTTCTGTTTGTGTGTTAAACTTACGTGCAACGCTCGGACGCAAATTCATAAACTCTACCGCCGCGTATTTTCTAACACGCAACAGTTTGGCGCCGTCTGTGGGAAACTTCTATCCCACTACTTCGAGTATTGCTACGATGGTGAATAGGCGCAGCAATCGTTTGGTTGGAGCTTCTCGCTCCAACTCTCGTCAGTCCAGAAACTCTTCTATTAATCATAGACGACCAACTTCAGTATCTCTGCACCCCGGGGGGGCAAAATGCTGCCGGCGAAAGGACCTCCGGGCCTTCTTTGGAAGAAAGGATTCGGAAAATGGAAGAATCTCAGAACAAGATTCTCCAACTCCTCCAGGAGAATCGACCGCCGGAATTAGCACTACAGGAGGAAGTCTTCCTCCCCCAAAATCCACCACGGGTTGAGGATCAAGCGGAAGTTCATCTCCCCCCACTTAGAAGATTTCCTCAGTCTCGACAGGATAACGAACTTGTCGATACGGCAAGCTCTACACATCCTCCACCTTCAATTCGACAGCATCGCATCCTCCCAGATCTCCCTGAAAACTCTACTCAACCACATTGAGCAGAGCTTCCTCACGACGCCCTGCGTCACGAACTACGAAAAATAGTAAGGGAAGAATTCCCTCAAGGAGATACGAGACAAATTCTCCGACAGAGAGACTTTCATGAATCTTCACCTCTAACTGAGGTCATACTGCAACACCCAATTCCGGCTAGATTTAAGCTGCATAGCATGGAGTCTTACGATGGGACATCCGACCCGTACGAACATATCGACCATTACAGAACCATTATGCACATTCAACGAGCCTCGGATGCTCTCCTCTGCCAAGTCTTTCCTGCCACTCTCAAAGGACAGGCTCGCACATGGTTTTACTCGCTTCCATCAGGAACAATCCCTTCCTTTGTGAAATTAGCAAAAGCTTTTGTCGAGCAATTTGTAGCCAACCGAAGGATTGCTAAGGATTCCTCCCACCTCTCGGGAATCCGTCAAAACGAAGGAAAATCTTTAAGGCAGTATTTTCAGCGATTCTCCACTGAAGCTCGACAAATCCCAGGAGTAGATCCTGAACTTTTAAGGGGAGTCTTCCTTGGAGGTCTTCGCCCTGGCCCCTTCTACTCGGCACTTATGCGCGACACCGTTCCATCATATGCCGATTTAATTCACCGAGTGGAAGCACAAATCTCGGCAGATGAGGCTATAAACGCCCATAGGAAACAGTTCGAGTAATCTACTGGAAAACGCAAAGGAGCACCGGGAACGGATAATTCTTCCTCGCAACGAAAGAAGCAAGGAAAGAATAATCTACCCCCAAGGCCTCCATTGCCGCGACGGGAACCTCGACAAGAGAAAGAATACACTACTCTCAATACTTCTCGAACAAATGTGCTAATGGCTGTTCGAGATCAGGACACGGTAAAGTGGCCACATCCCTTGAAACCAAACACCGAAAATCAGGATCAATACTGTCATTTCCATCGAAGCCGTGGTCACGCTACCGAAGCTTGCAGACAACTAAAGGAGGAGATTGAAAGGCTTATCCGCCAGGGGTATCTCCGCCAGTTTATTCAGAATCCTCCTCCCCGAGAGGAAACTCGTCCTGCTGGGGGGCAAGAACGACAGCAGAGGCCACCAGTAAACAACCGAATCGCAGTTGGAGAAATTGAGACAATAGCTGGAGGCCCCCTGCTATCCGATAAAATCTTTTTGGCTGTGGACAAAACTCCAACTCTAAAGAAAGCTCGTATAGAACACTCCATCACTTTTGATGATTCCGACTTGGAGGGGGTAAAAACCCCTCACCAAGATCCGCTTGTTATAAATGCAGGGATAGGTGATCCATGCTACAACGTTAAGAGAATTCTTGTAGACAACGGCAGCTCTGTGGACGTCTTGTTCTACTCTACCTTCCTCAACATGGGTCTCACAAGAGAGAAACTCCAACCCGCTGAAGGACCCCTATACGGGTTCGATAATCGACCTGTACGAGCAGAAGGGATAATTAGTCTCCCAGTTGTACTTGGAGAATTTCCCCGGCAATCCACACACTCTGTTCAGTTCATTGTTGTAAAGTCTGAATCAGCTTACAACGCTATCTTTGGAAGGCCACTCCAATCAATTTTTGGAATTATCACCTCTATCCCTCACCTCAAATTAAAGTTCCATACTCCAACAGGAATTAGTGTGGTACGCGGAGATCAGCAAGCAGCGCAAACCTGCTATCTCAGGCAGGTCAGAACACACCCTGCCGATACTCTAAACATAGAGGATTTTGATCTCCATAGCGAGGACATACCTCAGAGAGCTTCACCAGTAGAAGAACTCACCACTGTATCTATCTCTGAAGAACAACCTCAAAAGACAGTACAGATTGGATCGCTTCTTTCAGAAGACGAGAATAAAATATTCACAGATTTTCTACGAGAAAATCAGGATATTTTTGCATGGAGTCCGGCGGATATGCCCGGAATTGACCCCGAAGTAATTGTGCATTCCCTTAAGGTCAATCCTGCAAACAAACCAATCATCCAGAAGAAGCGAAATTTCAAGCCCGATCGACAGCAGGCAATCGAACAAGAGGTTGATAAACTTTTGAAAGCCGGATTCATACGAGAAGTGCATCATCCTAAGTGGCTGGAAAACGTCGTCTTGGTTCGAAAAGGGAACGGCGCATGGAGAATGTGCATAGATTATACTGATCTCAACAAGGCTTGCCCAAAAGACAACATTCCCCTTCCACGTATCGACCAGTTAGTCGATACCACTTATGGTCATTAAATGTTGAGTTTCATGGACGCATACTCTGGCTACAATCAAATCAAGATGAACCCGACCGACGAGGAAGCAACAGCATTTCAAACAGACAGAGGACTGTACTGTTATCGGGTAATGCCCTTCGGGCTCAAGAATGCCGGAGCAACCTACCAACGCCTCATGAATAAAGTTTTCAAAACTCTTATTGGGCATAACATGGAGGTATATGTCGACGACATGTTGGTAAAGAGCCTCGAAAAGTCTCGACATATCTCCGACTTGGAGCAGTGCTTCCGTCTGCTGAGGCGTTACAACATGTGACTCAACCCCACCAAATGCGCCTTCGGAGTTGCTTCCGGAAAATTTTTGGGTTTTATGGTAACCCACAGAGGAATTGAAGCCAATCCTGAAAAGATCCAGGCATTAAGAGATATGATGCCTCTGAAGAACATCAAAGAAGTCCAAAGGTTGAACGGGAGAATTGCAGCATTGTCATGCTTCCTAGCACATTCAGGAGACAAATATCTCCCTTTCTTCAAATACTCAGAGGTGCCCGCAACTCTGGTTTTCAGTGGACGGACGAATGCCAAGAAGCTTTCGAACAGCTACGAAAGTATTTGGCCTCCCCGCCGTTACATTCCAAACCAACAACAGGAGAAAAGTTGTATTTATACATAGCTGTTTCAGCCCAAGCCATCAGTTCTGTCTTAGTACGGGAAGAAAATGCTACACAACGCCCTGTTTATTATGTTAGTAAAATCCTATCTGAAATGGAGGGGCGTTATCCCTTAGCAGATAAAACAGCATTGGCGTTGGTTTATTCTGTCAGGAAACTACGTCCCTACTTTCAAGCCCACTCAATAGGAGTTTACACAAATCTGCCGCTGAAAAGTATTCTGCAGAAACCGGAAGCATCGGGTAGGCTCGTCAAGTGGTCCGTAGAACTTGGCGAATTCGACATTCACTACTTGCCTAGACCCGATATAAAATCTCAAGCACTCGCAGATTTCGTGGTTGAATGCACCGTCCCAGCACCTGATATCCAACCGGATACTTTGCCTTCTCCTCCGCGCTAGACGTTGTATGTTGATGGGTCATCAGGAAGTTCTAGCGCATGAGCTGGAATTCTGCTAATATCTCCACAGAAGATCACTCTTGAGTACGGGCTCCGACTCAAATTCCTGGCAACAAATAACACGGCGGAATATGAAGCTCTTATTGCTGGGCTAAAGCTGGCGATCGATTGTGAAGTACATAATATGATAATCCACACCGATTCACAATTAGTTGCATCCCAAATAGAGGGGGAATTCGAGATCCACAATTCACAACTAGCCGAATATTGCAAGATTGCAAAACTGCTTTTAACCCTAATAGGAGAATATCAGATCATACACATTCTCCGAGAGCAAAACGCGAGAGCAGATGCTCTTTCAAAGTTGGCGACATCAACGACATGAGACATCTACAAGAGGAAGCATATTGAGGAAATCCACTTTCCTAGCATTCAAGGTCCATGGGTTATACAGTCAATCAACGAAACGAGAGAGGAGTCTTGGATCAATCCCATTTTGTCTTTCTTACAAAATAGGATACTGCCTGAAGAGCCCATGGCTGCAACAAGACTTCGAAGACGAGCAGCGAATTTCACCATTATTGGTGATGAATTATACAAGTGCGCTTTCACCGGACCATATCTGAAGTGTCTCCCACCTTCAGAAGCTGATTACACGCTTCGAGAAGTTCATTCCGGAGTATGTGGCGAGCACCTGGGAGGAAGAGCTTTGGCCTATAAAATCATGAGGCAGGGGTTCTATTGGCCTACAATGAAACAGGACGCACTGGAGTTTGCACGAAAATGCGTAAACTGCCAATTGCATTCCAACCTCACCCGTACTCCAGCTCTAGAACTTGCATCTCTTCAAAGTCCCTGGCCTTTCGCACAGTGGGGAATCGACATAATGGGGCCCTTCCCTATAGCCACAGGACAACGAAAATTCATCATCCTGGCTGTAGACTATTTTACAAAATGGGTGGAAGCGGAACCCTTGGCAAAAATTACTGAAGCAAACGCCAAACAATTCTTATGGAAGAATATAGTTTGTCGCTTCGGTATTCCGGCAAAGGTCATCACCTATAATGGAACTCAATTTACTGGAAAAATCTTTACATCTTTTTGTAAAGACTTTCACATTCAGCTCGTCCACACAGTTGTTGCCCATCCTCAAACAAATGGGCAAACGGAAGTCACAAACCGAACAATTTTGAAAGGGCTGAAAACACGCCTAGGGAAGGCCGGGGGGCAATGGGTTGAAGAACTCCCAAATGTCTTATGGGCTTACCGCACCACCGCCAGAACACCTACAGGAGAGACTCCGTTTAACCTCTGTTTCGGCACAGAAGCAGTCATACCAGTGGATATAGGGGTCCCGAGCAATAGAATTCAGACATTTGACTTCAGTAAGAATGAAGAAAAACTCAGGACTAATCTAGACCTCCTCCCCGAGGCAAGAGATATAGCCTCGCTTAAGACCGCTGCATACCATCAACGGATCGCTCGTCACTACAATCGAAGGATAAAGCCTCAAACTATCTCCATTAGAGATTTAGTTCTGCGAAGCCTTGAAGCTACTGGAAAAGGCCCTCAACGAAACAAGCTCTCCCCCCTATGGGAAGGTCCATATTTGGTAGCAGCCATGATCAAGCCTGGAACCTTTAAGTTAAAAGATGCAAATGGAAAGACGCTTCCCCAAACTTGGAATGTGGACAACCTTCGCAAATACTATCAATAGAAGATTGATGTCGCTGTTTGTTTTGTGTAATACCGTTTGTAACTCTCGTTTTGCTGTGTAGCTATGCATTGTATTTTCTTTAAGGTTTTTGTACGTTGTTGTCGAAGAACACTTGTTTTTGTATCCCTAAGTTTAATAGGGAATTATCGTGCTGTTACAGTAATGTGATGTTTACTTTATCATTGCGTTGTCTCTTCTATTCTGAGCTTCCTTTTATGATTCGAGAAACACACAGCCTATGTTGTATCTCAATCAATAAGCGACTAATCCCAGGGGGATCCAGTCCGACCTCTTCCACACAGGTTAAAATCATCAAGCAAGTGCTTTGATTAACAACCTCGGATAGGTCAGAGTATCCCAAAGCGGATATCTCTCACATTCATGCAGATTAGAAAGACTTCCTCAACACAGGAGTTAACGTATATAAAGAAGAAAATTGTCTTTTTTATATATAAACCCACGAACATCAAGTATATCATCCAAAAATAGCAAAACGCGAACAGCGGCAACACACGAACAATCATCGCAACAAAAACAAAAGCGACATAGAAAACATCAAAACAATCCTACAGAATCTCAAGGTCATCATCGTCATCCTCTTCCAACGCGAAGATCCTTTGCAAGTCACTCTCCAACTCTTCGCCACCAGAATCTGGAGAAGGATCACCAGACGCTTGGCTTGGGGTCAACCCCTCAATGTTCCCTCCATTTCTGCGTTTCACGGCACGAACGCCTTTCATAAAGCCTTTAATGAAACCATCCTGCATGAGCTCCTCTTCTAAGGCCTTTACCTCTACGTCGTAAAAATAATCGCGGGCTTCCTGGACTTGATCCTCGATAAAAATCTTAAAGCCATAAGATCTTTTGAACTCCTCTACGACCGAAGATGGTGACAATTGAGCTACCTTCTCCGACAATTTGTTCAGAAGTCTCTTATTCTCGGTCTCAAGAGCTTGTATATTTTTTTGTTGTTGGTTGCTTGTTGCCTCTGCCTCCACTAACTGTATATGCAAACGATCCATCCGCTCATTCTGAGAAGAAGATGAAGCAATCTTGTTCGCCAATTCTGCTCTACATCCATCAAGCTGACTCTCCACAGATTCCATCGCTTTCACCCTACCGCCGTATTTCTTCTTATATTCTCCCTGGAGGTATTTGACCTTCACAAACTCATCGTTCCAGACATCTAAGACTTTATTCGCCTCGAGGAACTGCGCAAGAAGAAGATAAGTGAAAAGTATATCCTCGAAATAATGCCAAAAATGATAGAAACGAAAAGGAGGATAACTTACCAAGTCTTCGAGCCGTCGACGACCGGTGCACCTATGTTTCAGCACATCCTCGGGGATGTATATTCTGGATGGAGAAAAATGAGGGGCCTTGCCGCCGGCCGTAAAAACTATGTTCGACTTCTTCTTTTTCGGCGTATGTGAATCTCCATCGCCCTCGGGTCGTCTGGACTGAGTTATCGGGACATCTGAGACTTTTGTGGATATCTTCAGTTTCTGTGCACCTGACCTCCCTGCGTGAGTGGATATTCCCACCTTAAATAAATATTCCTCGTCCAAGCACTTGCTAAGAGAACGCATCTCGTAACGAAGAGCTTCGGTACTAGGAAGCTTTAACATGCTCAACAATTCATCCGCTTTTAAATGAAGAGGAGCGGGTAACTCCTTCAACGTTCCCCACTTCTCTTGGAGACCCCAATCGTTTTGCACGAAGAAGAAATCACTGATCCAATATTTGGCTGGTTCCCGAGTGCGAACCTCCAACCACTTTGACCTAAAAGAAATTCGACCCTGTGCGTCGATATAAATACGTCCTATCCGGGATAAGCATTCCACAGATAACACCGCTCCATGTTCTATAAAAAATGCAATCAGGCCCACCACCACCGACATGGCCCGATAGGAGAATTGAGACAAACTCAATTCACAAGCCACCAGAATGTCAACCAGTTCAGACGGCAGCGGAAATTGCAACCCCGCTTTCAAGCTAAACTCGTACACTGTCACATATCCTCGAGGAGGGTAACAGGCACGCTCAGATCTTGATGGCACCTTCATCACCAAGTCGTTAGGAAAATGATATTTTTTCCTAAAAGAGATAAAGGAGTCTTCTGTAATAGTGGAAATCACGTCATCAGCTTTTTTCGTCTTATAAGTCTTCTTCGAACCCTCTGGACATGCAGTTGGACGATCTTCCACGACTGAAACATCTTTAGTAGAAGTACGATCACCCATTTTTGCCTCGCGAGAATCCACCGGGAAGAAATCCCGTAGGTTTCTGCACGCAAGGAGGGGCGCTATTCGAGTAGGAAAAGATTCCAACTCATAAATAACAGAAGCCCCAAACGTCAGTAAACCGGAGGGGGAGGAAGAAATCCCGTAGGTTTCTATCGCCAGTAAACCGGAGGGGGAGGAAGAAATCCCGTAGGTTTCTATCCCCAGTAAACCGGAGGGGGAGGAAGAAATCCCGTAGGTTTCCATCGCCAGTAAACCGGAGGGGGAGGAAGAAATCCCGTAGGTTTCTATCGCCAGTAAACCGGAGGGAGAAAGAAGGAGGAGTTGCAAGTTTCCTAAGGGCCTAGGAGGTCTATTTATAGGTTTTGGACAAAAAGGGGAGAAGTTACTGCAAATTTCGTAACTATCTTTTTTTGGAAAATTTTTAACAATTTTTTGCAATTTTTTTGGATTTTTTGGACAAAAAAATAGCCAAAAAACGTCATTTTTTGCGAAATGGGGCCCACTAAGTCGGTGCAGCCATCAGTTGTACCTCTTGAGCGCGGCCAGCGGAGCAATCCGCGGCTCCCGCGCGTGGATCGCGACCAGCCACGCGCGGCTGGCAAAGCAGACCGCGGAGCGGTCCAGGCGGACCACGGCATGGCCGGCAGGCGCTGGCGGCAGCTGCCGCGGAGCGGCCAAGGGAGACCGCGGAGCGGTCCAGGCGAACCGCGGGGGGCCTCCCGCGCGCGCGAATCGCGCACGCCCGCGCGAGCGGACCGCGTAAGCGGTCCGCGGTTCCGCGCAGGGTGACCGGCGGCCGTTGTTCCGCACCGGCGGCGGCGGCGGCGGAGGCCGGCAGGCCGGACCGGCCGGTCCGGCCGCTTAGTCCAGTTTTGGGGCCATTTTTTCGCCCCAACGAGTCCAATTTCGACGTTTTTGGGGTCCCCGGTACCATTTTTCGACGTTCCGGACTCAATTTTGACATTTTCGGAGCCGTTCGGGGCTTCTACAATCCAGATCAATCCTGGGTCACTCAGAAAAATTTTCCGAAATTTGTGACACATATTTTCGGACCTCTGAAGCTACGACATCCGAAAATAGGGGGACAACTGATACGGTATCGCAAAATCTTCTTGATCGGGCACGAATCTCGAGGCAAAACCTAGTTGGAAACTTCAAAAATTAATTTCGGGAGCATATGAACTCCAATTTTAGCGAGCTTACAGTCAAACTGAGCGTCTTGGAAATACAAACCCAACAACCCCAAGATCAATCCAATCCGAGCCCAAATGAGTCCGAATCAAAGGTTCGAAGCGCTGTTGGAAGGTTCAAACCGCAATTTTAGTTACCAAACGGTCTCCGATTTTGACGAACTTATACTCGAATCGAGCGGCTCGACGAGACAAATCCAACGAGCCTAAGATCATCGAATTCCGACATCATTAAGGTTATCAAATGTCCAACGAACGGTGCATGATCAAAAGATTCGATATCGACCGTCCATTGAAACCACTCCCTGTTCGCCCTTGATCTCACGCCTATTTACGGGCTATGCCACTCCAGAAAAACTATAAATAGAGCCCTCATTCTACACCAAGGGGCTCAAGTGAAGAGAGAGAAGAAGAAGAGAAGGAGAAAGGGGAATAGGAGATTCCTCACCTCCTCGACCACCGCCGCCGGAGTTTTTTCCTGCCGCCTGAAGACGCTGGAGCTCTGCCGGATTTTCAGAAAACGCAGGGAATTCGCAGATTTTTGTGAAGTTCGTTGAAGAAACAAGTTGTATTTGGATTATCCCGGCTTATGGGACGAAATCCGCCATTTGTAATCAACAAAAACGCTAGTGGAAATTTGCAACTGGGCGAGGCCCCGTGGTTTTTCCCGTTTTTGGGTTTTCAACGTAAAAACTCTTGGTGTTCAATCTCTTTTCCTGTTTGTGTGTTAAACTTACGTGCAACGCTCGGACGCAAATTCATAAACTCTACCGCCGCGTATTTTCTAACACGCAACAATAATAATAATAATTTAATATTTAAATATATAACATTTAAATTTTTTTATTTATTTATAAAACAAATAACTATCTATCCCTGTTCCATTTGATATTACCGCATTGAATTCTAAGAAATTGTTTGGTAGTAGGATTTGAGCATGATTTATGTTGGATTTGTAGTAAATTATGTCAAATGGTTTGATACACATTAAAATTGAAATGATTGTAAATCCGGATTTACGACATAAAATTGGGATTTTTTAAATCCAACCGTTTAGCTGATTTAATGGATTTGCAAAGTTATCCTATTGCGAGCAAGCGAGCTCCCGACATGACCTCCAATCCAATGTCGTCAATGGAGGAGGAGAAGAAGCTGATTTAGGTTTCGTTTGAGACGGTTTTTTTATTGCTTCTAAAACGGAGATTTAGTAAAAAAAAAAACAAAAATTTGTACTAAAACTCAGTTTTATAAAGTAGTAAAAAAACCGCCCCAAACGAAGCCTTAGTGTCTTTCAACACCCTGCTTCATGCAAAGCACGCGAGGCAAAACCAACAATGAAGAAATGACAATGAGGAAAATCAACAAGTAACAACAATGAAGAAGCTGATATGAAAAGCCAAGATCCTCTATCCAATTAATCCAACTAACACAATTAATATAATTTAAATATTAATATTGACTTAAATTAATTAAATAATTAGTAGTATAATTAAATAATATAATTAAACTTAATTAAGTAATTAGAAGTGTATTTCATAATTAAATTTTTATATAATTAGCTTAGAATTTAGAAATTGAAATTGAATAATTAATTATATAATCAACATTGTAAATTATAATTAAATAATCAATTAATAATATAGCATTTAAATGTTTAAATAGTTTATTAATAAAATTGTCAATAATTAAATCTAATCAAATGACACTTAAATGATTAAAAAGATCTTTATTAGGAGTACTAGTTCCATAAACAATTACTTAAAATAAAATAACCCTCTAATTAGGCAATTATCTATATTATTAGATATGAAATACTTATTGAATTAACATTTATATAAGTTGTGTGATAATTAATAGTTAAACTATTTGATAACTAAACAAGCTTCTAATTATATATTTATCATTATAAGTTATTGATAATAATTAAATTTGAGTAACTCGAACTCAACATATAAGTTAAATTTGGAACACATTAAATTTAATTTTTAAATGAACCAACTATGTTAAAATTTGAATTACAATTTCATAAAATTCAACAACTGTTTTAACAAAAAAAATTTAAAATTTAATATATCAAAAAAAAAAAAAAAAAAAAAAAAAAATAAATACTGAATTTAATAAATCCAACTAAATTAATTCCTCCTCCTTGTCAAACAGCCCCTAAGTTACTATAAGTCTATAACTACCTCAAGAATCCGCACCCTCTCTAAGTGGTTGTTTGGTATCGGATTAGTACTCGGATATACGTCGGATTTACAATAAATATTGCCAAACAGTTTCAGTGCACCTCGTAAATCCCAATCCGTGTAAATCCCGAATTTACATCTTAAATCCATAATTTGCTAAATCCGATCTGACAAAATTTCATATATACGACTATGGGAATTACAAGCTTGCAAGTGAGCTAGCTCCCATCTCGGAAGTCTTGAAGGAAGGAGAAAGCGAATATGGTTACTTGTGCATTATGCAGTGTGTGAGCTCCCGTCATGAGTAGATTTCGTTGTTCGGCGAATTTACGGATTTAGCGGAAGAAGTGCTCAAAGGGAAAAATATCATTACATTTGTGGCAAACTTCTATTGCAACTTCCGATCCAACAGGAACAACATCTTCGGAGGAGGCGAAGATGCTTCGATACTTGCAGAACTCAACTTCACACGAAGCAGAACAACAACAAAAAAATGCATAAGAGGAAAAGAAAGAAAACCCTAGATAGGAAATGCAAGGCGACTCATTCGTAGGTGTACCTCACGCGAACTAGCGAAGCTTCTACCTCACACGAACCAGTGAAGCCTATATCTCACGTGAAAAGCAACAAAGAAATATGAAGAGGGCTTTTCGAAAAAAATAGGAAGATGTAAGTATTATCGGATTAATTATTAATTTTTTAATTAGATAATACTTTAATTAGTTTAATTAATATGATAAATAGTAGTATAATTATTATTAAATTAAATTAATTTATACTTGTAATTTGTTGGTTATTATATTTATTGGTACTATAATAATTATTAAATTAGTTTTGTTTCTAACTAGAGATTTTATTCCATAAAAAGGGAAAAAAATACAACCATCCAAAAAATGATAAAGTAACATCAGCTAAAAGAGAAAAGCCACAGGAAAGCAAACAACCAAAATTGAGAAAACAATGAAACCGAGTTAAGTTAGTGGCGAAATAATGCTGCGACCACCCAAACGGTAGACCAGTGCCATCCATAGGGCAAGCAACATGCCAAAAAATTAAAATCTGAACGGACGATAGTATCCCACTAGAAGACCAACAAGATGTCACTACCAGTGGTTACCAAATGATCAAATGGAGAGCAAGTTCGTCTCATCATTGCCCAGGCTACCAACCAAGCCAACGAAAAACAATCGCAAATCCAAATCCAAAAAGCCAAACAACCAAACAACCACAACCAATAATCCCCATCAACCTCGAAAGACAACGTCCAAACAGAAGAAACCGCTAAAAACTTATTTGGATTTCCCGCGATGATGATTTTCCCCACCTAAGGAAAAATATTTTTCCACAAGATGACCCACCTGCAACTTATAAGATTCATGAAAACCAAGAAGAGTCAGCAAAAAAGCCCCATCCCCATCCCGACTAACAGGAGAAACATCCAACCTATCCGAGCGGTCCACAAAGCAATCCCTCAACTTGCCCAAATGAGCTTGCAATGCAAAATTAGAAATTAAAGACACCGACACATCAATAAATTGAGCAAGCGTAAGAACCCCCACAGGTGTATCCGAATTAGTTATAGGAGAAACATCTGTTGACACACCCAACTTAGCGAATCCATCATCCACGACCTGATTAACTCCACACAAACCCTCAACATAAACCACCAAATTTTCACCAGAGACAACCACTAGGGAACTTCTCAACAACAATAGGAGAAATAACAACAACATGCGCACTACCCCCCCTCCAAAACAATAAGAGGTTCTAAACAACCTAAAGGGACATCAGCAATAATCTGGGAGCAAACCGCAGGCACAGTAGCCTCCCCCGAGACCTCTAAAGGAGGAACTAAAACATCAACAACTGTTGAAACATCAGCCACATCCTCAGTCACCACCACACGAGCAATAGGTTGAATGCCATCAACATGGCCAACCGTAACATCAACATTACTCAATACAATTTCATCAGCCTAATTCAAAACAATATGAGCTAAAGCTAAATGGGGATGAAGGATTTTGCATTTAGGTTTGGAGTGTCCCAAAGACTTACAATGTGAGCAATGAAAGGGAAAATCCTCCATAACCACCGGTTGAATATACCCAAAAGTTTTCAGACCAACCCACACCCTAACAGAATAAGATTTAGTAACATCCAACTTAACCTGAACACGAGCCCCCGAAGGCCTAGAGCCAGAAGATGTAGCATTATCAATCTTAAGAGGCCGACCAAGCATAGAACCCAACCCATGCAGGATCTCAGGGGAGAATAGATGGGGGCGTAGGTTAGGAAAGGAAATCCAAATAGGAATAATGGATGATTCAATTTCAACATCAAAGGTTAGCGTCCACTTAAAAATCTTCATGAAATAATTATTTACAAAGTAAGAACGGTGTGCAAACACACGACAATATTCTAGATCATTGACAAGTTTGATTAACACGTGGCTGGGATTAAGAACGATAATAGAAAATTCACCATTGTGCTTTAGGTTAAATTTTTGTTGCAAATAGCCTCAAGCGATGGTCTACGCAAAGGGAATTTGTCGACTAAAGCGAACTCAAAAGGAGCTGCTAATGATAAAATTTCCACTTCCGAAATAAAAAATGACGACCAATCGTGGTAAGAAGCGATTTTGAGATCCGGTTAAAGAGAGGTGGAAGAACCACTAGATAAAGCATTGCGAAAAGACTTAGAAGAAGATTCACCAGCCAAAAAACCAGGATCAACTAGACGTTTGCCCTCCATCAACGATGAGGAGAAGCCAGCCAAAAGAAAAACCCAATACAAATTAAGAAGACAAAGAAAATAGGATTTCAAAACTTCTTTGAGAGGAGAAGAGCCACCAACGGCCACGAAAAGGGCAAACGGAGAAGGAGGCTCCGATCGGGACGAAAACCCTAACAGAGCACCCAAAACGCATGACGGGTAAATTAGTTTAATACATATATATTTTATTAATTAGGGTTTAGTTAAGCTAGTTTCAAATTTGATAATTAACATCTAAATAACTAATTTGAGAATTAATAATAATTAAGTTATTTTTTATTATATTAATTCATCCCAAACTTATTAAATGTAATTACAATTAAAGTTGATAAGTAAATAATAATTAACTAGCAAATTAAATTCAAAACACATTAAATTTAATTTCTAAATGAACCAATCAATTAAATTCTAAATTAAGTTGCTAAATAATTTCTCTGAATTTATAAAAAATTAACATATATCATATTTATTAAATCCCACTTAAACTAAATCCGAACCTAGACCAAATAGAGCCTAAAGTTGAATCCAATCCAAAACCAGACAGCTGCTACGCTTTCTCCACCCGCGCGAACCCTCTCCACTCCCGCTCGACTCTTGATCCTACCCGAATGCGTTGCCCCTCTCGCCAAGAATTCGTCCTTCGTCACCCTTCTCTTCAGGTTTGTGAGTTCTCCATCTTCGTTCGTATTTAGTGCAGTACAGAAGCTCCTGTCCATGTTCTCCATTTTTTAGACATTGGTTCTTCGGTGTTTTGGGTTGGAGGGGATTCGGTCGACCTGTAACCAATGGTGGTTTTTTTTTTTTGTTTATGAGATAAGATCAGCTTTATTTCATGCATTGAATTGCATTCGTTAGATCACCTCAATGGGCCTTAACTTTGACTTAGCAGAGCATGGTTTTCTCATTTAATCACCCGTAGCTGTTACGCCTTTGGTTGAGCTTCTCATGACATCATATATCATGGCTAATAATCTATCTCCTCCATCATTTTCTCCCTCCATCTCTCCCTTCCTCCAAGACTCTTCTTTTACCTCAGTTTTTTTATGTATTTGCTGAAAAGGCTAACTCACGGTTTTTGAATACAATAGGCATGATAAGTGGCAGCAGAATCTTCAGTCTTATCCAACAATCGTGGATTCCATCGCCCGGCAAACTGTCCCTGCTTCGGTCAAGAGGAAAAGAATACCAGCTATCAAGAGGTGATGTTTCCTTGTATGCTATCTTGTTAAATGTGCTATTTTTGCATGTTTGTTTCTTTCCCCTTTGTACCTGTGATTAATTATCTTTAAGTTAATTTCGAACTTAAATACCCTTAAATCGGTTAGATTTTCGTTACATCAATCGAATGAATGTGTGCCCTAAAATTGGGTCCTTATATAAAGCATCTAGAAATAAAATTGGTAAACAAAGCACAAGAAGTAACCTAAAAGATGCCTTTCTTGGCTAAAGAATTAGATGGCCCTAGATTATTTTTATTTTATTTTTTCTAATTGATGATGATAATTGTTATTCCTCATTGGTTGCATTCCTTTTTTAAGTCATCCAAGGTTTTTAGTTGATTATATAACTTACATTTCATGTGCTATACTTTATTTTGTTTTCCAAAATTGATGCAGTTACCCTTCCTACATTGCACGGGCAGGGTGTTTCTTTTCAGTATTTTCAGCGGAACATACATTCAGCTATTGGGGAAGTTATTGATAGTGGTCATGCTTTTGTATATCATGTTGGCTCTAAGGTACACATTATGATAAAGCTCAGTTTCTTTCATTAAGAAGTATGATTTTGCACCTTGGATAACTTGGTTTTTAAACATCAAAATTATCAAGGTAGATGGTTAAACTTTATCCTTGATTTACCCCTTCTTTTTAATTGTTCTGCAATCATAAAAATTAATTTGAACAAATAGGAATGTGTTAGTTCAATAATATATATCAAATTGCTCATGAATGGATGAACTCCTTGCTTCTATTACCCCATATGAAACAATCTTTTCAATCTTCAATTTTCCTCCTAGGATAACACTCTCGCTGAAGTTGGTGTATGTATTTTAATGGGAAAATTATAATGTCACAAAGCCTTGTAATTATACATCTTAATTATTCTTCACTGAAGACTTGAGCAATGATGATTTTCGATTATATTGCATCTCAAATAAAGTGACAATCTACTTCAATATGTTTGATTCTTTCATGAAAGTTAAAATTGATTGCAATGTAGATAACTGTTTGATTATCACAATAAAGGATCAAAAGCAATGTTATAGTGAAGCTGAATTCTTTTACCATAGCTCTAATACACATCATTTTGCATTAAAAATGAGCAATTATCCTTTATTCAACTTTAGTGCTAGATATAACAACATTAATATGCATCTTATTTCTCTTGGACATGAAATTTTCACGCAACATCTTAAAGTAACTTAACGATCCTCAATAGCTTTAGTATAGTTAACATCACAATATGCTTCAATACCTAAATGATTGTTTTTAGGTCAATCAAAATATTTTCTCGATTTCCTGATACATCTTAAAACTAATTGGTCAACATCTCAAATTTTCTTCTTTGGGGTTTTGTTTATGCCGTCTAATCAAGCCAAAAACAAATCATATATAATGTCAATTGGTGCATATAAGTTTGCCAATCAAATATTGATGGTTAAAAACATCTTGAAACTTTTATCATTCTAGTTATTTATTGAATATTCGTTGGAGAGTCAGTTGGCTTACGCCCAAGAAGACTGGCTTCAATAATGTCTGTAGCATATTTCATTTGAGAGAGAAACACCTTTCATTCTATACACAAACTTGATGCCAAAGTATTGGCTGATTATAATATTTTATTTCATCAATGTTGTAAGAATCATTCATAATAAGAAGAGTTTCATCAAAATACATAACAATAATCATTATGCCACAGAAAGAGTAGAAAACAAAGATAGGATGATCAACATGCTACTTCCTACCATCATCTATAATAAACTTGCATAGTTTACGAACCAGCCATGTTGCTTTGTTTCATTTAAGCTATATATAGTTTTTTGAGGCTTGTAGATTTTTTTGTTCGCCTAAGCAAAATATTATTGAAATTGTTCCATAGAAACAACTTCATAGAGATTTCCATTTAGAAAATCATTGTTTCCATCCATTTGAAGCAAGGTTCATCTTTGATTTAAGGGAACAAAGAGAAAAAACACATAATTACACCGAGTGATGGTGGGAAAGACTTTAAAGTAGTTAATGCCATAGACTTGTAAGCCTTCGACAACCAATTGAGCTTTGTAATAGTTAAACAATTCACTAGGATGGAATTTCAATGTTGGACCCAATGAAATAATATGAGATGTAACTCTTAAGTGGGGGTAATCGGTTCCCATGTATGACGATTAAAGAGGCCAGCCATTTAAACATTCATCTCATGCTTCCAGTTACGATTAGATAGTTCCTAATTAGTTTGGATAATATATAGAATATAAAAGGGCAAATAGGCAAAAGGAAAATGATAAATGATCAAAGAACACAAATGAGTATTTTGAGTCGTTAGTGCTATGTTGTATATATTTTTTGTAGAGCAATCGAGAGTTGTACACCACCTACTTAGATGCATATTTAACAAAATGAATTGGGGGTGCATTTGGAGGAGGCATATGAGGTCGAGTAATATAAATCTGTAAGGGAGGAGGGGTAGACACTAGAGCACTAGGTGGACGTGGAATATTTGAAGATGTGGTAAGGTATTAAGCATGATAGTACCCAAAGGATGTGTCATGAAAGTTTATATCGGTAGAGACATAACGTCGACATGTAGATGAATTGTAACAACTATAACTTTTTTGTACATGAGAGTAGCTTAGAAAAGTACACTCAAAGATGATACATATGTGTGTGTGGATAAATAATTGAAAAGGGTTGAAGCCTTAATAATACAGGACTCTGTGGGATAAGTGAGACGAGCTTCTACCTTACAAACCCTTTATTACTTATCTTCTCATATAGAATAAACGATTAGAGGAGCTTTTAATTGTCAAATATTTTTAAAATTTCATCCCTTATACGATTATGTAAACAACACCTCAGGAGTACATACCTTGTGGGATAAGTGAGATGAGTCCCTAGTACAAAATTTTTACCACTAACCTTTCCATTTAGCATAAATAATTATATGAGTTTTTTGTTGCCAAAATTCTATTTAGACTTAATACCTCACTTCAGCATAGGGGTGTAAGTGAGCCGAGGCAGCTCGAGGTCCACTCGTTAATGAGCTTATAAGTCAAGCTTATCGAACAACGAGTTCGAGCTCATATGTTAAACGAGCTCGAGCTCAGCCTAGCTCAACTCTAAAACTCTATGAGCCGCTCGATTAACTTAAAATATATTTAAGAAATAATTTAACTTTGTCTTATATTAACATTTTTTAATATTTTTAATTTAATTCTATATTAAAAATAAAAATTCTATAAACAAATTGAAAATTTTAATTTAAAACTAATAAATCGAGCTCAATAATTGAATCAAGCTTGAGCTTTCCAAACGAGCTCGAGCATATACATTTTTTAACAAGCGAAGATCGAGCTCTTGCTCAACAAGAACTAAACACACTTAGCTCGATCTGGTTGATACTCGACTCGACTCGTTTACACTCCTACTTCGGCTTGTATAATCTCAGGTGATCGTAGATTTTTCCATCCCCAATATTGAGGCTATTCTCTCATGGGTTCTTTGGGATACTAATGCAAGCAAAATTAGAAAAACTCTAATTTTTGCAAGCAAACATAATACACTTCCTAGAATATAGAAAATATACAATATACTCCTCTTAAACGAAATACAAGACCACTTTATATCATATAAAAATGATACTTACAAACTTATAAAATAAAAGACTCCTAAAATTGCTTTTCATCCGTCCAGAAGAAGGATACAAGTGGCGTCGAACTTGCAGAGAGAAGAAAGAGGTAAGAGGCAAAGACGAAGGAGAGGACAAGTTCGGAAGCCTTCCCAAGAAGTAGAAGAAGAAGAAGTGGAATAAACTCTCAAGCTTTTCCAAGAAAAAACCCTCAGGTTTTTGTTCCAAAAATCACATTATATCACTCTCTTTAAATACAAAATATCTCATATTTATAGTTGAAAATGAGGCAGCCAAACAGCCCAAAATACCCTTAATTATACCATTAAAAATAGGGAAATGGAAGGCCAAGGGGCTGTCCAGAAACAACACCCAAAGAGCCACACAAAAAACCGGAAAAAGAAGCCCCTGGGGGTTGGGGAGGAATGGACAACTAAAGGGGGAACCAGAGCAACAGCTAGGGAAACTGGAAAAGGCAACCATGGAACCAGAACCAGCAGCCACAAGGGGAACCAGAATATGCAGCCAAAGGGGGAAGAACTAGCCACGGGATGGGGGAGCCAGGGAGGAAATCGAAAGGCCAAGGGAAGGGGAAATGCAACCATGGAAAGGGAGCTAGGTGGGGAAACCAAAGAGCCTTTAGAGAGCGGGGAATGAACCAACATAAATACTCAATTTATGAGCTTAAAAGGTAGTCCTAAATACATTACTGAGCTGAATTTAGTAGAGTTCATAAAAGCTCACCAAAATGACAACCCAAAATATTTTGAGCCCCCTTTGCCTACATCAGATACTAAGCTTTCAACTCCCATATCTTTGGTTTTTGACCTATCTTCCCTTGTCAAAGGGCATAGCGGTGTTTGTTGTTGTGGTGTTCGACCTGTTGTGGTTGTGGCCATGGAGAATAACCCTTTCTCCTTGCTTCCTTTTCAGTTGTTCTAAAATCATCCTTCAAAGCATTGCTCTGCCAAATTTGGCTATCCTCCACCCAACTTGCCTCTAAACCCTCTGTAACTATTGTTGGCACTTCGACTTCCACTCCCTCATGAAGGGTTGGCACACTTTCCATGATGACTAAGTTCACCTTGTTCAATGCTCTTAAACATCCATATATTTTTCCCATGCCATTTTTTGTTTTGGTTGTACAACAATGGCTTCATTTGGCACGTCATGGATTTAAGATTTTGGTGCTTATATACACATGACAAGTAATTATGATTATTGATGTAGACACACAAGCAAGAAAACCGACACAAAGAGAAAAATGGATAGAAATGAAACCAAATTCTATTAAAAAAGTAATAATCAACTAAAACATTCAAAATCCAATAAGAAAATACTAAGAGTTTTTAAAGAAACAAAGAAAGTAAAAAAACAACGCTATCCTCAGATAACCTTCAGAGCGGGTTCCTTGCATGCATCGAAATGTAGGTTAAATAAGATAAGTGCATAGAACTAGCAAACCGATGGTCCACCACTGCAAGATTGTCCAATTCCCCCAACAAATGCTTCCAAATCAACCAAGATACGACATCCTAAAGTTGCTTAACTTTGAGAAGAAGGATACAGATGGAGTGGTACTTGCGGAGAGACGAAAGGTTGGAAAGAGCTTGCAAGATTTCCGGAGGGGATGAGAAAGAAGGTGGACAAAGCTCGCAAGCTTTTCCAATAACCCGCATGTCAATAGCAATTTTGCTCACAATAATCAACTCCCTTCCTTCACAACAACTCCTCATATTTATAGGCAAGATAGGGGAATGCCAATAGTCTCTCTTTATGAATTTTCACAGAATTCCAAGCATCACTAACATGGAAACCCCCCATTTATTCACGGGAAACAGGCCCAGGAACCGAAGGAGAGGCCACGGGATCCAAAGAACCGCACGGAACCAGGCGCAAAAGGCCACGGGAAAGAACCCAGGCTCGGGAAACCAGCAGCCGACCGGAAATACAAGAGGCAAAGGCACGAAAAACAACAACCCCACATGAACTCAAGGCATCGATTTCAGCCATCATTTAAAACAAGTCACGGGATTCCAAGAGACAAGAAGAAAGGGGAAGGAGAAGGGATAAGACCACTCCAAAAGTAAATCCATCTTAATGAGTTACCTTTAGAGAATTAATGAGCTACTACACTTCAGCTCAAGCAACTAAGAGGAGTTCAACCTCAACCTTCTCCAATTAACCTGTGAACCAGCAGCAGCAAATGGACCAATCAAGCCAGCAAACCAAAGGTCTACCAAGCCCCATGCACAACCTACCATGATCATTGAATGCTTTCCCATCATTAGATAGCTAAAAAAAGAAAAGAAACATAAAACATACTATTGTTCAAATAAAAATAAAATTACAGAAATATTTGATAGCATCAATTATTATCCTTCTTTTACTTGTTTTCTCGACCAACTGTTGTTATCATTGATGGTTCTCCCTCCCTTGTGCCTAGTAAAGGCTCCATCATTCTCACTAAATACTTATCCTTCTCATATGTTCTATTTTTCCTCCAATTTCCTAACAATTTACTATTCATTTATTGTTTCACTATAAACTACAACCACTATCAACATTTTATCTTCTAATTATTTTTCAAGTTCGTATTATGAGCAAGGCTATTGGTGGATGTGTTGAAACTTGTGTTACTATTTGAAACCTAAGATGCTTACTTTCTTCTCTTTAATCATCACCGGGTATTAGTGGTAGTAGTAGTAGTATTGTCATTTAGGTCTTCCACCAAAAAGACTTCAATAATTTGTTATTTTCATCTCTTCTTTATTCAACTTTCATTATAATATTTGTGATCTAGGTAAAAATCAACGGTTGTTTTTTCCATTATTCATGTTGAGTGTTAGTTGTGTTCCATTTGCGTGAGTTTATTATGATATTTGGGGTCCAACTTCAATCTTTAACCACATAAGATTCAGGCAAATGGCCACTTTTTTTATATTCACTATCAAATCACATAAGTATATTTACTCAGGTGCTTCTTTGAGGTTTTGTGATGCAGGACGGGTAGGAGGCTACTATTGCAATTGGGGAAAAAACAAACAGTCAAAGTGCTTGGCCAAAATCTGAAAGTAATTCCATATTTTATCTCCGAAAATCTGAAGGAAAATTACAGATTTCTAAAGAAACATAGTGGAATTAGCTGGAGAGGTCTTCAGGCTGAAATTTCCATGAAGTAACCAAGAGGGAGAGAGAGAGAGAAGAGAGAGACGGGTGGGGGGCTGGCGGGAATGAGGAGGTGGGAATTTTTTACTTCCTAAAACTGTTGCTGGACATCAATTTAAATAAAGCAACCTGAGAGAATTCGGCTTTAGTTTAATGGTGAAGAGAAAAGCTGAGAGGAAAACTTCCTTCACAGGTTCTGGAGAGGAAGCAATCCGGAATAACTTGATTGAGGAGATATGGGAGATGCTAAATTCAGCTGCCGTTAATTGGGAAATATTCCTACAGGAAAGAGAGGCTTTAATGTTAGGAAAGATTTCCTACATTAAGCCAAAGGTGAGAGTTAAGGGTGATTGGAGTTGATTGAGGGAATTAATGTCTTAAATCTGAATTTAAATTCAGATTTGAGAATTAATGACGATTGGCTTAAATGGTGGGAAAGAATAATGGTGTGATTAATGCTAATTCGAATTCAAATTTTGGAATTCGAATTTGCATTAATGAAGAGCTCTTCGCTAATTGGAAACTAATTGATTACAAGGGAAGGATTAAGGGAGGCCGGCGGGATTTTTGAATTCAAAATTCTGAGATTTTATTTTAGAATTAATGACATCATTAAATGCCTAATTATTAAGAATGAATTAAGCAATAAATAAATTTGAATTCAATTTTGAATTTTGAATTCAAATCCTTCATTAACTTAATCCCTCCAATTTTGGAAAGGCAATTAATAATTGGAGCAAAGGTGGGGGTTCTCGGTTGGGGTGATGGAGGGGTTGTTAATACTAGCGGTTCAATGGGAAGGAGGAAGGGGCCGGTGGCGGTGGAAGGAAGAGATGGGGTGGTCGGCTAGGAGGTGGTGGTGGATTGGCCGACGGTTGGAGGGGAAGAGGGAATAAAAAAAAAAGGTGGCGGCTAGGAAAAATAAAGAGAAACACAAGATAAAAAGAAAAGCTAGAACTGCGAGCCTTGGACTCTTCCGAAGGTTGACGGGTGATGCGCTGCCCTTCTCCAAGGGACTTCAACTCATGAGCCCGGACCCATCCTGCGGCTGGTGAAACTCTCGATTTCTCTCATAGAAATCTCACTCTCGTCCTCTCTCAAGAACACAAGTGTGAAAAACACAAAATTTTCATTTTCATTAACCATCCATTACAATAGCTTAAGGCCCTTATTTATAGGCCATAACATGAGAAAATAAAAAATTACAAAAATGCCCCTTGGGCCACAACACTCAAATAAATTAACCTAGGGGTAAAATAGAAAATAACATAAAATAGAAACTAAAATGCAGAAAATAATTCATAAATGACAACTTAAATTAGAGCCGTCGATTTACGACGCCTCTTGTGATAGATGCGCCAGATCTTCGTGCCGATGTCCGCATCATTCTCCCAAGGTGGGAGAATACTCGACTCCGTCGAGTTAGCATCACAACTGCTGATGTACAACTCTGGACTGTTATTTGCAAAGATTCTCAAACCACCCCGATTGCCCACAAGGTCAACTTGCTTGTTGCACTTTAGCTCGCCAATTTCCATTATCACGGGATCACCTTCCAAGATGTCGAACTTCTTTTCGCCTGCAGGAACTTGTTCAATCTCATAGATGGCTTCACAAGCGATGGGAGCAATATTGAGTTCTATGGATACCACTTCCAGAGCTTCATCAACATTCTCCGTTGTAGGAGTTGTAACAGAGTCAAAAGAAACCATTGCTTTTGTAGGAGTTGTAATGGAATCAACCAATTCATCTTCTTCTTCAGATTCTTCCTTGATCACCTTAGATTTCTCTTTGATTTGCACAATGAGTGGGAAATCGAAGGCTTCATTGGCTTCCATCCATTTGTCCACTCTATCCACTATCTCTCTGTCTCTTAGTGCCTTCTTTCGATCCTTTGATGACGGGGTTTTTGCATAAAACAGTGGGTTAGTCCTGCCTCGCTCTAGGTGATCGAATCGTTCGATTGTTTGACGGTGGAGGTCGGCTAAGTCCGCTTGATCCTCCTTGAGTTGTTGACTAACGGCGCCCAGTTGACCTACCAACCACTTTAAAGTCCGTCCAAGTTGATCCGAGTCCATGCTCTGATACCAGATGATGCAGGACGGGCATGAGGCTACTCTTGCAATTGGGGAAAAAACAAACAGTCAAAGTGCTTGGCCAAAATCTGAAAGTAATTCCATATTTTATCTCCGAAAATCTGAAGGAAAATTACAGATTTCTAAAGAAACAGAGTGGAATTAGTTGGAGAGGTCTTCAGGCTGAAATTTCCATGAAGTAACCAAGAGGGAGAGAGAGAGAGAAGAGAGAGACGGGTGGGGGGCTGGCCGGAATGTGGAGGTGGGAATTTTTTACTTCCTAAAACTGTTGCTGGACATCAATTTAAATAAAGCAACCTGAGAGAATTCGGCTTTAGTTTAATGGTGAAGAGAAAAGCTGAGAGGAAAACTTCCTTCACAGGTTCTGGAGAGGAAGCAATCCGGAATAACTTGATTGAGGAGATATGGGAGATGCTAAATTCAGCTGCCGTTAATTGGGAAATATTCTTACAGGAAAGAGAGGCTTTAATGTTAGGAAAGATTTCCTACATTAAGCCAAAGGTGAGAGTTACGGGTGATTGGAGTTGATTGAGGGAATTAATGTCTTAAATCTGAATTTAAATTCAGATTTGAGAATTAATGACGATTGGCTTAAATGGTGGGAAAGATTAATGGTGTGATTAATGCTAATTCGAATTCAAATTTTGGAATTCGAATTTGCATTAATGAAGAGCTCTTCCCTAATTGGAAACTAATTGATTACAAGGGAAGGATTAAGGGAGGCCGGCGGGATTTTTGAATTCAAAATTCTGAGATTTTATTTTAGAATTAATGACATCATTAAATGCCTAATTATTAAGAATGAATTAAGCAATAAATAAATTTGAATTCAATTTTGAATTTTGAATTCAAATCCTTCATTAACTTAATCCCTCCAATTTAGGAAAGTCAATTAATAATTGGAGCAAAGGTGGGGGTTCTCGGTTGGGGTGATGGAGGGGTTGTTAATACTAGCGGTTCAATGGGAAGGAGGAAGAGGCCGGTGGCGGTGGAAGGAAGAGATGGGGTGGTCGGCTAGGAGGTGGTGGTGGATTGGCCGACTTTTGGAGGGGAAGAGGGAATAAAAAAAAAAAAAAGAGGTGGCGGCTAGGAAAAATAAAGAGAAACACAAGATATAAAGAAAAGCTAGAACTGCGAGCCTTGGACTCTTCCGAAGGCTGACGGGTGATGCGTTGCCCTTCTCCAAGGGACTTCAACTCACGAGCTCGGACCCATCCTGCGGCTGGTGAAACTCTCGATTTCTCTCATAGAAATCTCACTCTCGTCCTCGCTCAAGAAGAACACAAGTGTGAAAAACACAAAATTTTCATATTCATTAACCATCCATTACAATAGCTTAAGGCCCTTATTTATAGGCCATAACATGAGAAAATAGAAAATTACAAAAATGCCCCTTGGGCCACAACACTCAAATAAATTAACCTAGGGGTAAAATATAAAATAACATAAAATAGAAACTAAAATGCAGAAAATAATTCATAAATGACAACTTAAATTAGAGCCGTCGATTTACGACGCCTCCTGTGACATATGCGCCAGATCTTCGTGCCGATGTCCGCATCATTTTGTCTTAGTTCTGTACCCATCTTCTATTGGGAAATAAAGTTCAATTTTCAACCATGATTATAACTCTTCTTATTAATAATACTTTGGCATTTATGTAGTCTCAATTTAGCTTATTTTGTGTTAATAATGAAAGCATTCATCATAATTGTTGTCCTTATTTGTCTTAATTGAATGGGGTTGCCCGTTATAAATATGGTCATCTACTCAACTTAACTTAAATCTTGATGATCCATATGAATGTTTATTGCCAATTCTGGGTTGATGCAGTTTTGACTACATGCTACCTCACTAATCTTATCCAATCTACATCTTTGGTAATGTTAACCCCTCTTCTCCATTCTTTATTAATCCCACTTTCCTATTACGCCTAGAGTCTCTGTCATATATGCTTTGTGTGCTTTTCTTTAATACCGGTGACAAACTCTGTCCTTTGATTATTTTGTCATATATGGTTCCATTTTTTTTGACTTATTTTTCTCATCAATTTCTATTTCTAAGATATACCATGAGGCTCTATATGATCTATAGTGGAAACATATTTTGAATAATGAAATGACTGCCTTGATAAATTAACATAATGGGATCTGATTATCATCTCCAAGCATTAATTCAGTCCCATGTTGATGGGTTTATACCATAAAATTACATCTTAATATATCTATTTATTAATGCAAGATATGGTTGATTATTAAAGTTTAATTAAATTATGGGATCGAATGCTTCGAATCCTCTTTAGTGTTTGACTCAACTTTGTTCTAATTCTATTGTTTATCACCATTAACTAAGGCTGGCCATTGCTGTAATTGGATGTGAGTAGTGCCTTCCTCTTTGACAACCTTATTAAAATCGTTTATTTGGAGCAACCGCCAGGGAACGTTGCTCAAGGAGACCAAAGTATGGAAGCGGTGAGGCAAAATCCATTGGTATTCTACATGTGAAATGATATGGATTAAAATGCTTAAGATGGAATTTGGATTTTTCTTAAAAATCCTAGAGTTTTAAAATGTGAAGATCGTTCTTCTACTAATCATGTGTTCTATGAAATAATAAAATGCACTGAGGTTTACTATTAGTTCATTTGGGATGTGGTGCTATCAAAGATGATCAGTACTGCCTATGTTTCAAGCTCAAAATAATTTGACATATATTTACCAAGGCATTGAGTTCACTGCAGTGTTGGTAGCTATGTAATAAACTGCAGCTACTTGATATGCATGCTTAATCATGAGGGGAAGTTGTAGCATGAGAAATATTTTCTTAAGAAACCACTCTATATATTGTTAATGTATTATGATTACTTCTTTATACCCTGGGTCATCATATTGATTTGTTATATTGAGTTATCTATTATAAATAATAGGGTCCTCGGTTGAACAATATACAGAAGAAAAATATTTTTCCTCTAACAATCTTGATCATCGCTAGTACCCCAACCTAGATGTCATCATAGTTGGCTTTTCTTGTTGTTTTGGGCTGTCTTGATATCTTAATTTCATTAACGTTTAACTTTCTGAATTTTTTGATGCTCATGCAACTAGAAGATGCTCAGCTGTGGGCTATATTTCTTGTGTGCATTGTATATGTGTTGGTCAGGTCGATCTTTTCTTGGGTCTTGTAAAAACATGCCATTTGCTGCTGCTCTTTTTTTCACATTTTCACATTTTGTATTTGATCCTTATTTAAGTGACAGTCAAACATTCAAAAGAAAATGAGAACAAATAAATGATGTTTGTGAGTTTAAGTGATATGCCATATGATAGAAAATTAGAATTTTTAATGATATGCCACATCAGGAAAAACCTTTGGAAACACTAGAAACAGTTGGTGCATTTCAGAAGCTGCCAATGGTGATGCCTTCAGCGGATATACTTTCTTCAGCACTTAGAAAGACAAAAAATATTGCTGCTACAAAGGGTAGAAGTTTGAATCTTTACTTTAGTTGACACTTGACATCCCTAAACTTGGATTATGTTTGCTGTATCAAAAGTCAGAGTTGATATATCTGCTTTTGGTTGTAAGGTATTGCGAACATTGCCAAGCGAGAGAGAAATAAAGGTGCAAAGCAACTTGATGCATTAATGAAAGTGAGATATTTTATTGGTTTTGTTCTTCCATGAAATTGGCAGCAACTTTTCTCGGTTGTTCATTTGTTTTTGTATTTTTTTTCCAGGAATTAGCCGTTCCTCTCCGAATGTACGTTGAGAGTTTTCCTAAAAAGCGGTACTTGCATCCATATGAGAAATCACTTATTCAGTTAACTTTTGGAGATGGCAGTTACGAGGAGGTATTCTACCTTGTTTGTTTTTAAATATTTAATGTCTTTTTTGTTTAGTTCTTGGACTCTCGAGCAATACATTGTTTGATGCAGAATTTTCATATACTTTCCCAGGTTCCGTTCTGTCATGTCTATTATTTTTCTAACAAGAATGGATGAAAGTCTTCAGATTGTCCACTTTCTTTGTTTCTTGCTAAAAGGTTAAATAATATAAGGAAGTTGCTTCTTTGGCTATCGTTTCTTTTTTTTTATTAGGTGGATTCACATATATAGCACCCAAAACTATATCATTTATATATTTAACACCTAAATATCAATACAACAATAACAACATCAAGCCTTTATCCCACTACAAGGAATTTTTATTGCGTCAGGTTACCTGACGTAGAGATACATCAGGTAGCCTATAATATATTGCCACGTGCTCTTACTCTTTACCGCGCGGCCCGACGACCCAACCCGGAACGAATATGCGTGGTATTTGCTCGGTATTGCTAGGTACTACTGGGTATTTGCTCGGTATTGCTCGGTACTTGCTCGGTATGCTCGGTATTTGCTTGGTATTTGCTCGGGATCGGAAGCAAAAACGGAATCCCGCTCGCTGTGGAGATAACCTTCACTAATGGGGAGGAAATTGCCCGACTGAAGCACCACGCCGGACCGGACGCCTGCTCGGATTTGGAGATCAAAGACAGTCGAGGTGAAGAATGGCGAGTCGCGGAGAAGATAATCAATCTGATGTTTGTCAAAGGTCAGGAGCTGCTTCCTAGAAACAGGTATGCCACCTTCGCCGGGAGCGATGACCACCGCGGGAATCCGGTCGACAGGAAGCTACAAAGTTTGATCGGAGGGAAAAACGGGATCCCGCTCGGGCTCCACTCGTGGCCGTTCGACTTTTCTCCATCGACGACTTTTCCTTTCCACCGGATCGCAAGCAACGAAGTTTGATCGGAGGCAAAAATGAGCAAGTACCGAGCAAATACCGAGCAATACCGAGCATTATCGAGCAAGTACCGAGCAAATACCGAGCAATATCGAGCATTACCAAGCACAAAACCGAGCATTACCGAGCAAATACCGAGCATTACTGAGCAAGTACCGAGCAAATACCGAGCAATACCGAGCAAATAACGAGTAGTACCTAACAATAACGAGCAAATACCGAGCAATACGCGAACGTAGTAATTCCGGATTCGTTCCAGGTTGGGTCGTCGGGCCGCGCGGTAAAGAGTTAGAGCACGTGGCGATATATTATAGACTACCTGATGTATCTCTACGTCAGGTAACCTGAGGCAATAAAAATTCCACTTCAAGGGGTCGGTTACATGAATCCTTTTTCTCCATTGTGTTCTGCTAAGAGTCAAATTCTCATTTAAATCTAATAAAGAAATGTCATTTCTAATATTTTCTAACCAAATCTTTTTAGGTTTATCTTTACCTTTCTTAACATAAGCCAAATCCAATACATCTACTTTCCTAGTTGAGTCATCGGAAGACCGCTGTTTTATGTGACCAAACCATCTAAGGTGACTCTCTCTAATCTTATCTTCCATTGGAGCTTGATGAGGACATCTACATAAGCTTCTAACGCGATGATACATCAATGATCTACGGTCATGATCTCCTTTTGATTATTATTTTATTTGATGTATTTTGTTTTATGTTTTATGAGTCTATTGTATTTCTTTCCGTTTATGCCCTTGCTTAAGGGCCTCATCATGTGTTTGCTTTAGGGGCAATTGTGTCTTTGTATTTTCTTTATTCCGTTGGCTAATTAAAGCATTCCCCTCTTCACGTGAGGGTTAATGAATGAATGAATATTATGATGAAATTTTCTACGTTTTACTCTTGTGAGAGTTTGAGGGTTCTTGGAGAAAGTCCCTTGGTGAAGGGCAAAAATAATACCCACCAGTCGCCGGAATCGTCCGGGGTTCGTGGTCCGACTCTTCCCCTTGCTACCATCACCGGCCCTCCATCTTCTCCTCCTAGCCCCTCCCGCCGGCCTCCCCAAGCTGCTTGCCCTCAATCCACTACCTAAGGATTTTGAATTTCAAATTTCAAAATCATCCTTAATTACTTTCCTAAAATACCTCATTATTTAGGAAAGAATCCTTGTTGGCATTCAATCTATTTTGAATTTCAAAACCCTTCCTAGAGAGTTAGAATCTCATTTGGAAGTTATTTCAATTTGAATCAAATCTGAAATCAAAATCAAATTTGAATTCAATCACATTAATTCTATTGGGGATCACATACAATGAATCTAGACATGTTTCCCCTTTTCCTATGGCCGCCCCCCTCTCATCCATGATTTCTCTCTCCAATTAAATCTAAATCCCGCAATTAATACCCATTAATCCCCTCCTACAGCAGCCGCCCCCTAGTGGTCCCAAAATTGGAATTAGTTTGAATTCTAAATCAATTCTCTTCCTCTTTTTGAAAACTTGAAATTTATTTCAGGTTCCCTATTACGTTTTTCCTCTTTGTCCGAAATTTTGTATCCAAAACTGCTGGATTAATTCCTGGATGTCCCCTTGCTGCCCTGGAATTCCAGCAAAGGAAATTTCACAGTGCAACTGCTTGAACTTTCCCGTTTTGCCCAACGTCTGCTGTTCAGATTTTCTGAGCCAAACAACTTGCTTTCCAGCCGCTTAGAAGGATCCCCAACTGCTGTCCAAGACTCCTAAGATCCAAAACCTGCTATCTAGACTTCCTTGGGTATTGTCCAGACCTCACGAGTTGCTGTTCCAGACTCCCTTGACTCAAAACTTTCTCTGTCCTGAACTTCAGCCTCAGGAAAACTGCTGTCCAAGATCTAAACTGCTGCTATCTTGAATTTATGCACCACTTCCCGGCTGTTCCATGCTGCGGGAAGTCTCTTGGTTGCTGCCCACATCTTCCCCAGCATTCAAATGGTCTTGTCAGAGTGTGCAACTCTCTTATTTTTGGGTAAACTCGACATCCGACTCTCTATCATCATAGTTGCATCCTTGATTGTGGTTTTATTATATTCATGAAGATAATGTTAATGATTTTCTGCTAAAACCGAGTGATTGGAAGAGTTGTGTGAGAGGTCCTTCATAATACTAATCTCATTGTTAGTCTAGGGATTTACGTTGAAAACCATTTATGGATGCAATGTTAGATTAAGTTACTATTTTATGATCTTAACTCCTATGCATGTAATTTAGCCTAAACTTGTTTTACCGCTCTTTGTAATTTATCTTGTCGCCTAAAATCAATATAAATGATATAATTATTGTTGCTCCTAAAGTCAAGCGTGCAAGCTCTTACTACAAATCATTTTCGCATGATTGTTCTACATCAGAGCTACTCCAACCTTTTCTCGTATATGCTTATTTCATAGAGTAAAGCCACTGATCCACATGACAATCCTCATCTCTGCAACACTTAACTTGATATTATGCTTCTCTTTTAATGGCCAACATTCTGCGCCATAAAGCATTGCAGGTCTTAACATCTAAATATCAATATTTGCACAATATAGCACTTTCTTATCTCCTCATGAAACCATGGTCGGAACCTTAACCGAACATCACTGGATGCCAAAGACGAGAAAGTTGCTATGGAATCTTGCTGAGATGGGCAACAGTAGGATTGGTGACATGCGATCATGCAAAAAGAAACGTGCAGAGCAAGTTGTGACATAAAGGAACTGATGACAACTAGAAGAGGAAGGGGATTCATGGTCTTGCCATTGAAGAGTCTCGCAAACCGGCTAGGAGGTCGTGACCTGGGATTCATAGACAAATAAGCCGACGATGTGTGTACGGCAATGGGACCAGTGAAGAAGTTGTGATTGTGAATGACGTCGTGGTGACATGATTGAATGGAGGGTGTTATTTTTGCTCACTATTTAAGGTTTTGAGTAATATGCATGTAAATATTGAAATTTAAGGGTTTAATATGTAAATGATATAATTTTGAGTGCTATATATGTAAATACACCTTTTTATTAATGCAGTTATCATGAAAACGCATGAATATTCGTGGAAAATTGTTGGACAAAAATGATCATTGTTTTTCAGTTCCTTGCTATCTGGAAATGTAGTTTGGATTTTCCCATTGATTACTTGAATTGAAGCTTTGGTTCTGCCATGCTCAATTGGTGATTATTTGAGCAGAAAGATATTTGTGATGAAGCTGTTCATTTTTTTTTTTTTTTGAGAAAAAAGCATCGAGAACTCTTATGAATTTTGTTGAAACTGGAATATTTGTCAGGGTTTCAAAATCAAATTGGATTGCAAAATATGAAGCTGTATGTTCTACAAGAATAATTATTTGTTGTTGTCTCTAATGCAATATCACTATTCAACAACAACAACAACAACAACAACTACAACAACAACATCAAGCCTTTATCCCACTACGTGGGGTCGGCTACATGAATCCTTTTTCTCCATTGTGTCCTATTAAAAGTCAAATTCTCGTTTAAATCTAATAAAGAAAGGTCATTCCTAATATTTTCTAACCAAGTCTTTTTAGGTCTACCCCTACCTTTCTTAACATAAGTCAAATCTAATACCTCTATTCTCCTAACCGGGTCATCGGAAGGCCGCCGTTTTATGTGACCAAACCATCTAAGGCGACTCTCTCTAATCTTATCTTCTACTGGAGCTACTCCAACCTTTTCACGTATATGCTCATTTCGTATCCTATCTCTAAGGGTAAATCCACTCATCCACCTGAGCATCCTCATCTCTGCCACACTTAACTTAGTATTATGCTTCTCTTTTAATTGCCAACATTCGGCACCATAAAGCATTGCAGGCCTCACTACCATCTTATAGAATTTTCCCTTAAGTTTGAGAGGTACATTTCTATCACATAACAAGCCCGATGCATTCCTCCACTTCAACCATCCAACTTGAATTCTGCTGATAATATCCCCATCTATTTCACCATCACTCTGAACAATAGATCCAAGATATCTAAAACGTGTACTCTTATTAATGACTTGATCGCCCAAAGTCACAATCCCCTCACTAGGTCTATTACTACTAAAATTACACTCCATATATTCCGTTTTAGATCTATTCAAGCGAAAACCTTTAGACTCTAAGGTTGACCTCCATAATTCAAGTTTACCTTCAACTCCCTCTCTAGTCTTATCAACAAGAAGAATATCATCAGCAAAAAGCATACACCAAGGTACATCCTCTTGCAAATGTCTAGTGAGAACATCCATGACTAAAGCAAAAAGATATGGGCTTAAGGCTGATCCATGGCAGATAATTTTGTAATGCTCATTTTTTGTGTAATTTTTCAGTTATATGCATGGAATTTAACATCTTTTCTTTCTAGCACTGATAATAAGCTGAGAATTTTCATTGTTTGTGGATATAACTTTAATGATACTTTTGTAATGATTTTGCAGGTATTGAAAAGGGTAGATGATCTCAGAAAGAAGCTCTTATTCGTTGGAAAGAAGAATGCAGCCCTTTGCGCCCAGGTTTCAAACGAATTTTGCTTCATACAGTTTGAATGCTTGTATTTGCTTTACAGGCACATTTAAAATATAAGATCTTTTTTTTTTCCCTGGGCTATCAGAAGGAAGGAAGAATTCTCCTCATTTGCTTTTTTTTGCATGACTCATGCTTGTTTCATGCGTAGTAATTTAATAGAACTCAAGCACAGCGAATGAGATCAACTTCAAAATTTATACCAATGAAGAATATAGTTGTTTAAATTCTTATTTTTTCATTCTTGTTCTAGAACATTATTTTATTCACAAAAAGTATTGCTATGCCCTTCTAGAAGGCTCTAACCATGCTAGTGCGTATTCTTTCAAACATTTCACTCGTATTCTAGTATGCTACTTAATTTCTACTTGCTTTTCTTGCTACATTAGATGTTCAAATCATATTCTTTGGACAAAATCTCCAGATATACCAGGCCAGAATCCTATTGGAATTCTTTATGAAAACAGAACATGATACAAAGGAACAGCAATTAACTAAAAGGCCTCTGAGTGCTTTTATAAGATTATTAGGACGAAATTTCAAAACCCATCACCTTGAATAATGGTTATCTGTTGGAAATATATTTGGTGAGCATGCTCAACTTGTTAGGAAATTATCATCAAAATCACAAGAATTTTAGTTAGGCTATAGAAATATTTAGAGGAAAAGTTAAAGAAAAAATAGGAAAGCGATGCTGTTGTCTTTGGATTAGATGGAGCATATAAGAGATACTAATAAAAATATTTTCTAGTGTAAGATTCAAAATCTCAAAATTTAGGTTTTTCATGAGGAAGCTAATGTTATGTGAGAAAAAGTAGTTAGTGATATTAAGAAGGTTGCAAAATATATATTTGGAGAATCAAAAGAAAAAGCTCCTAATACTAAAAAAATTTTGGTAGTGGAATTGAAATGTGCAAGAAAATATTAAAAATACGAAGCTTTGTTACAAGAATTAGTTTAGATGTAAAAACTCAAAAAAATGGTTAAGATATAGAGGCCTATAGGGACTTTAAGAAAGCATTATGCAAGGAAAATAATTTTTCTTTTAGTAATTTATAAGAAGGATTAGATACTAATGAGGATGAAAGATGTATGTGTAGGTTAGAATCAAAGAGACAAGATAAGTAAGGATCTAGTTCAAGTGAAATACATTAAGGATGAAGATCAGAAAGTTCTTTCTTAAAGAAGGATATTCAACATAGGTAGATGAGATATTTCAATAAAAATTTCAATGAAGATTTTGAGAATACGGTTGCTTAGCACCCTAAATGAAAAAAGTGAATTTTATTTTTATCTTTGTATTTGTAAATTGAAGTTGGTGAGGCTTTAAATAAAATGAAATGTAAAAAATGAGGAGGACCAGATGATATTCAAATAGAGATATGAAAATACTTGGGAGATGTAGGTATTTCTTGGCTTACTAAATTTTTTAATATTATTTTGAGACTAAAAAGATATCATATGAGTGGAGAATGAGTGTGTTAGTTTATATTTTTAAAAATAAAGGTGATGCACAAAAGTGTGTGAATTATAGAGAAATTAAGTTAACGTGTCATGCATTAAAATTATGAGAGAGAGTAATTGAGCATAGGTTGCGCTGTGATACTACTTTTTTCAAAATCACTTTGGATTAATGCCGTAATGGTCTACTATGGAAGTTAAAAGGTTTTAGGGAGAAGTATAAAGAGAGCAGAGAGTATCCACATATGATATTTATTGATTTAGAGAAAGCATACGATAAAGTTCCAAGAGAATTGTTTTGGAGAGCTCTTGAAAAAAATGAGTTAATAATACTTATATTCATATCTTTAAGGATATGTATGCTGGTGCTGTTACTTGTGTTCAAACATACGGTGGTTTGATCAAACATTTTCCTATTTCATTCGGATTACACCAAAGATTAGCTTCACATACCTTTTGCTTCAATCATGGATATTTTTACTAGATATTTGCAAAAGGATGTACCTTGGTGTATGCTTTTTGTTGATGATATTCATCTTGTTGATAAGACTAGGAGTTGAAGTAAAATTTTGAATTATGGAGGTCAACTTTATATTCTAAAAGTTTTCATTTGAGTAGATCTAAAACTAAATACATGGAGTGTAATTTTAGTAGTAATAGATCTTTGAGACTTTGACAATGGGTGATCAAGTTATTAAAATGAGTACACATTTTAGATATCTCATATATATTATTCAAAGTGATGGTTAAATATATTGGATATTACTAAATATTAGTATAATTCAAGTTGGATGGCTGAAGTGAAGGAATGCATCTGACCCATTGTGTGATAGAAAAGTACCACTCAAACTTAAGGAAAAATTTTATAATATGGTGGCAAGTCCTGCAATGTTTGATGGCACAGAATATTGGCCATTAAATGAGACGCTTAAAATAAGTGTTGTAAAATTGAGGATGCTCAGATGGATGAGTGACTTTACACTTAGAGACAAAATGTGAAACGAGTATATGCATGAAAAGATTGGAGTAGCTCTAGTGACATATAATATTAGTGAGAGTCGCCTTAGATGTATTATATCTGGCTTATGTTAAGAAAAGTAGATGTAGACCTGAAAATATATGGTTAGAAAGTATTAGAAATGACATTTTGTATTATATTTAAATAAGAATTTTGCTCTTAATTGGACACAATGGAGAAAAAGGATTCATGTTGCCAGCCCTACGTAGTTGGATAAAGACTTGTTGTTGTTGCATCAATCTAGTTCTTTTATTATTTAATTTTTAATAAGTTTAAGTATTTTATCTTATTTTATAGGATCTTTTATTATAAAAGAGGTCTAAGGGTCATGTAATAGAGAACATGATTAGTGGAATTTAATGATGCTTAACTTATGTCTTCATTCTAGGCTGTGCTCAATGTTATTCTCTTCTGCTTCTCTCTCTCTCTCTCTCTCTCTCTCCCTTTTCTGTCTTCTGCCTCCAACTATTCAAGGCTTATATAAATCTCCTGTTGCATCTCCTGCATCATATTTAATATTATCATGTGGATCATTGAAATAAATGTTAACCTTAATCAGTTATTTGATATGATCTTTTATTAGTTGATAAAAAAATTTGGGTTTGTAATATATATATATATATATATATATATATATATATATATATATATATATATATATATATATATATAAAGGCCTAAGGTTATGTAAATGGACATCATGATTATTGGAATGAAATGATGTTTACCTACATCTCTTTCCTTGGTCGTGTTCCCTCTTATTTTCTTTTCTCATCTTTCCTTTTTTATTTTTTTTTTTTCTCTTTTTTGCCTTCAGCTATTCAGGGCTTTTACAGATGTCCCGCTGCATCTCTCCGTATCACTTTTAATATTATCATACAGGACATTGCAATAGATCTTAGGCGTGTACTTTCCCTTACGTAATTTTCTGACATCTATGTTTCTTAATTTTATGCACGCATCATTGTATTGTTTTTCATCTGAATGTAATTTCCGCACTTGTTGAATTTAAATTTAACTGCTTAACAGATGCAGCATATCAACTTTTGTCCATCATAAATATTTCTTACGAATTTTCAGAATTTCATATTTAATTCTTAAATAAAAGTATAAAGCCTTACTCGAATTAGATATTTTACCTTGGCAGTCCATATCTAAGCGTGAAGCTGAAGAAAGATTAAGTGAGGTAAGATTTGCAACCTACAATATTATTTTTATTCTTATATTAGTCACCTCTTCTTTGATAACTGTGGAAGAAACGCGCAATCTGTTTTTTATTCAAATGCATTTGATGGGGGTTATTTTTAGCCAACAGGGTCTTAAGAAGCTCGAAGAAGTTTTCAAACTTGAAAAAAATGCTGTTGACAATTTATTACATGTGGCAAAGGTAGCACATCGCCCTAAACAGTTTTTTTTTCTTTTGTTATGATAGCATGTGCATTTGTAACTCAATTATTCAAATAATCTTAACTTTCATCCCAAATTTACATCATCCCCCAAATGATGATGCGTTTTTAATTTTCCTTTTTTCTTATTTACATGTTGAGAAATATAATATCAGCTTAAAATCCAGTTAAACTTTTGCTCTTGAGGCTTCAGAAAGATAGCACTCCATTATTTATATTTAGTGATTTTAGGTAGTGAGACAATGCTACTGCCTAATCCTGAAATGCTTCATCTATCAGTGAAAACGATTTGGAACAGTTGATTTATATACAACAGTTTTGACCTTTTTTATTTTATTTTTGTTTGTATTTTTGTTGCGTGCACTACCGTCTAGATGTATGTGCTCTAAACTCTGGATTTGAGATGTTCCTTTTGTCTTGGTGTTTTAATTTTTTCTATGTACTGATATGCATTTATAGAATTATGTTTCCATCCCTTTTGTTATTGTTATGAATTTTGTGTACTTGTATCGATAGTTAACGTTCAATACTAATGGAATACATGTGCTTTTTCAGTTTTGGCAAGTGATAACTTACATGTATTAAAATCGTGGAAGTTCAGGCTGACTCCTGATCTAATAAGTAATTGCTTAAGGAGTTACATATCAACATCATCATTAGCTTTATCCCAATTATCTGAGATCTACTTTAGGAATAATCATTTTCTGTTCATAAATTTTTAGTGTTGTCTTAGAAGTTAAATCTATTATTTACAAATCATTGTGAATAACTTCATGTAATCTTAGGTTTGTCCCTTTTCTTCCTTAATCTTATTTTTTATTCGCTGCACATGTCCAATGTATAACACCCTACAATACTCCTTAACAATATTGTAGAGTGCCACACTAAGAAACTTAACATTTTTCAGCATTTAACATATAATATTTTTCATCATTTGACTATTTATATAGAACATCCAACAAAATTACTTTTACTACATAAGCGGAAGCATCTAATAATTCCAATTATTTCAAAAAAATACTTACAAAGCCACTAATACATTCAAAAAATATTTCATCACTGAACTGTCTACATAATTCAAATGTAGACTTACAAACAGGGCTAAACATTAGCATAAAATAAAATAATTTGTAGTCTATTATGCATCGACCTTTTTCATTCTTTTACCTGTAATAACAGTCAGTATGAAATTACTGGTGAGCTATGTAAGTGATACAAATTAAATAATAGTTAAATTGCATGAATATAAAAATTCACCACATTGAATCATAAATTAAATAAACTTGATGTTATTTATAATATAGCATAAAATCATAATTAACATTAACCTTTACTTTCTTTGAAGTCGATACTAAATATCAATATTAATATTTTAAAAATTTGGTTAAACTTTCATCAATATGTTAAATAGAGCCTAGGTAAACCTGATATTATCGCCATTGAATAATATAGATGTCCCTTTTAACTCTTTAGGGGTCCTTTTTGCCCCACCTACTATGCATATATCATATTTCTTTGGGATCCTTTTAGCCCCACTTAAAATGCAATTTCATATATGGAGACTCTTTTTCCCTATATGCAATTGTAAGTTTTACATCATTTTATAGCTAAATTTTACTAATTTGATATTCAATATTGTTGCAGGCTAGAATATTCGCAATAGTAGAGTGAGTAAACTTTTTGTCTTAGCGATGCACGTATATCCAACACATAAACAGAGAGAGAAGTAAAACACCCAATCTTTTTTACGTTGAAAACATGAAGTGGGAAAAGCCACGGTGCCTCGCCCTAGTTAAAAGATTTCACTAAATTTGAGTGAATTACAAATGTTGACCAGTCCCTTGACTTACAGGCGATCAAATTACAATAGTTTGGAGAGTTAGGCAAAGGTCTGACGACAATCAAGCGGAAGTCCCACGGCATCCGGACGGAAGTTCAGCTGATGAGGAGTGATCCGATGAAGGTCGGGCGGAACTCCGACGATGCTTGGCTATCGATTGTAAGTCCGAAAGCGGTTGACGGTCCGACGGTGATCCGATGAAGGTCGGGCTGAAATTTGGCAGTACTGGCCAGTTGCAAGTCCGGCGACGCTCGACGGCCTGGTGGAAGTCTGGCTGCTGTCGGAGATCGGGTGGAAGTCTTGTCGTGGTTGGAGACTAGGCAGTGGTCCGACAACGGCCGAGCTGAAGTCCGACGGCGGTCGGCGACCGGGTGGAAATCCGACTGTGGATGGCGGCCAGGTGGAAGTCCGGCTACGGTCGGCGACCGGGCAGTGGTCATACGATGGTCGGGCTGAAGTCTGACGGCGATCGGCTACTGGATGTTGGTCTGACGAAGGTCGGGTTGAAGTCCAACGACTATTGGTGGCCGGATGGTTGTCCGATGACAATCAGGCTGAAGTCCGGCAGCGATCGACGACCAGGTTGAAGTCCGGAGGTAGTCGGTAGGTGGTTCGACGATGGTCGGGCTGAAGTTCGGCGGTGGCCGGGCAGAAGTTCAACAGTGATCGATGGCTGAGCTGTGGTTCGATGACAATCGATGGGGATGGAAGTCCGACGGCAAAGGGCGGCTGGGCAATGGTCCGACGACGGTCTAGCTTAAGCTCGATGATGGTCTGCAACCGGGTGGAATTTTGGCGGTGGTCGGCGACCTGGTGGAAGTCTGGCGGCAGTTAGCGATCTGGTGGAAGGCTTGCTGCGGTAGGCGACTGGCGGTGGTTCGACGACGGCCTTGCTGAAGTCCGGCGGTGGTCAACAGTCGGGTGGAAGTCTGGCTGTGGTCAGCGGCCAGGTGGAAGTTCGGCTGTGGTCGGCGACCGGGTGGTGGTCCGACGACGGTCGTGCTGAAGTCCGATGATGGTTGGCAGCCGGGTGGAAGTCCGACAGCGGTCGGCAGCCGGACGGTGGTCTGAGGATGGTCGGGCTTAAGTTCGGCGGCGTTGATTGACGGTCGAGTGGTGGTCCGACGACAATTGATGGGGGTTCGCCGGCGGTGGTGCTGGAGCTCTTGAAGCCTCAGAGCTCTCTTCAATCTCTAGCAAAAGGTTTCCTTCATGTAGAGAGTGAGACTCTATTTATAGATTTTAATGAGTGACACACCCTATAAATATACAGAAGAGCCAGGGCAGGTTCAGAGTGCTCCATCGAATTGCTCGTATTGATTCCTCCGTTCATAGAGAGTTTTTCATCTGTTTAAGTGCGTTAACGATGTCAGAATTCATCAACCTTAGGCTTGTTGTATTCTTCTCGCCGAGCTGCTCAATTTGACTATAAGCATGCCATATTTGGATATAATTTTGTCATCCAAATAATGCTTTGATCCTTCCAAATGTGTTCCGGACCCCCGATTTAGACCCATTTAGGCTCCGGTATTACTGATTTCGGTGTCGTTAGGTTTGTCTCTTTGAGATGTTCAGTTTGACTATTAGTTTGCTGAAATTGGAATTTATATAATCCCAAATTTAATTTTGAAAGTTTTCAACTTGAATATGCCTCGAGATTCGTGCATGATCAAGACGATTTTTTGTGACGTATCAAATATAATTCATACATGGTTATAGACATTCTATAATTTTTATAACCATATATCTATTATATAAAAAGTATCTATATGCAATATCTTAAGAATTTAACTTTTTTTCAAAATCTTACCAACTAAGAAAATATTTAAACAATCATGTAACAACTTAATTTAAATATGCATCATTCGAATTCACAAGTGGTTGCTTGATTGTTAACATGAATAATATTAAATCATCTATTTTAATAACTATCTTTCCAAAGCATCATTCAAAATCATTGTACATGTCTCTAATGATAATGTATACTTTTTACTTAAAAATATTTCATTACTTACTTCCTTGAAAATTTGTCTCCTCAATTCCTCCACCACGCACTCATCTTCGATTGTAAGTAACCTACAATCATTTCTTTTACATTTCATACATTCCACAATCTATTGCTTAATTAATTTTTCATAACATTAACTTATATTATATATGCAGAAAGGAGGTTTTGAGGTAAATACAAACGTTTGTTGGCCTCTTTTACCTAATACTAAATTCTCAACTTGGCATATCAAATGTATCGATTGCCCTCTCATGTTGGATCATGCTCGAGAAGATAGATTTTAACCAATTGAGATAGCCAATACAAACACAAATGTTTCATCCTACTATTGTTTAGACTCATCAGATTTCTTGAGTAGGTAGTCTGATTTTATCAGGTTGGTTCACTTGGTTGAATTTTAGTTTTGGAGATTTTTCATGTTTGGTTCTTACTTTCTACTTTTCTTGAGAAAAATTTCAGCTTCAAAATTTGTTAAGATGTAGAGATTTGATTATTCCATTGGACTTTTACTATTTAGAATCTTTTATCTAAAGTGTCTTGTGTTGTTTGGCTAGGATTTTGTCAGGTACCTGATGTGATGCATTTGAGAGTTACACAAGAACTTTAAAAGATAATCAAATATTAGCTTCCACGAATTATTTCATCATGCATCAAAGTCAAGTAGATTAGAAGAAATTCGCGATGTTTAATTTGTTAGGTAAGAAAACTACGACGATGGTGCTAGGTCTTTAAGCAATTGCAAAAGAAAACGTAACAACAAAAGCTAGTAAATAAAATCCCAAGATTAATACCAAGTTGTTCACACTTTGGGGCCTTTAGCACTCTCTTCCTACGGAGACTAAGTTGAACGGCGGAAGATTGTCCAAGCGAGCAAGGAGGTTGCCACTAAGATGGAAGCGCCAACGAACGTCGCCATGGAAGAAGATCTCGGAGGTGGAGGAGGCACGGTAGATCGACCTTCGATAAGCCAAGTATAGACGGAAAAGTGTTCGTCAATTGATTCTATGAGCGTCGGCACGATGCGGGCTAGATAATCTTCGACGGTATCGTCGAAATCAAATCCGACGTCGAAGAATTGTGAATGGAGGATGTCGACCCTTCCGTTGTCGTCGTATTCAAAGCCATAATTCCACTCTTGTTCGTCCATGCATCCTTGGATTGGATCCGGGTGGTCGCCGCAAGCAAGATTTCCCAAGGAGGGAGGGTGGGGCGGCGGTTTAGAAGAGAGGGAAGGGGAGCCGGCGGTGGAGCAATGAGAGGGGTCGGTTGGGTAGGAGAAAACTGAGATTTGACTTCAGTTTTGTGCAATTAGGAGGGAAGAAAATTAGTGATTTGAATTCTCAATTAAGTGCATTGAAGGCATTAATTGAAAATCAAATGCTTGAGACCCATGAAGGGGGCCGGCGGCTTCATTAGGGGGTTAGGTTTAGAAATAAAGCTGAAATTGATTTCAGCTTTAAGTGAAATTGGAGGGATTTATTTGGACCTAAGATTTGAATTTCAAAATAAGAGAGAGGGGATTAATTGCACAATTAATGGGGCCCATGAAGAGGGGGTGGCCGACGGCATCAAGGAGGAAGAGAGGGGTTTGGGATGAGGTGGAGGATTCCAAATCAAGATGATGACTAGGAAAATTTTATTTTATGAATCCAATTTCATGTGGAACGAAATTGAGTTCAAAATTTCGAAAACTTTCCTAAATTGGAATTTCCAAATTTGGCAAGTGTTGAAGTTTGAAAAATTTCAAATTTCAATGATGGATTGGTGGGGAAAAGAAAGAGGAAAGAAGAGATGGAGGAGGAGGTGGGAGTGGCCGGCGGCAAGGAGGGGGGCCGGCGGGCTTAGGGTGGCCGGCGGCTTGTGCTCCAAGGGTAGTGAATGGCCACGGAAAATTTAGCTCCTCTCCACGGTGGTGAATTGTATGCGGGAGATGTGCGTAGAGACGAAGATGATCACAAGGAACAAATTCGAGAACTCACTAAGAGATCTCTAATGGAACTCACAAAGAGATCCACATTTTGGCACTCACAAAGAGAACACAAAACAAAATTTCATTCAATAATTCAATAATCCCCAATACAAGATACAATGGCCATATAAATAGGCCCAAAAGAAAATAATGCGCAAAGTCTAAAATGCCCCTTGGGGCTACACAAGCAACTATTACCCTCAGGGGTAAAATGGGAAACTACGAAAATAAAATCATAAAATGAAAACTGAAGATACAAGTGAGATCAAAAATAAAGGCTAGCAATCTCGGCCGTCGATCTTCGTGGTCGTCTCTGATAAGCGCGCCGAAATCTCCTATCGATGACCTCATCATTCTCCCCGGGTGGGAGAGAACTCGACCCCGTCGAGTGTGTGCTACGAAAGCTCTCATATAACTCCAGCAGGTCCGGGTCCAGTCTCTGTAGCTCCTCTCGATCGATCCACGTGTCCTCTGTCTCCGGAGTTCCTTTCCAATGGACCAAGTACCGTTGGCGACCTCCATCTTTTGTGGAAATAATCTCATCATCCAGAATGGTTTCAATCTTTTCCGCTCTAGGTATGTGGGGTAAATTGGGGAGTGGAGGAAGGCTAGGGATCTCACCAGGTGGGGTCACACAAGGCTCGTTATGAAGTGGATTGTTGGGGTTTAAATCAGGACCCTCAAAGGCTACTATATCCTCAATATTAAAAGTGGGATTCATATTAAACCCTTCCGGGAGTTCTAGCACATAAGCATTATCGTTAACCTTCGCAAGTATTTTAAAGGGCCCGGCACTTCTCGCATGTAATTTCTTTACGGACCCAGGAGGAAAACGCTCCGGGCGGATCCGTACCATCACAAAATCTCCCACCTTGAATTCTTTAAATCTCCTTTTCTTATCAGCATGAATTTTATAATCCGTATTGCTTTGTTCAATTTTTCTTTTAATTTCATTGTGTAACTCATGCAAATGGGATGCAAATGCAAATGCAGACTCAGATGTTCTAGTCCTAGGACTCATGGGAATTAGGTCAATGGGCTGATTCGGCTGATATCCATACACAATCTCTGCAGGGCTGAGGCCAGTGGTTCGATTTATTGAGTTGTTGTAAGCAAACTCGGCTATAGGAAGCTTTGAGTCCCAATCCCTAAGGTTTTCTCCTACCAAAGTCCTTAGAAGATTTCCTAGACTTCTATTAACAACCTCAGTTTGGCCGTCGGTTTGGGGGTGAAAAGCAGTGGAAAATTGGAGCTTAGTCCCCATTTTGTGCCAAAGGGTTTTCCAGAAATAACTGGTAAACTTAACATCCCTATCGGACACGATTGTCTTAGGAAGGCCATGGAGTCTAACAATTTCCTCAAAATAAAGCTTAGCGATTCGGGAAGCATCGAAAGTTTTGGAGCATGGGAGGAAATGCGCCATTTTAGAAAATCGATCTACTACCACAAAGACAGAATCATGCTTTCTAGCGGTTTTGGGTAATCCAAGGACAAAGTCCATACTCACATCTTGCCAAGGGCGACTCGGTACTGGTAGTGGGGAGTAGAGTCCTGTGTTCTGTTTTCGCTGTTTGGCTAGTTGGCAAATGTGACATCGCTTTAAGAGTCGTCCGACATCGCGTTTGAGACTGGGCCAGTAAAAACGGTTCTCTAGCGCAGCAATAGTTTTCGCCTGCCCGAAGTGTCCTGCTAAACCTCCTGCATGTAATTCCCAAACAAGATATTCACGAAGGGAGGTTTGGGGAATGCAGAGTTTCTGGGCCTTGAATAGGTACCCATTCTCTACTACAAAATCATCCGTCGAGTGCCCATATCCCGAGGTCAAAAGGGAATAGGTATCATTAAAGTCCGGGCAGTCCTTATAGTCTTCCTTAAGGCGTTCAAATCCGATAACTTCATTCCTCATCTCTTGGGTGGTCATCAGTCTCCTACTAAGGGCATCCGCAGCTTTATTCTCACTTACCGCTTTGTGTCTAATCGTGTATGTGTACTCCTGCAAAAACTCGACCCAACGACCATGGCGGGCATTGAGTTTCTTCTGCGAATTTATATATCTCAAGGCTTCGTGATCAGAGAAGATCACAAATTCTTGGGGCAGCAAATAATGTCTCCAGTACCTAAGAGACTGGATGACCGCATAAAATTCCTTGTCATAGGTCGAATACCGCTGACGGATGTCATTTAGCTTTTCGCTAAAATACGCCACGGGGTGTCCTTCTTGAGATAAAACTCCTCCAATACCGATCCCTGACGCGTCGCAGGTTACTTCGAATACTTTAGAAAAATCCGGGAGACGCATCACAGGGGATTTCACCATTTTCCTTTTAATGTCCTCGAAGGCTTTAGTGGCAGCAGGTGTCCAATGAAATTCGCCTTTCTTTAGGCAGTCAGTTATGGGTGCCACGATGGTACTAAAGTTCCTGATGAACCTTCGATAGAATGTGGCCAATCCATGAAAACTCCGAACATCTCTTATGGTTTTAGGTTCAGGCCACTCGTTGATCGCTCTAACTTTCTCGGGGTCGGCTGAGATTCCTCGAGATGAGATTATAAATCCGAGAAAGGTGACACTATCGGTGAGAAATACACACTTCTGAGGGTTCGCATATAACTGCTCTTTTCTCAAGATCTCACATACTTGTTTCAGGTGTCCCAAATGTTGGTCTACGGTCTTGCTATAGATTAGGATATCATCAAAGTAAACGACTATGAATTTTTCGAGGAAGGGTCGTAGGACTTGGGTCATAATCCGCATGAAAGTGCTAGGGGCGTTACTAAGACCAAACAGCATGACCATCCATTCATACAATCCATCTTTTGTCTTGAATGCCGTTTTCCATTCGTCCCCTGGGCGAATCCTAATCTGATGATATCCACTCTTAAGATCCACTTTGGAGAACAGTGTTGCTCCAGTCATCATATCGAGCATGTCGTCTAGTCGGGGAATTGGAAAGCGATACTTAACGGTAATCTTGTTGATAGCGCGGCTATCAACACACATCCTCCAGGAGCCGTCTTTCTTTGGAGTTAGGAGGGCAGGAACGGCACATGGGCTAAGGGTTTCTTTAATAAATCCTCGTTGTAGAAGTTCCTCTACTTGCCTTTTTAGCTCAGCGTGCTCCGTTGGATTCATCCGGTAGTGAGGGAGGTTAGGCAGGGATGCTCCAGGAACCAAGTCTATGACATGTTGAATGTCTCTGAGGGGAGGAAGTTGGTCAGGTAACTCCTCGGGGAAGACATCAGCGAATTGTTCTAACAGGGGTCTTACATTTTCAGGTACTTGCCCTTCAGGATCATCATCTACTTCCCTAGCTACCAGGGCGTACATGGGTGTTCCGTGGTGAATCTCAATGTCCACTTCTTTTGCAGTTAAGAAGTGTAGGCTCTTGTTAGGCTTAGGTGGAATAACCTTAGCTTCGCTCTTATCGGGTCGGGGCTGTGAGGGGATCAACTTGATTTTCTTCCCGTTGTGTTCGAACACGCAGGTGTTCGTCCTCCCATAAATGTGGACATCATTGTCAAACAGCCAAGGGCGGCCAAGAATAATCTGACCCACATCCATAGTCAACACATCACATCAAATTTTCTCCTGATATCCATTGAATTCGAGTGGTATAAGGCTCCTATCTTTAATTTCCATAGAAGTTGAGTTAATCCAAGCGACCTTATACGGGTTTGGGTGAGGTGTGGCCTTAAGGTTGAGCTTAGAGATCATCGCTGATGAGACAGCGTTGATACAGCTTCCACTATCGACAATGACCTTACAGTTCTTATCCCCGATCTTGGTGAAGGTATGGAAAATGGCTGTTCTTCTCCAATCATCACTCGGCTTGGGTTGGGACAGCGCACACCTAATGACTTGCAGGGTGACGGGTTCATCTTCCGTAAAAGAATCTTCCTCTTCATCCACATGGTGAACTACGTCAGTATCGGGTTCCTCCTCGTCGTCGTCGACCTCTTCAATTATGGTGACCTTATAGGGGCTGGAACATTGTGAGGCAATGTGTCCATACCCATGACACCTATAACATTTGGTTCCAGAATTGGGTTTTTGGGTGTCTCGTTCTGGTGCTTTACCCTTAAGGTCGGAACGCTGAGGGGCTGGGCTAGCAGTGGGTCGACTACTGGTCGAGTTTGAGGGTCGGTTTTGAGGCTGGCTGGTGGAGTAGCGATACGGGTTGGGTCGGGAGTCGAACTGCCTAGTGTGGGAATGGGTTTTAGATTCTTCTAGGTCAAGTACCAGGCTGCTAGCGGCCTCTAGTGTGTCTATCCCTCTAGCAAACAGTTCGGTGCGAAGATCTTCCCGAAGGCCAGCTCTAAACATAGACAGGATTTGAGTTGGGGTAGCAGATTCCTCGCCGTTACAACGAATCAGGAAATCGTCGAAGGCGGAGATGTAATCTTTAACTGACTTGCTCCCCTGAGTTAGCCGATTCCACTTATCCAAGAGCTTAGGGTAGTAGGACGGTGGTAGGTATTTCCTCCTAAGTTCCTGCTTCATGGTTCTCCAATCGCTTATTGGGTGTTCTCCTCGAGATTCACGCATGTTTTCCATATTGGTCCAGTAAAGGTTGGCTCGTCCGGTAAGCTTCATTTCAGCGAATCTGACTTTCTTCGCTTCAGTGATATTATACCATTTAAAGTAACTATCCATCGACTTGAGCCAATCGAGGAAAACTTGAGGATCAAGGGTCCCGTCATATGTGGGAGCATCAATTCTAATGTTTTTCAACAATTGAGCGTCGTTGTCCCTCCATACGTTATTGTCTCCTATAGGTTCTTGATGGGGTCTCGGATTATGATGATAAGGGTCTTGGAAGTGTCCGGGATCGCGAGGTTGTTCACGATCGGGTCAGTTGCCGTCACCATAAGGTGAGTGAGGTCTCGAGGGAGTATAGATCGCAGGATTCCCATTACGCTCGATATTATCTAGTCGGTCACTCGTGTGGCGCCTAAAGTCAGCTAGATCAGTTTGGGTGTTGCGGATTTGCTGAGTAACGGTGCCCAATTGTCCCAAAATAAGGTCAAGGGTAGCCTGAAGATGTTGCGGGTCCATGGGGAAAGTCTAGAGGTTTCCCGAGGAAGAGTTGTGTAGGAGGGCAGCAAGGATAAGCTAAGGGAGGAGGTCCCAAAGGCTCTTAACTGCTGCAGGAAAAGCAAAGACAGCAAACTAACACAAGGAGGTTTGCGTCTAGCAAGTGTTCGGTGGGAAGCTAAGTGTGGACAGCAACTAAGATAACTTTCTGGTTAAAATTAAGTCTCTAATACGTGCAGGTTTTAAGTGGACAGCAGCAGTAAATAACTAGGGAACATTAATCCAAGTGAATTCTAACTTGTGGCCAGCACTGAGGACTTGTAGAGACTGCAGGGATTAATGGCAGCAGCTTAAACACGTGTCTAAACTCCATAATCAGTGAATGTTGGCTGCAGAAATGTGAGGACAGCAGGGGTAATTCAAGTCGAAGTTGTTCTAGACACTTAGGAATCTACCAAGCACAAGACCGACACTAAGATGTGAGCTAGAATGTCCTAATTCAGATAGATGTTTGCTGGAAATGCACAAAACAGTAACAAAACAGTGAAAATAACTTATCTAATCAATGATATGCATGAAGTTTATGAACTATTGCAAGGAACTAAACCCTAGGATGCTTTCTACGCATGTCAAGCATGGTAACCATGCTCTGATACCAAAAATGATGTGATGCATTTGAGAGTTACACAAGAACTTTAAAAGATAATCAAATATTAGCTTCCACGAATTATTTCATCATGCATCAAAGTCAAGTAGATTAGAAGAAATTCGCGATGTTTAATTTGTTAGGTAAGAAAACTACGACGATGGTGCTAGGTCTTTAAGCAATTGCAAAAGAAAACGTAACAACAAAAGCTAGTAAATAAAATCCCAAGATTAATACCAAGTTGTTCACACTTTGGGGCCTTTAGCACTCTCTTCCTACGGAGACTAAGTTGAACGGCGGAAGATTGTCCAAGCGAGCAAGGAGGTTGCCACTAAGATGGAAGCGCCAACGAACGTCGCCATGGAAGAAGATCTCGGAGGTGGAGGAGGCACGGTAGATCGACCTTCGATAAGCCAAGTATAGACGGAAAAGTGTTCGTCAATTGATTCTATGAGCGTCGGCACGATGCGGGCTAGATAATCTTCGACGGTATCGTCGAAATCAAATCCGACGTCGAAGAATTGTGAATGGAGGATGTCGACCCTTCCGTTGTCGTCGTATTCAAAGCCATAATTCCACTCTTGTTCGTCCATGCATCCTTGGATTGGATCCGGGTGGTCGCCGCAAGCAAGATTTCCCAAGGAGGGAGGGTGGGGCGGCGGTTTAGAAGAGAGGGAAGGGGAGCCGGCGGTGGAGCAATGAGAGGGGTCGGTTGGGTAGGAGAAAACTGAGATTTGACTTCAGTTTTGTGCAATTAGGAGGGAAGGAAATTAGTGATTTGAATTCTCAATTAAGTGCATTGAAGGCATTAATTGAAAATCAAATGCTTGAGACCCATGAAGGGGGCCGGCGGCTTCATTAGGGGGTTAGGTTTAGAAATAAAGCTGAAATTGATTTCAGCTTTAAGTGAAATTGGAGGGATTTATTTGGACCTAAGATTTGAATTTCAAAATAAGAGAGAGGGGATTAATTGCACAATTAATGGGGCCCATGAAGAGGGGGTGGCCGGCGGCATCAAGGAGGAAGAGAGGGGTTTGGGATGAGGTGGAGGATTCCAAATCAAGATGATGACTAGGAAAATTTTATTTTATGAATCCAATTTCATGTGGAACGAAATTGAGTTCAAAATTTCAAAAACTTTCCTAAATTGGAATTTCCAAATTTGGCAAGTATTGAAGTTTGAAAAATTTCAAATTTCAATGATGGATTGGTGGGGAAAAGAAAGAGGAAAGAAGAGATGGAGGAGGAGGTGGGAGTGGCCGGCGGCAAGGAGGGGGGCCGGCGGGCTTAGGGTGGCCGGCGGCTTGTGCTCCAAGGGTAGTGAATGGCCACGGAAAATTTAGCTCCTCTCCACGGTGGTGAATTGTATGCGGGAGATGTGCGTAGAGACGAAGATGATCACAAGGAACAAATTCGAGAACTCACTAAGAGATCTCTAATGGAACTCACAAAGAGATCCACATTTTGGCACTCACAAAGAGAACACAAAACAAAATTTCATTCAATAATTCAATAATCCCCAATACAAGATACAATGGCCATATAAATAGGCCCAAAAGAAAATAATGCGCAAAGTCTAAAATGCCCCTTGGGGCTACACAAGCAACTATTACCCTCAGGGGTAAAATGGGAAACTACGAAAATAAAATCATAAAATGAAAACTGAAGATACAAGTGAGATCAAAAATAAAGGCTAGCAATCTCGGCCGTCGATCTCCGTGGTCGTCTCTGATAAGCGCGCCGAAATCTCCTATCGATGACCTCATCAGTACCTCCTCATAGCTTAGGTAAGGTTGGAATTGTAACTCAATGTCGTTGTCCCACTATGTGGGGTTTGTTACAAGAATCATTTTTCTCCATTGTGTCATGTTAAGAGTCAAATTCTCCTTTTAATCTAATAAAAAAAAGGTCATTTATAATATTTTTTTAACCAAGTCTTTTTAGGTCTACCTCTACCTTTATTTTCACATGCCAAATCTAATACATCTACTATCTTAACCTGGTTATTGGAAGGCTGTCATTTTATGTGACCATATTCATCCACCTGAGCATTGTCATCTCTGTAACACTTATTTATGCTTTTCTTTAAATGGCCAACATTCTACGCCATAAAACATTACAGGTCTCACCACCATCTTATAGAATTTTCCCTTTAGTTTGAGTGGGACTTTCCAATCACACAACAAGCCCGATGCATTCTTCCACTTCAACCATCCAACTTGAATTCTACTAATAATATCCCTCACATTTGAGGGGATTTCTACCTCGTTGGGATAATATTGAAGAATGTTTCAGGTCTCACATGTACTTTTTAAAAATTTGAGACAAAATATATTGTGTACTTTTGACATAATCGGCAACAATTGTAGTTGGTATAATAGGTCCTATTGAAAGCCTTAATTTATCGTGGTTTAAGCTTGTTAGCTTGACTAAAACGCTTGAATCTGTGCATGGGACTTACCTGTAGGAAAATCTTAATTCTAAACTAGACATTTTGATTCTGAGTCATAATTTTTCTTGTCTCGGTGTTGTGCTATCAAGTGTCTTTTTTCTGATCACCTTGATATTCTTTGTGCTCTCATCTACCAACTTTGGTCTAATTGCTGCTCTCTTTCCATCTATACGAAGCTCAGTATAGCGTCATGAACGTGCTAGAATGATAGTTGATGTTGAAGGCAAACTTCGATAAGGAAAAGGGTCACTCCAAGTTGCTGTCAAAGTCAAGACCACTTATTTTAAGTAAATTCTTTATCTTTTGAATTATCTTCTTTGACGGTTTGCCAATTTGGTGGTGGAACGCTATGCTGAAGGCTACATACTGCCTTGTAGTTGCCTCATGAACGAGCTTTGAATCACACGTTGGAATGGCTTGCAATTAGCGACAATAAAAAGCTGGCACGAGCTCAGGTTTGAGGTAGATGACATGATGGAAGATGCCTAAGAGGGCGAGGTGATCAATGTAGATTTTGGATGGGTTTATGGATGGATGGTTATAGGATTTCTTAGTTTATGGGTTTCAAATAAGGATGCTAGGAAATTGCTGCATCTAGCTTTAATATCAATTTGATGGGGGTGAGAGGATGAATGAAGGGAGGACAAAAGAGAAACTTTGTTTACACAACTTAGAAATGTGCCTAAAAAAAAAAAAAAAAAAAAAAAAAAAAAAAAAAAAAAAAATAGAAATGTGCCTACATAACTTGAATAAAAAGGGAATACCGAAATAGGAATACAGAAATAGGCCTTAAGAATAATTTCATTCATATGACATTAATCTCCAAAATTCTGATTACATCAATCTTTATTTATAAAAATAAAGTTTAAAAAAGGGAAAATATTTCGAAATCAAATGTAATATATCTAAATTAAATTTATTCCTGTAAGTTTTCAAATTCAAACATAATATTATGAAAAAATTATTATTCAACTAATAAAATATTTAAAAAAATGAAATGGAATTTGGTGAAAATTAAAAATGACCCTAAAAAGGTCTGAAAATTGGCCGGGTAAAACCCAATTGTAGCCTGATTCTACTCTCTCTCTCTCTCACACACACACATATATACAGAAATGGGTGACCTCCTGGGAAGTCCTCGTGTTACACCCTTTAAAAAAAAATAAAAAATAAATAAATAAATAAATAAATAAATATATATATATATATATATATATATATATATATATATATATATATATATATATATATATATATATATATATATAAACAAGATCCATTTATTCAAATAGAAGAAAGATACAATCCATGCCCACAGCCATTGCAACAACATAAAAAAGGATTAAAAAAAAAATAGCGCGAGGCAATACACAGAGAATAAAATAACTCGAACTCGGACTCAGGAATGGAAGCCCCCTGCACCATCCACGTGACCAGCCACAGACCTTCCATAGGTGAGAAGACCACCAAATCCAAGCCTCCAAGCTGTAATATCTCGTTTCCTTACTGTTCCTCTCTGAATTGGATTTTCCTCCCAGAATCGGCCAGGACGAAGTTGAGATCGTCCAGGCCGATCAGTGCATTCAAACAGCTGATTTCTGGAGCTATTTCTGGACAGGATCGTCCAGGACGATATGGAGATCGTCCAGAACGATCTGCACTGTTCACAAGACCGTCCTGATCATCGCCCTGGGAATGGTCCAGGACGATCAGAATTTGGTCTGATCGTCCCGGGACGATTGGACGATCGGCCAGGCCGATATGTGTATGATATAAGGGAATGAGCTCGTTTTGAGGAGAGAGAAAATCAGATTTTTAATATCAGATATTTTGAGGAGAGAGAAAGAGAAAGGGAAAAAGAGGAAAAGCTGGTTTTCGGAGACCGCGGAGCGCTTTTCGTCCGATGCTGCTGTTGGAGAAAGTGTAGATCTCGTGGTAAGGACTCCGAACCCTGTTTCTGTTTTCGAAGATATTGTGTTTTGATCGAGTTGTGCACTGTTTTGTGTTTTCGTAGTCTACTTTTAGACCTGATTTCATATTGGCACAACTTTCACCGCACAACTTCTAGTATGTTATAGATATGACTATTGTACACGATTTGACTGTATTCTACGAAGATTTCATCGGTCGGAATTGATTCTACGCGATTTTAATCGAATAGAATATTATCAGGACTTGTTTTGATTTGGATTCTCTACATTGATAGTCTTGTATTGATGCCGTGGTTATTCGTTGGTAATTTGGAGAAATTCGGAATTTGTATCTTTTTGAATCGATATGCATATGATTATTGATATGATTGTTTTAATATTGATTATTGATTGACTGTTGATACTGATCACAAATGGAACCTGGTTGAACATTGGTTGAAGATTGATGATACCTGTACAGGATGGTGGGCCGACGGGCTTTCCTTTAAACATTGATTATTGATATATTGATGGGAGTCATAAGGAGTCTATTGATATGCCGACGGGCGAAAAGAGTGACGACTCTTATTGATTGAACCAATGTATATGGATATCTACAACAGCAATATGGATTCTACAACAGCAACATGACCAGTAGATTGTACTTGTTCAGTATATAATATTGAATTGCATGTTTACTGTATTGACTTACGGATTTATTGCTTTATCGATTTCCGCTTTATTGATTTAATCGGATTTACTGTATCGTACGGATCCTATTGATTTCATCGATTGATTACCGAGCATTGATACTACTGAGCATTGATATGGACATTGATAGATATAGATATTGCATTGATAGCATGGACATTGTATAGATTCATTGTACTACTGCCTATAGATTTTATAGATTCACTGTCGCTACTGTTTCTGCACCGTATTGACTGTTGTATAGATTCATTGTTTTGTATTGCTTTCCTCGATTGATTTCATTGAATAGATCGTATTGATTTGATAGCATCGATTTGATTGACGAGTATTGATTGATTGAGATGATTTATCGATTTGCCTGCCGCTGCATTGACTGGTTTTATTGACTACTGATTTGATTTCCGCTGCATAGACTCATTGACCATTGACTGATAGGGATTTGATAGATTGACATGCATATTGATAGCATCGCCGTGCTTTGATTTCAGTTATAGGTATTAGGTGACCTGCTGGGCTTTGTAAAGCTCATTATATGTGGTTGATATTTTCAGGTCAGGGCTTGGGAGCAGGAGATAGGAATTGATCCAGATCTTCAGGTTTTTGTCTTTTGGGTCGATTGATGATTCTTTTGTACTCAGGACAGGATAGTTTCCTTTCTTGTATTGATAGTATAGTTCCTGAGTATTGTACATGATGTTTTGAGATATGAATCGACTGATATATTGATGTTTTAAATGTTATAGATGTTTGATAGATTGCTTACTGAAGGTTTTTAGATAACTCTGATAAATTGTTGAGAAATTGATTGACATTCTTTCCAAGTTTGATCTTGGGGTCGTGACACAAGCAATCCAAGAACAAGTCCAAATCACCTCGGTTGCCAACCAGCCAAATCAGCGAGGGAAAGCTGGGGGCTTGCTCATCATTGTCCACACAACCAACAAAAACCATCGCCGAAGAGCAAGAAAAAAGAGGCAAAGCCTATTTCTTTTTTACCTTTATTCTTACGTTTATTACCACAATTAGAACGACTAGGGTCAGCAAGCTTAACAGCCACAACCTCCTCACAGTCGTCAAAATCCTCCTCCTCCCCATCAAATGATGAGGAATCACTCAGAATAAGCCAATCATTTTGCACCAACACTGAATTTTTAACAGATTCAACAACCTGAGACTTCAATTCACTTGCAGACATAACATTAATCAGGACATTAATAAAGGATGCTGAACTTCCCGAAATGCCAATGGACACAGGCGAAACCACATTAGTATGGACTAAAGACTGGGTAGGGGAAGAGATCAAACCCGGGACAGAAGGCACCTCAGAATTTACCTCCCCAGACAATTCGATCGGGTCAGGCACAACATCCACACAAGAAAAGGAAGCCTTTAAGTTAGTATCGCAATCCAAGGGAGCAAAATGAGAAGGGCCCAAAGGAGAAGCTAAAGACCTCAAAGCCGCATCACTCCCCACCACTAGATTACCATTTGCGATAGGGACAAACGGGGAAGGAGAGGGGGAAGAGACCAAATTACCAGCAATCGGGCCCTCAGAGGCCAAAACCAGAGGATAAGCTTCACACGCATCAGCCAAAGTTTCCAGAGAATCCACATTAGCGACGAAATTAGCTAAGTCAGTAATCACCTGAGCATTAACTCCAACATCCGGCACAGTCAAAATAGAACCCGCATTAATCAAATTCACCCCAGGCAACGCACACGGAGCAGAAACAGAGCCAGGAACAGGTTTAGACACAGTATTCAGATGTGGATGTAAAATTCGACAATCCTCCTTCAAATGACCTAACGAATTATAATGCATACAAAAGTGGGGGATATCATAAAAAATCACAGATTGAATATAGCCCGTATTGGGCGAATCCACCCAAATTTTATCAGGATATTTTTTGGTGACATCCAATTCCACGAGAATGCGAGCAACCGAAGCTCGGGAACCTAAAGCAGTTGCAGTGTCCTATTTCAGTGTGCGGCCAAAGAGAGAACCCAACCCAAAGAGGATCCGAGGTGAGAAGAGATGGGGCCTAAGATAGGGAAATGAAACCCAGATGGGAACAATCGGAGAATCAACTCAACATCCAAATTAGGGGACCATTTCACCACTTTCATATAATAATTATTCACAAAATAAGATCGATGAGAGAAGATACGACAGTAATCAAAATCATTCACAAGCTTAATCAAAACATTTCTAGGGTTAAGAACAGTGACGGAACAATCACCTATGAGTTTCAAATTGAAGAAAAACTTTCGAATGACATCAATGGATGGTCGCTTTCCGGGAAACCGATCAACCAAAGTAAATTCTAACGGCGTAGCAAGCGATGAAATTCCTTCCTTCGAAATCAACAACGTCGGCAAACCCCGGTGAGAAGAAATACTCAAATCAGGAAAAAGGAACCGAAGACGAAGAAGCCCCAGACAAGGCCTCTTTAAACGAAAGAGCCGGAGAAGCTCCATCGGGTCACGAAACCGGGCAGACGCCATTAAGGCCAAAAAATGAAAACCAAAGCACATAAAAAACAGGGAGACTAGAGATGAGAAGCTTCCCTGAGGCAAAAATGGCGGCTGAAACCATCCTCGCAGCGAACGCCGAAGCAGGGGAAAAATCCTCGCAGAGCGAACATCTCTTTACTCGACCTGACCTGATTCTACTCATTGTAAATGCGTTGTGAGAAATTAGGATTTGTGGCCCAATTTGATTGAACTATATTGCACCACTTTCTTTGGGTTTCATATATAGCAGTTCATTTGCATATTTTTATATTGTCATTATTAATCTTGTATCCGAATCAATATGGATGATGAACTCATATCAATTATTGATGGAGGATAACAATGATATTTATTTAAATAGAAATAAAGGACAGAATTCCTTGTTCAAGTGAGAGACTAGAATAATTTTAGAAGGGACTCTTTTTTTCCATGCTGTACAGGCATGATGCTTGCTTATTCGATGATTAATTTCCTTTTGCTTTTTTTTTTTCCTCTTCTCTTTCTTCTACTTTTTTTTTGCTGATTGAAAGTGAGATTGTGTTTACTTGGATTCATTACAACTTGAATTTCGGTCGATCGTAGAAAGTTTCAACCATATGTGCGACTATCCTGATACTTAATTGTAGCCGTTATTTTTTTATAGAAGCACATAGGTTTTTCTTCTAAATTGACTTATATCATTTTCTATTTATCATCAACGGTTGTCAATAGTTTTCTGGGCATAATAATTTTTCTTGTGAAATTTGCATGTTATTTGCATTACCTGCTACAGTGCATGTTACATCTACTTTAAAAACCATATTATCTATGAGGCCCTACATTACTAGCAGGCAATTTTGATTTTTCCATGAGCGTGCAACAGAACATCCTTAACTGCATGTTCACCTCTGTACGACTTTCATGGTTATGGGCTATACACTTACAAAATTTAATTTTGTCCGTCTGCGTGAAAAGTGTGGTTAGTTTACTTCCTAAGTTTCAACTTCAGAACATTGATAAATGATGCCTTGATTAATCATTGGAGACCAGGTTTTGACAGAATTCTTTATGTGTTTTATACATTATGTTTGAAATTTTCAGTGTTATGGTTGGTCATAGAGAATTTCAATCACAGCAATTATTAGTTTCAACATTTTATTATTTGATCTGATTTTGGATAGACGTTCAAGTAGTTAAAAGAGTTAGATTCCTGGACTAACCTAATACTTTGAATGGATTAATTTATGGAACTTGGAAGGTGCTACGTGCCATGCCTGTGGTGGACCTAAAGATACCAACTCTTTGCCTTGTTGGAGCACCCAATGTGGGGAAATCTTCCCTAGTTCGCATACTTTCGACAGGAAAACCAGAGGTAAATTTTCTTTCTTAAGCATTAACTGCTTATACTTCTTTATATGCTTTCCGTGATTCTTCTCAATTGTTACGTGAATATTAATGTCATGTCCCAGCTCGGAGGCTCTAATTAATAAAGCGGGAATAGATGTCAGACAGTTATTTAATTTTTTTTCCACTAAAAATTCTAAAAGCAACCATCTCAAATACACTGAAAGAGCCGTTAAATTAAAAATATAGTTTAAAGCGAACGCTGTAAATATTTCAAATAAAGACCTTTCACTCAGACGTTCTCTCATACTCCACTCATTTACACAATTAGGATAATACATGTGTACATTTGTAAATATGGAGTGAGTCATAACACAACTCGGTGATTAAGTCATGCTTCTAAATTATAGTAATACACAGTATTTTGAATGATATGCATGCTTACTATAAAGCATAAAGCAAATTTATTTTGAAAATGACAATCAATGTTATGCATATATATACATGTCACATATATATTATCTTTATCATTTTTTGTAAATAATATAACTGTCATAGGAGACATCATCTAAACTATTACTAATGAAGGTACTTCCTTTTTCATTACTTTTTCCAATTTTTTTTTTATTTCATGTGCATGAGTATATTGGATCTCCAGTCAATATCATAAGATGGTGTACTCCATCAATCATGCACATGCAAACATTTCTACTTGATTACTTTATTTGCATGCTCTTTTTTCATTTCATATTATTTAATAATGAACAATATATGACTAGCACTAAATTATATAAGTTTATGTCGTCAAGCTCAGCATGATCAACGGATGTGAGTCAAGCCGACTCGTGAGTCAGCTTGGGCTCGGTTCGATAAATGGCTCGTGAGCAAGTTTGATGAGCTAATGAGCCAAGCTTGAGCCAGCCCTGAATCGACTAGTTAGCTCGCGAACAGGCTTATTTAAAAAATATCAATATAAAATATACTTAAAATATATTAGGATTTAAGATTTTTAAGTATGAAATTATTTAAAAATTTATATTCATTTCTTTATAAGAAGTGATTCTTTATTTTTTATTTTAATATTTTCTTATTTTTTTACCATTTTATTATAATAATTGTTTAAATCATAATCATTTTCTCTTTCAAAATAAATGATCTAGCTTCTAGCTCGTGAGCCTGCTCGAACTCATTGAACAAAGCTCGAGCTCGAGCTCGAACTTGATTAATTAATTAAGCTCAAGCTCAAGCCAGGGGTGACTTGAGCTTGACTCGACTTCCTCAGTTGCATTTAACATATATAATATATAAGCAGTTTGTAATAATGGTTAGCAATTAAATGCATTTAGAAGAAGCAAGACCATTATTTCTATATAATCATTTCATATCATTCAAGATGAATTATCATGTTTACTATTAAACTTCAATATGACCATTCATCAAAATAAAAGAGATAATTAATATTCGAATTTTTGCAATATTAATTAATTAATAAATATCAATTCAATCAGATTGGAAATAATCAAATAACAACATTATTACAGTAGGAATAGGAACATGACACCTTGATTTAAATAGTTTTTTTCCCTTTTGCCCTTTTTTCCCTTTGACATCGCTAGTCGAGCACCTTTAATTATGCATAATTTTATAAGATTATTTTAACTCATATATCTAATAATATATCGCTCTAATTAGTTACTAATTGTTACTAAATAACTCTCATTTTCTATAAAACTATCATTAATATATTCATTTTCTTTTTTATTATATTTAATGATTTAATTTAAGAACAAAATCTCTTATGAATTAATTTACTCACACACACTCTCTCTCTATAAATAAATGAAAAAGGTTCATATTCCAATAATTATTATTTTCTAAAATGACATATTATTTTTTATTACAAAAATGAATATTGAATCATTCTTATTGTATATAATTTTATAATAAAATATCGTCATTAAAAAATAATTCTCATTTATTTATATAAGTCATTCATATTTGAACGAAATAACATTTGAATGATATTTTAAATTTTATATTTTTCTACTGAAATCAATTATAAATTTTTTAATATATATATACATATATTGTGCATATGATAGATATTTTATTAATCAAATTTACAAACATGATAATATTCTTTTTCTTTCTTATCTAATAGAAATCAATCAAAAGTAACATAACTAAATATTAATAGAGATGAACAAGATGGTCAAGAAATGTGTGGAGGAAGTGCAATTGTATGTATGAGGTGGATATAATATCAGAGATGAATGAGATTCAATGTCTACTCGCATGTGGGGGACAATCAAGTATACTTAGGCGTGTAAACAAGTCGAGTTGAGTGAGTTTCTACCTAATCAAGCTATGCATGCTCGAGCTCTGCTTGTTAAAAAATTTATAGGCTCAAGCTCGTTTGAAAAGCTCGAGCTTGACTCGAGTGTGGATTTCGATTTCTTAATTTTAAATTAAAAATTTCAGTTTTTTTCAATTTTTTATTTTTAATAGAATTAATTTAAAAAGATTAAAATATATTATATAATATTAATTTTAATCAAATTTTAACAATATTTTAAGTTAATCCAGCAACTCAATGAGCTTACAAGCCGAGCCAAGCTGAGCTCGAGCTTGTTAATTATACAAGCTCAATTATAAGCTCTAGTTTGTCATGGCTCCATAAGCTCGACTCGTGAACTTGTTAATGGGTCGAGTTCGAGCTGGCTCAACTCACTTATGTCCCTAAGTATACTACATAAACATTTGTAAATTGCTCTACTATTTTTAACTAATAAATTGGTTTATTTTTACACTTCAATATTGGTCAATAAAGCATTGCTGAGTTGAGTTGCAACACTTCGCTAAGGCTATGATTTGCAATAGCAATGCAAAAAGCTCTCTACGCAACACCCCACGATGAAGATAAGCATTTTACGTGCGCTTCATTGTTGATAGCGTGTGCAGCTTACAAACTCAACCCGTGCCTCACCAGTTCAGCTATCTTTGTTTCACTACTTACTTAATTATTGGTCACCCGAAGTTGATAAAGTTAGCATCAATTCATGTGAGTATGAAGATCAAAATAATAAAAATAGCTCTTGTCTTTCGGTCTCTTGATTTTCCTTTCTTTGCACTAACAGTTTTCCTGCCATGGGAGAAGGGTATTTAGTGTTTTATTTTCCTTCACGGTCAAAGTAATGGTCTGAAGATAAAAATATCAATACAAAGCTTCCCATAAGTGGCTCATCTCTCTCAATATAGGAACATGAATGGGTTAGAAACTCAATTAGTGTGGCGAATACTTCTTTTTCTTCTTTTTTGTTTGAGACAAGTTAACCCACGCCAATGGGTCCAATTTATCAAGCAAAAGCAAGGGGTAAAAAGAAACCACACAACTGGCAGAAGAGAAGTAGGAATAAGCACCAAAAAGCAAGATAGTAAGGAAATACATTGAGGCAACTCGAAAATATAATGTGCAGAATTTTTTAGTGCTTATATTCCTTAACTAGCATTTCCTTTAGTTTGATTTACATAATTGATTTCAGGTTTGCAACTATCCTTTCACCACAAGGGGAATTCTGATGGGACACATCGTTGTAAACTATAAGCATTTTCAGGTTCTTGCACAGTCTTATTATTTTCATATCTCATAGACTTTAGTATTTGATTTGTAAATCCTTACTTATTACAGGTTACTGATACACCAGGTCTACTCAGAAGACATGATGGTAAGATATTATTTGACGTTGTAGTGATTAGTTTCCAATTATTTTTATCCTTGTAAATTCGTAGAAAAGGATCAAGTTCGGTTTTCATTGAAAGAGTGGTGTTCGTTCTACTAGTTCTTCTATTGTCACTGAGTGTGATTAGAGGGTACTGATACACCAGGTCTACTAAGAAATGATGGTAAGATATTATATGACGTTGTAGTGATTAGTTGCCAATAATTTTTATCCATTAAAATTCCTAAAAAACAATCAAGATCGGTTTTCATGTAACGAGTGGTGTTCATTCTACTATTTCCTCCATTGTCCTTATTGTGACCTTTAAGACTCTTGCAATGGTTTTGGGACTCATCTCAGATTTATGTCCGTTTGGTTTAATTTTATTTTATTTTTTCCACATGGGGACTTTTAAATAGTCTTCATGCTTTTATCAAGCTGAAGATACATGTGGGTGTATAAGACTATAAAAACATAATAACCAATTACATACAGGTGGCCACATTCCAAAATTTGAGCTGAGTTACTAAATTTTTTAGCTTCAAAGTATTGCCAATTTTGCTTTTTATAATAATGATTAGGAGAGTCAATATTTAACCCGACCCAAAAACCCGACCCGTTTTGAAAATTTCGGTTCAGATTCGGTTTAGGGATTTTGACTCGTTTGTAAAACTGGGTCGGGTTTGGGTTGACCCAAAAACCCAATATCAACCCGGTTTGACCCGTTTTTAATTAATTTAGGAGGGTTTTAAAATATTTTTATGAAATAAGTAAATGTTATTTCTAAAAATAATAAACAATGTCACCCAAATTAAATTAAGCTTGATTTATTTTAAATTGATTGAAGTAAATCTTACCTTAACTTGATTTATGTTTAAATAATTTTTTTTTAAGAAAACATACCTAAAGCGGGTCGGGTTCGAGTCTGAAAAACCGACTCGTTTGCAAGGGTTCGGGTCGAATAGTGTCGGGTTGGACCCGAACCCGACTCATGACCCATTTTTGACGGCCCTAATAATGCTTGCTTCTTGATGTAGAGCTTTGTTAATGGCTGGTCATCTTTTAGACACATTTTTGAGAATGGGCATAAAATCAGCTCTTAAGATGCATGGATGGTGAAAAAGAACTGAAAAGGATGTTCCAAAATCGTTTGTATAATAAAGTTAATGTAGTGATTGAAACTAGAAAGCATCAACGTTTGGTGGTAGAATATGTTCTCAGATTTGTGTTTTGGTGGGTGGTTGAATGAGAATGGATGAATATCATGATTGCATACAAGGCCATATTTATATGATATCTCTATTTTAGAGTAAAAGCTCAAAATAATTCCTCGACTATTAATAAATGCTCAATTTGATCTCAGAGTTCCGCATTACTCCAATTTAGTCCCTCAACTATTAAAAATTTATCCAATTCAGTCTCAGGGCCTAAAATAAGAGTTAAAGTCCAAAGTTAAATATGAGAGTATTTTTGGTAGTACAAATATATGCGATATTACATTGTTTATGTTGCTACACTGTATCATTTAATAAATTATAATACAAACAAATATCAGATAGAAAGTAAATCTACTAAATAATAAGGTTGAATAATTAATATTTTTTTTAAAGCAAACAAATAGTTTATAACGTTACTGTTGACCTTAGTGTTATACCCAAAGAAGAAACATGAGGACTCAAAATCATACCAGGAACCTATCGAATCCAAGAATCCCGCTGGCAGAGTCGCTCCCGCAAATCCCGCTCCGTACCTCGTATCCGTCGAAGGTACCCGCAAATCCTGCCGAAGTCTCGCCGAGACACTGTGCAGCAGCGCCGTTCCGGGATTTCTGCCAAAATCGCGCGACAGCTCCTCGATCTCTTTCCCTTTATGCCTATAAAACGAGAGCAAAGCTCTCGTTACTGGATCACCACTTCCGCTTCAACTCCCACTCCACGACACTCAACTCCCGATCTGCTTCTGCTCCCGAAATCCTCTCCCTCTCCAAGCCGCTCGTTCCTCTGTCCGACATCTCCCGCACGACCGAACCTCCAGCCGACCAAAGCTCTGACCTGCTCCGACCTCCTCCCATTCCCGATCGAACCTCTCTGCTCCCGAACTCCTCTCCCACAGCAGGTGCCTCCGATCTCACTGCCCTAGTCCGACGCCGCACCTCCCGATCACAATCTCAGAGAGAGAGACCGATACACATACCTGTAGCCGCACGCCTCCTGCCGAAGCTCTCATTGCCGACGCCTCTCCACCTCACACGATCATCGCAAGTCCAGGTCGAACGAACCTCTGCCTAGCCCCGACTTTCACCCTCCCTCTGCTTGCTGGATCGAAAATTACAACATTTTGAACGGGAGTAATAACGGGAGCCCGTTAGCTGAGAAGGTAACTTCCTTCCTCAAGCATGCTTCTTCGGTCGCATCTAGTAAATCCTCTGAACAGAGGAAAGAAGTGAATGTTTAGTATTAGGTTTAAATTGTATTAATGTTAAAGTTATAATTATTTTAATTAATTATAATTAATTCTAATTCAATAATTATAATTAATTTTAATTAATTATAATTACTTTTAATTAGAACTAATTTTAATTAATAATTTTTAATTATTTTTAATTATTATTAATTAGTTATCATTTATTAAAGTTAATTAATATGAGTTAGTTATAATTAATTAAATTTAATTATTTTTAATTAATTTTAGTAAATGTAATTAATTATTTTTAATTACTTATAATTAATTAAAGATAATTGTAATTAATTATAATTAATTAATGTTTAAAAAGAAATAGCACATCTCTCATGCCTCGATCCACGTGCCGACACCGACGGCCGCCAAGGTATAACTCTCTAACCCTAAAACTTCGAGAACTCGATTTCAACGCATACGTCGAGACAAAACGACCACTTATACACGCTTTTCTTAGCGTGGTGGGAGGGAGTGCGTCACGATGCTTGCGAGGAAGCGGGTAATCACATAAATTCCTTCTTCGAAGTTCGTATCGCGGGTGGGAAAGGCCCAGTTTTCCGTAGTTTTCCCCTAAACGGGGGAGACGTTGGAAGGCTGCCGAAATTTCGGGTGAACACAATGCTGCATTCGGACTTAATTGAACTCAAAGGATGATTGAACTTGGACTCGGACTCGTGAACCTTTGAAATTGAGAAGACAATGGACTTGTGGACTTGATTCAATTGACTTAAGTGAACTTAAACTCAAATAAATTGGAAAATATAAAATTTGAGCTTACATTTGATTTAAAAATCAAATGAGAAGAACAAAGAACTAGGACTTGGTTTGAACATTAAGCCGACAAGGCTTGGACTTGAGAATGATACAAGGGTGATGTGAAACCACATGCGAAGGAGCTCATTAAGACAATTAAGAAGGATTAAACAATTTAATTTCACTTGAAAGCTTATTGTCGAGACAAGATAATTCAATAAAGATTCTTGGTTTTCAACTCGCTTAGGCGAAGGAGTACATGTAAATTAACTAATCCTCGGAGATAAACAAAAATAGTAGCAAAGCTAAGAGCTATTAAACAACAATCCAAAATTTAATAATGAGAAATTCACCTTGGGGATTACTCACTCGACTACACTAGGCTTGGCGAGAGAAGACTTTGCAACTAGAATTGAGATCACCACTAGGAAAAAGATGCCGGAAGTCTTTGTCCACGGAAAGTAGTCGGAGTAGGTGGGGTGGCGGATGTCCGGTGATGATCCAACGACTTGGTGGAAGATGGATCTCATGATCCGCCATTCAACATTGAAGTGGAGAGGGGAGGCGTCGTCTTCTCCTTTCCTTGGCTTCTCTATTCAAAGGACGAGAGAGAGGTGGTCGGCGGAATTTTCAAGGAGAGGGAGAAGTTTCGGCCAAGTGGGAGAGAGGGGTGGGTGGGGAAAAATTAGAAGAGCTAGGTTAGATGAGGTGGCAAGTGATTTACAAAAATCTGGAATTAATTCTCAGATTTTAGTATGATGGAGGGAATAATTTGAAAAGGAGATTTTAAATTCCAAAAGTAATTAAGGGGGATTTAATGGGTAATCAAGAGGGGCCCATATAGGTGGCCGGCGGCTTAATGAGGGAGAGAGAGGGGTTTCTAAAGTTAAAACTGAAATTGAATTTCAGTTTTAAGAGAATTGGGAGGGAAATTTTGAAATCCAATTGAATTCCAAAACGGTCATGGCATTAAATAGCATTTAATGGGGAAATCTCCCTAGTATGGCCGGCGGCATGCTGGGAAGGGAGAGGCAATCTCATGAGGGGCTTCCATTTGAATTAGTGATGTGGCACAAGGCGATTAAAACTCCAGTATCAAATGGAATTAAAATTAGGAACCGTCATGAAAACTTTCCAAATTTGGAATTCCAAATTAGGAAAGAATTTGAAATTTAAATTTCAAATTTCAAATTTGGGTATGTGGTGGAGATGGGGTGGCCGGGTGAGGGGGGGATTCGACGGCAGGGTGGTTGGCCGGGGCCGGGGATGTGGCCGGCGGTGGACTTCCAAGGGGAGGCGGCGGCTAGTGGAGATGGGAGGGCTATTCTTGTAGTGGATGGGAAGGAGATGGATACGAATACGAACGAGAAGATAAAGAAAATAAAACTAACCACGAATCGCGGACTCTTCCAACGATTGGTGGGCCTTGCGAATTGCTCCCCTTGAGCTCTCTTCCCTCTCAAGCACTCATGCTAGAAAAGTAGAAACAAACATAGCTTTTCATTCATCATTCATTAGTTCATTACATAAGAAATGGCCATATATATAGGCCTCAAAATGACAACGGAAACAAAAGACTAAAATGCCCCTTGGGCTACAATAGAGACCAATTACCCATAAGGGTAAAAATGGAAAAACTAAAAAATAAAATAAATTACTACATAACATGACAAAATAATTAAAACTCCTGATCGTGGCCGTCGATCTCCGGTGTATCCGATGGCACACATGTCGAAATTGCTGACGATGCCTCATCATTCTCCCCAGTGGGGGGAGAAAACTCGACCCCGTCGAGTAATCATCTGTAGAACTCTCGTACCACTCTAGTGAGCCAGGGTCCACTCACTGGAGCTCCTCCTGATCAATCCACATGTCCTCCGTCTCCGATTTCCCTATCCAATGAACTATGTACCTGCAGTGACCTCCTTCCTTTATGGAAATGATCTCATCATCTATTAATGCTTCAATCTACTCCGCTATGGGTAAGTGGGGATAAATTGGGGAGTGGAGGTAGGCTGGGGGATCTCACTGGTGGGTTCTCACAAGGCATATTTTGAATTGGATTATAGGGTTCAACTCGGGTCCCTCAAAGTTACTAGATCTTCTTTTTAAATGAAATGTAGGATTGAAGTTAACCCTTAGGGGTCCAGCATATAAGCATTACTATTTATCTTTGACATTATCTTCAAGGCCCAGCGCTTTTAGCATGCGACTTCTTCACGGAGGGATCCGTACCATCACAAAGTTTCCAACCTCGAATTCTTTAAATCTTTTCTTGTGATCTGAAATAAGCTTATAATTGGAATTACTTTGTTCAATGCTTCTTTTAATTTCTTTATAAAGCTCCTGGGGATGAGATGCAAATGCATATGCAAAAGAACCGTATGCATGACAAATGGCAAGATCAAGGCTCACACAAAAGTTTTAAACAGAAATAACTTGGAAGACAACATACTACAAACACACACAACACACCTTACTAACTCCCTACGAACATAGCTAGAATAAAGGTGGACGAGTCACGAAAAGATAGGTCTAAGGTGTTCGGTCTAAGGGAACCGGTGTAGGGGGAGGAAGGAAGACACTCTTAGCTACTAGGGCACTTCTATGGATAGTTTTAGTTAGGGTCGACAACAGTCTCCTAGTGGTAGTAGTATGACCGAACAAATTCATCCCACTAGGGTAGAAGTAGTCCTTATCCTGGTAGGATGAGGCTATAACGGGCAAAATGTATGAATCAGGAATGACACACTCAGCCAAATATAAATCCAAATGAGTAGCTCCAAAGTTAGACTCTTATGCACCAAGAGGAGGCTCATTGTTCAAATCAGGATTCGAAGCTTTCCGAGTCAAATCATTATCTTCCGAACTCATAGTACTATTCTTAGTAGAATCAGGGTAACTGGGTTCAGGGTTAATTAAATCGTGAGTTAAATCAGGTAGTAAGTTTAGTTGAACCACTTCCGACTCGATATTATTATCATCATAATTACCTAAAGTCGACTCAGTAGGTGATACAACTAGATCAGGATCTTCCGAATTTAAATTCAATGTGTCCAAGGCCAGATTGGCTTCTTTCAAGATCATATTCCTTTCGTCCAGGCCTACTTTGTCCAAGGACTTATCCTCGAGGTGACTAGGATCAGGGTGGGTTAAGGTGTCGACGTTTACAGGTTCTAACTCTCCTAGCTCAGGGTTTAAGTCATTCTGAAAGTCTGATTCAATCACTTCTGTTTCGTCCTCAAAGAAGTCTTTGTTATCCTTAATATCATTAGCATCAACGAAATGGATGTACTCAGTTTTAGGTTCAGATGAATTCTTCTTCTTACTGCAATTCTTCACTAAGATAACACTTGGAGGGTCAAACACTGGGGAAGCTACAGGTTGACTGAGCTGGCCAGAAGTACGTCCAAGTGGAGAGTCATAAGGGATTTGTCCAACAGAAGACCCGCTAAAGGGTCGGTCATTAAGACTAAGAGAAGACCTACAGGGTGGGACAGCAACCCTGACGTTATTAAAGAATGGGTCTCGACTACAGTAATGCCCCTGGTTTGTTCTAACAGAATAGGTAGGGTGGGGCTCTAGATGGCGGTCATTGGTAGAGGGTCGGTATTTTAAATTGAGTTCTCGCCTCATGTCTTTCCACGTAGGGTACTCACCACGAGACTCTTTATGATCTTCCGATTTCATCCAAAATTGAAGAGCCCGACCTTGCAGGTGAGACTTAGCGATGCTAACCTGGTGGGATTCAGGGATATGACATGATTCAAAATAGTCATCTAGTTGTCTAGCCCATTCCCTAAAGTAGTAAGGGTCCGAGGAGCCATCAAAGGTGGGCAAATGGTAAGGTGACTCTAAGTGAGGTCGTTGAGGATTAGTCTCAGATCTAGGTTGATAAGCATAGTGGGGCATCTTCCGACTCGCATGACTTAGCGAATGAGGAACGTACCTAGAGTGGGGAGAGTCAACATGTGCCTCCTTTGTGGTTTTAGTTAGAGAGCCTACAAGACTAACTAGGTCGTCTAACCTCTTCTGAAAACCTATCGAGTCCATTTAAAAGTGTTGAGTGGTGCTTAATGAGGAATGGGTGTAAGGGACAACATGTAGACACTAAGTTAGGCTCACTTAGACTCACTACAGGATGCAGAAAAATTTGGTCAGCTAGCTAAGCTAGTGGGTTAGGTGGCCTAGGCACTTAGGGAGGTTATTAGGTTGAGGGCAGCACCTAAACGCTTAAGAAACTAGCCTACAGTTCACTCGATGTGTGCAGGAATGAAGTGGACAGCAAACTACAACATGACATAAAGTTTTCTAAGTGTTGCGGGTTGGTTGTAAAGTGTGGGCAGCAACATAACAAGGGTTTTAGGTCACCTAAATGTCACTAAACGGTGCAGGAAACTTCTGGACAGCACACTACAATGCTGAAATAATTGCGCTAAGTGTTGGGTTCGGTGTTTAGAGTGTGGACAGCACTTAAGCACATGAAAAGATAACCGAAAACCCACTAAATGCGTGCAGGAATTGTAAATACAGCAGTGAAAAAACAGTAAATAAGCTTAGATATGCGATGATATGCATGCAAAAATTAAACTATAACACACGGTTAGACCCTAGGATGTTTTTCTAACATGTCATGCATGCCTACCATGCTCTGATACCAAGATGATGTGAAACCACATGCGAAGGAGCTCATTAAGACAATTAAGAAGGATTAAACAATTTAATTTCACTTGAAAGCTTATTGTCGAGACAAGATAATTCAATAAAGATTCTTGGTTTTCAACTCGCTTAGGCGAAGGAGTACATGTAAATTAACTAATCCTCGGAGATAAACAAAAATAGTAGCAAAGCTAAGAGCTATTAACAACAATCCAAATTTAATAATGAGAAATTCACCTTGGGATTACTCACTCGACTACACTAGGCTTGGCGAGAGAAGACTTTGCAACTAGAATTGAGATCACCACTAGGAAAAAGATGCCGGAAGTCTTTGTCCACGGAAAGTAGTCGGAGTAGGTGGGGTGGCGGATGTCCGGTGATGATCCAACGACTTGGTGGAAGATGGATCTCATGATCCGCCATTCAACATTGAAGTGGAGAGGGGAGGCGTCGTCTTCTCCTTTCCTTGGCTTCTCTATTCAAAGGACGAGAGAGAGGTGGTCGGCGGAATTTTCAAGAGAGGGAGAAGTTTCGGCCAAGTGGGGAGAGGGCGGGTGGGGAAAAAATTAGAAGAGCTAGGTTAGATGAGGTGGCAAGTGATTTTACAAAAAATCTGAATTAATTCTTAGATTTTAGTATGATGGGGGAATAATTTGAAAAGGAGATTTCAAATTCCAAAAGTAATTAAGGGGGATTTAATGGGTAATCAAGAGGGCCCATATAGGTGGCCGGCGGCTTAATGGGGAGAGAGAGGGGGTTTTCTAAAGTTAAAACTGAAATTGAATTTCAGTTTTAAGAGAATTGGGAGGAAATTTTGAAATCCAATTGAATTCCAAAACGGTCATGGCATTAAATAACATTTAATGGGAAATCTCCCTAGTATGGGCCGGCGCATGCTGGGAAGGGGTGAGGCAATCTCATGAGGTGGCTTCCCATTTGAATTAGTGATGTGGCACAAGGCGATTAAAACTCCAATATCAAATGGAATTAAAATTAGGAACCGTCATGAAAACTTTCCAAATTTGGAATTCCAAATTAGGAAAGAATTTGAAATTTAAATTTCAAATTTCAAATTTGGGTATGTGGTGGAGATGGGGTGGCCGGGTGGGGGGGATTCGACGACAGGGTGGTTGGCCGGGGCCGGGGATGTGGCCGGCGGTGGACTTCCAAGGGGAGGCGGCGGCTAGTGGAGATGGGAGGGCTATTCTTGTAGTGGATGGGAAGGAGATGGATACGAATACGAACGAGAAGATAAAGAAAATAAAACTAACCACGAATCGCGGACTCTTCCAACGATTGGTGGGCCTTGCGAATTGCTCCCCTTGAGCTCTCTTCCCTCTCAAGCACTCATGCTAGAAAGTAGAAACAAACATAGCTTTTCATTCATCATTCATTAGTTCATTACATAAGAAATGGCCATATATATAGGCCTCAAAATGACAACGGAAACAAAAGACTAAAATGCCCCTTGGGCTACAATAGAGACCAAATACCCATAAGGGTAAAAATGAAAAAACTGAAAAATAAAATAAATTAGTACATAACATGACAAAATAATTAAAACTCCTGATCGTGGCCGTCGATCTCCGGTGTATCCGATGGCACACATGTCGAAATTGCTGACGATGTCCTCATCAAAGGGACTTGAGTGAATATAAAGGACTTATTGAAGACTTGAGCTGGACTCAAGCCAAGCTGCACTTGAACAATAGAACTTTGATTTGAACTCAAAAGACCTCATTCAAAGCTTAATTCAAACTCTCAAGCAATTATAATTTGAACAACTTGGACTCTCATTTGAACTTCAACAAGGACTCAAATTTGATTTGGACTTGAGCTTGTTACTTGAACCTGAACAAGGAAAGGAACTCATTCTTGAACTTGCAAATGAACATGAACTCAAACTTGGACTCTACAAGATCATAGGGGGCTTTGATTTGGGACTTGAGATTGAACAATTTGAGCAAGGACTTAAGCTTGCTAGTTGAACATTTGGACTTAACTTGAACCAAATGATATTAACTTGAAACTTGAATTTGAATCCTAGCACTAAATTCTTAATGAAGGATAAAGAAGTCTCATTTCAATACTAAGTGAATTTCTAGAAAATTTTGGAATGAACCTCAACATATAATAGAATACTTGTGGTGGAAGATCTTCAAGTATAAGCGACATACAATTGGGTATACCAGTTTCTTACATACACTAAGTATCAATTCCAAGTATAACTCGCTTGAGAAATAAGCAAGAGTTTCCACCTGTAAGCTATAGCACAAGATCTCCAACGAATGTCAAAGAAACTGTCATAATGATTGAAATGCAAGAACTATCAAGTGACATGCCAACAAACAGCAAACAATATGAGTATACAACTTGATTGTAGAAATTGTTGTAGAATCTCCGCATAGATATGGAACATGGTTAACAACTA